>QAOA01005170.1:88568-266143 GCA_003255065.1 Cercis canadensis
ATAGCAATCGTATGTCCAATCATTGTGGGTATAATGGTAGATGCTCGGGACCAAGTTACTATTATTTCTTTTTCAGCTTTTGTGTTAACCTTATTTATTTTTCTTAATAAATGATTCGCTACAAAAGGATTTTTTTTTAGTGAACGTGTCACAGTTAATTACTCCTATTTTTCCTATTTTTTTTTTGTAAAGACGAAGAAACAAATTCTATTTTCTCTACTCTACTATTTACTTACTACTTACTACGGCGACGAAGAATCAAATTATCACTATATTTATTCCTTTTTCTACTTCTTCTTCCAAGTGCAGGATAACCCCAAGGAGTTGCGGGTTTTTTTCTACCAATTGGGGCCCTCCCTTCACCACCCCCATGGGGATGGTCTACAGGGTTCATAACTACTCCTCTTACTACAGGACGCTTACCTAGCCAACATTTAGATCCGGCTCTACCCAAACTTTTCTGGTTTACCCCAACATTCCCCACTTGTCCGACTGTTGCTGAGCAGTTTTTGGATATCAAACGGACCTCCCCAGAAGGTAATTTTAATGTGGCCGATTTCCCCTCTTTTGCAATCAGTTTCGCTACAGCACCTGCTGCTCTAGCTAATTGTCCACCCTTTCCGAGTGTGATTTCTATGTTATGTATGGCCGTGCCTAAGGGCATATCGGTTGAAGTAGATTCTTCTTTTTGATCAATCAAAACCCCTTCCCAAACTGTACAAGCTTCTTCCAAAGCATACGGCTTTCTGGATGTAGATGATGATATCTATACAGATGGATCTTATATATATAGTAAAATGAAGTACCGCATGAGTGGATATATAGGAATCCAAATCTGCCGAATCACTCATGTNGAATCCAAATCTGCCAAATCACTCATGTTATGATCTTCTACATCCTAGATCTTTCCGTTCCTTATATATATTAGTGGGAATCAACTTACGCCGCATGTAAAACTTAAACTCTTACATCTTTTAATAATTTTTTTTAGAAGGTGAATTTTACTGATCCAACCGTTTAGTTATGTCTTATTATGGTATATATTTTACATGTCAAATATTAAGGAAATTGAAAATTCCTAAGGAACTTATCTAATTTATGACATTTTATTTATATATTAAAGAATTTTTTATTCATTAAATTTATGTAATTCAATGGAGTACTAATTAATTATCAAAATTTATGAAAATTTATAAGTATGATTTACATCTGAGAACTTTTAATTCAAAAGTTGGATTTATGAAATTCGCATTTCACAAAAAGATATTCAAGTGACAAATCTTACAACGGTATAAATTGATTCCCACTCTATACATGTGTGTGTCTATATATATACATAATTTAAAAAAAAGGCAAATGGCATGAATTTAAAAGTAGTCACAATAAAAGTAACAGAATAGAAATGGCATACATGAAATTCACCGGTGCTGCAAGCAATGGCTTGAATCAAGATTTTCTCAGTGATATTGAGAACCGGATCGACAACAAATTCACGACCATGGGGAGTGTGGCTTGCCTGAACTTGCTTCAGGATGGCACTGTCGTTGAATGCTGTCTGCATCGTACCCTCTTTTCTTAGTTGCATCTTGTAAGCTGTTGACCTATACATCAAAAGAAAACAGAACAGAACCTAGATATGTGTTTTTTTTTTTTTTTTTTTTTTCTTTTATCTGCGAAATTGCGTTGCCAATGTTGTTGTACATTTACAGAGTTAGAAGTTATATATATTGAGAGCAGGAGGAATAAAGGTTTATTGACCAACTACCTTACTTGCAATTGGGTGTAAAAAAATATAAACGTGATGGGCAAAACATATTCCTTTCTCTCAAACCTCTTTGAGAATATATCTTTCTTTATTGTCTAACTATTTGTTCTTTGAAATTCTAAATTCTTTGGAAAGCTAAGGAGTTAAAGCATTATATGGTATGTAGTTGCGTTCGCATCTTACAAAGAATGTATTCATTTTAGGTGAAAACAATAAAGAATATTTTAAAAAAAAACATTTAATATAATGTAACGAATTAATATATCATAAAGGAAAGAGAAGAATGATTAATATATCATAAAAGAAAGAGAAGAATGCTTCTTACATTCTATTTAGTTTTGGATCATTATACATTTACACAATTAGCACATCCAGAATATTAAGACTCTACTAAAATTGTAATTTGACAAGTGAATGATTCTTTTGAACATAAACTAGATTGCAATTATAATTTTTCACCATAATATTTCTTGTCAGCACAATGAATTTTTTATTTTAAAACTGGACCGCCAAATCAAATTAGTAATATTAAGTGTTATTTTGAAGTGTGTACTACTATAATTTATTTAATTACTTATACATCTTTATTTTAAATTTACACTAACATACATTTTTATATATATTTTTTATTCTTTATTTTAGTTTTATTTATTATTTTATCTATATTTTATTTTGTTCAATTAGATTCATTAACAATTTAGCTTAAAATAGTCAAAATCACTAAAAAAAAAGAGCATAAACTCTTGTTAGTTTTTAGCTTAATTACAAATCAAAATAGTTAAAAAAACTAAAAAAGAAAGTGGGTTGATCCATTTAGCCCATAACCCATAACTTGTATAGGGGGTTGGGCCAATACTTTATTGGCCCGACTCGTTTGCCAGTTTTACTAAAAAAAAAGATTGAAAGAAATGTTGTATGAAAGGGGAAAAAAATTAAGAAAAAAGAAAATAAAGCAATGAGAAGTTGTGGTTTGACACTTGACACCGGTGTATTCTACATGTGGGCGTTAGCTTTCAAGAATTTTTGAGAAAGATAGAGAGATTGAGAAAAAATAATGTCTGTGGATTCTTTGGTACCAATTTGTGAAAATATTTTTACTTTTAAATTTTTAAATAATTTATTTTGTAAAAATATTAAAAATTCATATTTAGTTACAGTATTTAAAAATTTATTTTAAAAAACATTATAATGATGATCTAGGTTATATTAGATAAATAATTTTTGTTTGATTAACTTTGAAAAAATATGAGAGAAAGTAATCAAATTAGAATCACTATTTAGAATTAATTAATCATGATTGTCCATTTTATTTTCTTATAATTTTTATATAAAATTGTATTTTGGAATTTAAAAGTATCTTAAATTGAGATATGTAAATAATTTAAAAATGTTAATATCTTAAATTTAATTTATTATAAATAATAAAATTTTAAAATTTCAATGTTTGTGTAAATATTTAATTTTTTTACAGTTGATGTATCAAATAATAAACTCTTAATTTATAGAATCCTTCCAACAGAAGGTCTTTACCAAGTGTCAAACATTTATGTCAGCCTTTTTTCTCTCCAAAACTTGCATCTAGCCTTTTTAACCCCCTAGATTCTCTCCTTCGAAGCACAATTTTGCTCTTTTTTACATTTTATGTGAGGCTTCTCATTTATTCTTCTTTCTTTATTTCCATGCTTATTTTTCTCCATTACAAATATTGACCCCGACCTCACTTTTTTTCTTCATTTCTTTCACCAATTACTAAGTGTCTTTTAAGTAGGTGCCTCTTACACTATGAGAAGTTATCAAAATATTCTTTATTGCTAGGGTTATTCTATGTATATATATAATTATCATGTATAAATTATATTATTATTTATTAATATATATGGTTACCAACATGATAGACATCATCTAACAATTTAGATCAAATATAACCATTTCAACTTCATCCACTTCCTTCAAATGTGAAGCCCTGAGAACTATACAACCACCATAAAAACATAGCAACAACCATCACAGAACCACACATCAATTGGATTGGGGATTTTTTTTACTAAATCTATAAGAGCAACTTTTTTGTTTTTTTTTTTATTTTTATACATGATCAGATTCATAGCAAAATGCATGTTTGCGACAAGCACTTTAGTTGAAGAATTCCTAGCTTTAATGTCGGGGGCAAGTGAAGGAAGAGGCAGCTAACAATTAGTTGCAATGAAATGACAATATAATCTTAGCATAACATGACTTGGCTCAAATATAAATATTGACAAGTAAATTATGACATATTTAAATATAGTTATAGATAGATCCCGAGTAATAGTTCAAGTGATTATGTACTCGGCTTTAGGATTAGGGAGTGATTGTAATGTTATTATGATAGTATTATTAGTGACTTAAATATATGTTATTTCTTATATGAGAATTTCTTGATAATAATTCAAAATATATATTATAATGTAAATATTTTATCTCTACAAAAGAAAATATTGATATATATATAAACTCACCTGGAAGACTTTTAGATTTCAAAGAAGATAATCCCTCTTGCAAAAAAAAAAAATTTGTTGTGAGAAAAAAAAAATCACATTGTGGATCAAAATAATTTTTTCAAGGAAAAAAAATTAAAACTTAGTAAGTCAAATGAACCTACTATTTATTGTGTGATTTAGTTTTATTTAAATTCATTTTCAAAAGTAAGTCAAATGAACCTAAATCAATTTAAAAAGACTTCAAACATATCCAACCCGATCATCTCTTGAAATCAAATCAAATTAAGATATCTTATTTTGTTAATGTCACATCCTATTTAATGTTTAAGTATGATATAGACTAAAAATTACCCTTATAATTTTTTTAAAAATTGACCAATCATGATATTTTCTTTTAAATTCTTATTAATTGTAGCTCTATTTTTTATGATAATTATTTCCAGTTTCATTCTTAAATAGTAAGTATATTTTTCTTAATTATTATCAAAATAATTTTACATTATTAATTGATTTTTGAACTCCTGTTTTATAATAGCCTGACCCAACTTGGAGATAAAACTAGCTATTTATTATTTAGTTGAAATCATTGAAGTAAAATCAGAATGAGACATATGTATAGTCTATGTCTTTTAAGCTTTAACCTTCAAGACAAATTTTGTAACAAAAAATAGCATACATCACATAAACCTCTATTTTAGCCCACCAACTGTACAAATCTTAATACAAACTAAATAAGCACTCTCCAAACTTCCAGACATTATCTACCTATCCACTCATGCCTAGAAGAGCATGTCATGTTATACAGAGGTACCCAACATCATATCATTGCCCAGTAAAACTAGAAAAGAAACCATACAGTATGAAACTGATAACAGCATCACTACCCAGCATAATTGAAATCTTATTTTGCATTAAATTAATCTTAAAACAACAAGAGGTCACAATGAGCAAGGCATAATTAACCTCACTATTAGCGACAAGGAACCAAAAAACACAACCTACTAATTTTGCCTCAATGAAGAAAAAAGACCATCTCCAACCAGAAAGAAGAAAAAGATGACTTCCTAAAACCATAAGGTGACAACATTGAAAGCTTCTAAACCATTGAGACGTTGTAAATATTATTTAATTCTAAAACTATTTAGATATTGTTGAATTGCCTGAATATGAAAGCGAAATAAATGATGTAAAATCATTTTGATAATAATTAAGAAAGATACACTTACCATTTAAGAATGAGATTAGAGATAATTGTAAGAAAAATTAGAACTATAATTAATGAGTTAGAAAGAGAATATTATGATTAGTCAATATAATATAATTTAGTTTATATCATATTTAGACATTAAATAAGAAGTGACATTAACAAAATAAGGTGTGAAAATAACCTCTCCCTTCAGCAAAATATGGAGTTAAATGGATTTGCTTCATCAATTAAAGTTTTTCTGAGATGAAATATAATGTAAAAAGGATAATTTATAAAGGTGAAATCATCAAGTAACCTAAGAATCATTCAAATTTATTTGTAGAAGATTTCTTAGCCATAGATCATAGAATGATATTTTATAAAGTATTAGTATATTTTCAAATTATTCAGTCTTTTAATATAAAGTCATTATCAGCAATTTACTTATTTGAAACATTATTTAAGCTTTTGAAGTTTTATAAAATGTTAATCTTCAATCATATTAGTGGGATGACACTTATTTTCAATCAGATGTAAATTTAAGTGATTGTAACTAAAGTGATGAATTATGCTCAGAGTTTCATAGATGTATATGAATTAGATCCCAAAAAATTCTAATAATTTATTTTTTATCAACTACTTTAATTTACAACTAGTTCTACAATGCATAATATAGCACAATCAATCATGGGTGATAGAACTAAACTTTGATTTTGGTACCATTGCAAAGATCTCAAAAAGTTGATTCAACCCATGTGCGTCAAACATCCAAATAGTTGACAAGTTAAAGTTACACGATTTAAAAAGTTGACTTAAAATAAATAATAATTTTGACCTAATTAAACTCAAAATTCATTAACTATTTGGGCATTTAACTTACATTATGTTACTCTATTTTTCAAGATCTTCGCAACAGTACGAAGTTCAGAGGTTAGTCTTATCATATGTGTCAAGTTATGTATACAATGCACAATATAATTAACATTATTTATTGACTTTGTAGAACTGACCTTAATTTGCAACTATATATATGCTCAAACATTATTTATTGCAGGAAAAAGAAAGAAAATGAATTTTAACTCAATTCTAGTGATGAAAAGAAAACAAGGCTAAAGAACATTTTAATTCCAAGAAATGAACGAAATGAAAGAATTTGAAAGGTGCGAGTGTGATCTGTTTCCTGCTTCTTAGACTAGATAGCAAAACAAAGCCAGAGAGATGAAACTAAGGACGGAATATGAAGGCCAAACTAGAACTTGAAATGAAATTCAAATGATGTAGCAAAGCAGGAATAAATAGAACACAAGCGCTGGAATAATAGCGCATTAGAATAATAGCACATTGGAATGAGTTTGAAATGAAATATGATATTTTCTAATTTTAACAGAACAAAAAAGAAGAAAACATAGTGAAACTTAATTTGGAATAGACTTACCTCTGCTTCAGGATTGTAGTTTCCAATTAGGTTGGTATAAGAATGGCAGAAACAGCACTCCTTCCACTTCCGATATGATTTTGCACTTCCACAGAGGAAATTGAAAGCTTCTGAAAGGTTGATTATTTTTTATATTTGAAGTTAGAACTCAAGCCTTGATAAGAGGATCTCAATACCAAAGCCCAAACGGTTCTGTTGGTATTGTAAGTTGGTGGGATTACAAGGAAGCTTATATGATTGGACTGGGATATGGAATTTGTTGTGGAGTGTGTGTGACTCAAACTGATTTCATTCACTTTGTTTCTTTTTACTCTTACATTGGAAAAGAATTTTCCAGTCACAAAGAGGAGCTTTTGTTCTTTACTTTCTGTTCTTCAACTCACTCAATGGCTCTATTCTTTACTTGTTGCTTTGCTCATATAATTCCCAATGGGATTCTAAATGTGTCCCATACATTACGTTCCTTTCTAATACTCTTTTCTTTACTTCTGGTTTTTGCACACCCTCTTTCAATCCTTCTGCTCTCCTAGTGATTCTATTCCCAAAATTTCTTAATTTATCAATGAATTTACATGTGAGACAGAAGCTATTGGTCAAGCAGCTCTTGAGAACCCGTCAGTGCCTGAAAGGGGATCGAACGTCAATTTCCAATATAACTCCTAAACCAGATTGAGCTTAGGTGAGAAATAAAATAAGATAATTCATGGTGGGTGACTCAAATAAGAATTACTTAGTGGGTGATTGATAGAGTCCCCCATGGGATGATATACATATATGTCTCAACATAATGTTTCAGCATTGGTTCATTAGGAAATAAGAAATATTTAATTTCTTATTGGTTAATACACATTCATGGGGGGGCAGTTAAACATTGTCGTGAATTGTGATACTTGCCCTCTTACCGTGTCTTGCTAATCTTACCTGCATGTTTTATCTTCCACTCTTTGATGCGAAAACACTAAACCTTCAGTGAATCTGCTTGCAGTGAGTCATGTGATTGCAATAGCTCAGCCTTATATTCAGTTCTTTCTAAAATGGTGCCTCATGTGATGGAGTTTTTTCTCTTCCATTCAAGCATACGTATCCTACAGTGATATTAATATAGAATATAGTGCATATGAAAGTTCTGTGGTTCACAATATGGAATGCCTTTCCCTACATCTGTTTTTTGGATCAATTCTATGTCCAGAGTTCATCATCCTTGATCTGAAAGCCATTCCTAAGACGTTGACAGTTACAGTTGTCTCAGGTTAGACAATGTTTCTCCCTTTGGTAAACTTTTCTGAAACTTCTTTATTTTTTTTGGTAAAAGTGTGTGTAGCTGGCCAAAATTGTTAACTAATTTTAGCATTAATTAGAGGTCTGGTGAGTGTGAAAGGCATCATAATATTGACTTTACAGGTTTTAAATGATATCATCAAATTAAGTCTTCTTTGTCATAATGAAAGTTTGACAAATATTGACAGCGGATATGTTAAATAGTTAACACTAGGAGCTATTCAGAGGGTCCAGGTCTCATGATAGGGGGTCTTTCATAAATTATCGCATTGTCAAATAAACTGAGAAATGTACCAAGAATAAAAGAGATCATTGGTTTATTTTTGTGAGAAAGGAGTTACCTTCTAAATATACTGGTTCCTTGAAGGATGTGAATAAGGAGAAACAAGTGAGAAGAAGCACAAGCTAGGCTTTTTTCTCCCTCTTTTTCCAATAATGATATGATAGAATTTTAAGTCCTAGTTCTTGAAACTATATTAGAAGTGAGTTCTAACATCTTGGATAGAAGGAGGATGATAAATGTTGAAGGACAGATGCCTAAATACTTTAAAGCTTGATATTTTTTGGGCTGGTAATTCAATATGATGGTGAAATCCAAGATAACACTCATGGAAGTAGGGTTGGTAGAAACTCTTTGAAGGATTAAATTTGGGGTGTTTTATTATTGAAATGCATAAATTAAAAGTGGAAACATCTACACTTCTTTTTCATGCTTTTCCATGCTATCCAGTGCAGACTGTTAGATTAGGCATATTAAAATAATTAGTTGAGGTGAGACTTTTGAGGTGGTTTTGTGATGACACAAGATAGAGAAATATGACTCTGAAATGGGTAGGTTGAGTTGAGGATATCTACAAGATATATTAGATGCTTGGATGTATACCGTGAATATATGAAGGATTTAATTTTGATCTATTGACAATGTAAAAGAGTTCTGCACAATCTTTAAACCACTGTGCTGCCATGTATCAAAAAACTCTCAAAATAATTAATTGTTGATAAAAAAACATTGGTTAGATTGGTGGTGTGACACTGACGCTTGATCAAATTTAAACTCATAGATGAATAGCTCTTTTTTAGAAGCTTGTTTCATGGTAGGAGCTTTCTTGTTCTAATGAATTACCATGTCACTGACATAAAGAAGGATCAATTTCTTTGGATTGATTATGGAATCTCTAACAATATCAAAATAAATTTTGACTATGAGACACTAAACTTGGTTTCTAAGGAACTTTGTGACCTCGAGATGATGTCCTTCTCAACTAAATTATCTAATAATTTTTGTACCTTGTCATACACGTTGGCCTTGTAGAAATAGAACTTGTGAGAGTATCATTTCCTTATGGGATAATATGTATGTGCTTACATGATGATCCTACTTTGGTTGATTGGAGACAATCTACGAAATATCTGGGAAAGCCAGGTTATTGTAGTAAATATCTTCTATGGATCAAGTTGAGGTATAATGTTTTGTGCAAGATAGAGGACTCTGTCCTCATTGTTGAGAGATCCTTCATGAATTTTTTGATTCATTGGGCTACGATTTCGCAAGTTTATCCAACAAACATAAGAAATATATAACATTTCTAGTATTCCTTAAGGCTTTAACCTTTTCAATTGTCCATATATTTAGAAATTACCCCAGTTATATTGATGTATATCTTCTTACCATTTAATTCTACTATCGCTTCCTATTAATCAAGTATAAACACCTATTATGAATACACAAAATACAACAACTATTATGATCATGACAACTATGGTATTAATAATAAAACATAGAATGAGTTATAATTATTGAAAAAAATGATGAATTTATCACGAAGACTAATAACATAAGAAAAGACTAATACTAGTCCATGTGTCTCTCTATGCCCATAATTTGAGTTTTTTTCTTGAGCATTTAACATTTTCATCTTCATCCCCTCTTTATTGTGTGCTCCATTGTTTAGTTTACAAGAAATCAAAGAATTTCTTCCTCCTTCCTTGTAGAAATTCATTCAACTTCTCTTTCTCTCTTCTTAGTTCCTCCTCCTTTACAAGTATTTCTATAAGTCGCATTTGGGCATGATCGACCTCTGGATCTTTGGCAACATGCTTTCGCATCTCCTCCACCCATGTCTTGTCAAACCCAAATTGAATGACCTCATTACACAACACAAGAAACTCTTTCTCACACTCTTTGGTGATGGTCACGGGACTCTTAGTCTTCAAAACACATAATAAATTTGCCAATGTCATGTAAGCCCAGCCATTAAAACAAGCACTGAAATCTTCACATGGTTCCCACAAATTTGGATAACTAGCAAATGCATCCCTTAACAAAGCGATGTGGTCTTTGTTTAGCTCAACGGTATCCTTAAGTATAGGTAATGAAGGAGAAATGGAAACAAAGGGCATCCCATAACTTGAACAAAAACAAAAATATACCAATTTAGAAGAAAAGGGTGAAACAACAAAAAAACAAAAGTTGAAGGCAACAGTCAAGGGTTAACTTCAGTATTAAGGGATTTAAATTACAGTCTGTTACTGCAATTGCATATGTAATATTGCGGTTGTGATGCCATTTGCAATCACAAGTTTTAGCAATTAAGGCCTGCAAGTAACTACAATTTGAATCCCTAAAAGCAATTCTTGAAGCAGCTATTTATAGCACTCATTGATAAGAAAATCAATTTATTCTACTAACCCTAATATGCCAAAAGGAAAGAACATCCCAAGAAGGTGAAACATAAGAAACATAGTGCAATAGCGCAAAGTCGCAATCTTGATAAAGGAGAAGCAACGGTGCCAACATCAATACCCATGGTGCCTTGGCTGGAAACAACACTTGTTGAGTGGGTTTTACATCCACTCTTTGGATATATTTCACTTAATTATTTAGTTGTTCTTTGAGATTTGTTGCTATCTAATGCATTGTTTTTGTTAAATTGTAGGTTTAAATGAAAGTTCATAGGTTTCATGGTTTAAAGTGAAGAAATGAAAGGTTTTGATAGAATCCAAGAGCCGTGGCGCTAGAAATCATGAGCCGCGGCACTCATAATTGATTTTCAGCCTTCAATTCCCGAGAGGAAGGGCTGGGGTGCTCAAAAATCAGAGCCACGACGCTCATTTAAAAAGAAATTGGTGTTTTTGTACTGCACGCGAGGGCTGCGGTGCCTGTGACCAGATTTCTAAATACGTGTCATTTTTCTTATGTTTCCTTAGGGGTATAAATAGAGACTTTTAGCAATTCTTTAGGGGATTCTTTTCTGGACTTTTTGGAGGCAAGAAGGAGAGCAAAAACAAGGATTGGAAAAGGGCACAAGAAGATTGGGGCTTCTTTATAGAGTTTTTATTCTTCTTCCCTTTGAACCATGTCTAGATTTAATTTTACCTTGTTCTTCCTTTTTGCTATGAACTAAATTCCCTTCTAGGGCTATGATGTAGCCTAGCTAGGATGATTTGTGATTTTCTATTTCTTTAATTCAAGAACTCCTTTATTAAATTGTCTGCTTCTTCTCAAGTCTTCATGCTTCTAATTGCTTGATCACCAATTAGTTGATTAGATAATTACAATGAGACTGGGAGGTAATTTGTAATTAAAGATCATAGAGATTAAGAACATAGGTTGCATGTAGGATAGGAATATACCTCCATGGTCTGTGTAGCTATTTAAAAAGAACCATAGAATTAAGTGAATTTCTAGGTTGTTCGCAATTCACATAGGAATATCGTGGGTTCATAACTTAGAGATACCTTTGTTTGACCTTGGGAAAGACTAATAAATAATTTAGGGTTCTTGGCTAGCAATTAGGAAGAGTGCTCTTGGTTAATGAATTAGGAATAGCAAATCGGAATAGCTATGGTGAAATCAAAAGCCCTAGATATTTTCTCTCTTGATAATTCTATCATTTTACTGGTTTAGTTTGTTATTTTGCTGGTTTAAGTTTTTTTTCATCCTATTTTAGTTGTTTCTTGAAACTATCTCCATATTGATTGATTAGATAAAATTAAGGTTAACCCAATTTCGGTAGTTGATACATTAGTCCTCGTGGGAACGATAACTCTATCTCACCTTATTACTTGGAAACGATAACGTACACTTGCGTTAAGATTTCTCACAACAACACTCTCATTACTATAGCTGAGAACAACACCTTCATGAATTGTTCCTTCCTTGCCTTGACCAAGGGCATTGATATTTTCATTCTGTCCAACTGGAGTGCTCTGTTTGTTTTGGTGAGGAACATCACCTATATCTCTTGAGCAAAACAACCACAACAAGAAGAGTTTCTGTTAAATAAGAAAAGAGAGGCAGAAAGGGGAAAGTGCAGCAAAGCTAGTAAAATTCTGACTACCAACCTGGTAGTGATGCCCTGCTTGCCTCAACATCAGTGTCCTCAGCCCTGCTTTGAGCGTAAACCCCTGTATGAATATTCACTTAAATAAAGGGCAAGGTTAGTAGATTCTATAAAGTTGTAAAACTAGTTAATTTTAAGGATCCATACCAAGAGAGGACGGAAGCATAGCTTCTAAGGAACACAAGGTGTGAGAATCTGAACCAACAAATAGAAATTAGCCTCTTTGATTTAAACTATAAAAGAGACCTAGTAAAAGAAAACAGTGAAAAGAGAGGCTAAACATACCAATAGGTAGATCGTTGTTAAGAATGTTAGTATTGGCCCCTTTGTCAATACTTTCCAGAGTCAATTGGACTTGAACCCCCCTTATTTCTAGTGTTTCTTTCTGTAAGTCAAATGCTTCCTCTTGTGCACACCCCAAGGAAAGTTCTAAATCAACTACCTTGCCATCTCCAACCAACTCATTTTTATTGCTCGCTGTCCCTATGTCAAGAACTTGCATTTTAGTGAATTCCGATTCAACTATAAAAGAAACTTTGTAAAGGAAACAATTAAAGAGACAACATACCATTAGGTAGACTGACACCAGAAATGTTAACGTTGTCCCATTTGTCACTTTCCATAAAGAACACCTTAGATAGATAGGGTAAACTTCTTCTAAAGGTGCATCTGGACCAGCTGCAACAAAGGGTGTGCTTCCACAAGAGGTGGTAGATTCAACTAAGACAGGCAAAGAGGATGCTTTACCTTTGTTCCATAGCGAGCTAAATCTGAATTCTAAGCACTATTGACAAATAAAATGAATGTGAAGAAGAATTACCTGAAGGCACTTGAGGTGTCTCATGCACCACCATGACCTGTGATTGTTTTGACTCGTGACATTCTTCACTGAGAAGTCTTCTGAAAGATGAAATATTTGGAAATTCACTAAAGCTGCCGTCTGAGGCTTTTGAAGAATGTCCTCCATTTTCCATGACACTGCCACCTTCAGGATCAAGAGCCAATTGGACTTGAACCCCCTCCACTTCTGTTGTTTCTTTTTTCCCCAAGTTAGATGTTCCTTTTGCCATCCCTTTTTCAGGCACTTCCATTTTGGCAAAACCTTCCTCCTTATAGATTTGCTCAAGATTGGCAACAAAATAGTGACCCTTACCTTCAACTTGATGGTTCCTGTCTGATTCTTTTAGCTATTTGTTCTTGCCCTTAGTGTCGACATGTGACAAGGCATGGTCATCACCTTAAGAACTGTGACTAGATGAATTATCCTTGCCTTTACTTGCCTTGCTCCTTGTACTGCCACAAGCATCCTACTCAAAAGATAATATGTTACACAATTTAAGAAAAAAGTGTAAACTGTAAACTAAGCATGAGAAAAACAATCCTAATCTCAAATCAACTAGTAATAAGGAGAAAATGCAGGAATTCTAAGGAGATGGAATTGCTTCATACCATATCTGTATACAACTTTTGTACTATAGAATTTAGGTGAACAACACCTTCATGAATTGTTCCTTTCTTGCCTTGACAAAGAGCAATGCAATCTCCATTTCGTCCAATTGGAATGCTTGGTTTGTTATGGTCAGTAACAACGCCTGTATCTTTAGAGAAAAAATAACCACAACAAGAAGAAGAATTCTGCTAAATAACCAAAAAGAGGCAGAGGGGAAAATGCAGCAAAGCTAGTAAAATTCTAACTACCAACCTAGCAGTGATGCCTTGTTTGCCTCAGAATCAATGTCCTCAACCCTGCTTTGAGCATTCACCCCTGTATGAATATTCACTTAAATAAAGGGCAAGGTTAGTATGATTCTATAAAGCTGTAAAACCAGTTTCTGTAAAGGATCCTTTTGGCAAAGGGGATGCTTTACCTTCTGAGGTTTCTAAAGAATCTCCTCCCTTTTCCCTAACACTGCCACCTTTAGGATCCAGAGCCAATTGGACTTGAAACCCCTCTACTTCTGGTGTTTCTTTCTACAAGTCAAATGCTTCATCTTGTGTATGCCTAAAGGAAAGTTCTTCATCAACTCGCTTGCCACCTCCAACCAACTCATTTTTAATGGTTGTTGTCCCTTTGTTAGGCACTTGCACTTTAGCAAAGTCATCCTCATTACAGATTTGCTCAACATTGGCTACAGAATAGTGACCATCACCTTTAACCTGACGCTTCTTATCTAGTTCATTCTGATGTGTGTTCTTGCCCTTAGTGTTCACATGTGACAAGGCATGGTCATTGCCATGAGAAGAATTGTGACTAGATGAATTCTCCTTGCTTTCACTTTCCCCGCTCCTTGTAGTACCAGAAGCAACCTACTGTAAGGATAATATATTACACAATTTAAGAAAATAGTGTAAGTAATTAAGCACGAGAAAGACAAGCCAATTCTCAAGTCAACTAGTATTTTTCCATCACAAAGAAAAATAAAATAAAATGAAATCTTTTGTTGTTATTGTATTGCCTATCTCAGTTTGAAATAGAACAACATGAGAAAATAAAAGCAAGAAAAACCCCAGAAGTTTTAGGGAGTTGAAATTTCAGTTACCATATCGCTGTACAACTTCAGTATAGTTGAGTTAAGGTCACCCTCCCAACAACGTTCATCTTTTTTTTTTTTCTTTCTGCTTGCACATTATGCATCTTTGGTGTCTTGGACACTCCCTCAAAAAATCTTTTCATCTTGGGGCAGTGGTGTATAACAACATTTTTCAAAGATGGGAATTTGAAGAGAGTTTCTTGAGCAATAGCTTTCCAAGTATGGTAACTTTTGAAGCTTTATACTTTTCAATCTCCTGAATGTAATCTCATATATTGTTGCAGAAACCTTGTATGCAACTATTTCTTATGCCATTCCACATTCCTTTATCCCCATTGTGGTGATTTGGCCTGGGCTTTTTGAGCCGTCAGATCCTTTTTCCCTTCCAACAATATTCTCAAGTTCAGTGCAATTTTCTATATTTAGCTTCTGAAGTTGCACAAGAGTCTTGGCAACAAAGATTGGAAATAGATATTTCAGGCTGTGACAGTATGAAGCGTTTATTATAGACAGCCACTGAAGAATTCCTTGTGGATCTTTGTTCCATACATGCTTCAGATTTGGTAGGGAAGTTAAAGTCAATTTGCTCAACTCCATTTCGAGTACATTGGCTCTCTCTTTATCTGCGGTCCCTTCTAGATCAAACATAACTTCGACTGAGTCACAAGATTCCACTTCCAACTCTTCTAAATTGTGTAAGCACTTTAATAGATTCAATGGAAGCACTTCTGAGAGCCATTCACAATTTGAAAGCGTCAGAGTATTCAAATTGCAAAATTTCCCGTCAGCAACTTGGCTATGCAATGTTTCTTTTAACTCTGGGTAGTCCGCTATCATCAAATGCTTTAACTTATATAGCTGTGCAACGAGAATGTAATGAATTTTTGTATGATTCATATTATATTAGAAAGAAAATGAGAATTGTTAAATTACAGTTCCTCCTTTGAAGGGAATTGAACTGAAAGTAGAAGAAAAGAACCATGAAAGAGTAACATAGTAAGAGCACATCGAAAAGGCTATATTCCATTGGGATCATATTCTAAAGAATAAATCATTGATCGGTAAATTACACAGAACTGCCATGATATTTGATGGAATTACCCAAACTCTGCTTCTTGTTTTGGAAATTATATAGGCATCACTTGTAAAATAATTAAAAGGGAGGTTTGTCCTATGTTCAAATTTAACTGATGAGAGTTATCTGTAACTTATGAAATATGAAAGAGAAGCTTTGTAATGATAAAATACAGCTTAGAGAAGTTTGTTATTTGTATAATTTATAAAACAAGGAGATTTTAGTATAATTTAATTTAATCAAATGTCTAGAGAGGTTAATGTATTTTTCAAAAGGTGATTTTCTATGATTGGAAAAGGAAGGAACATGTAAGTATAGAACTCCAAATATGCACATGTTCATGATTATGCAAATCGTTAATGTTATTGTTCATTCTGGTAACACTTCCGTTTTCATGAAACGAAAGCCCAAAAACAGGTTTCTGAATTGTTATGTATTAATGTATATAAATTCTATGTCTAAATTAGGCCAAAAGAACAAGAGTATGGATGAAAAAAAGTAAGGACAAAATCCAAGAATTCTAAGGAGGTGGAATTTTTGCATACCTTATCTTTATACATCTTTTGTAAAGTAGAATTGAGGTCACCCTCCCAGTAGCTATTTGCCACCCAGTAGTTATCTACCTCCTAGTAGTTGTCTCTTTTACATTTTGAAGATTTGGTGAGTTAGAGGCTCCATTGGAAAATATCTTCATCTTGGGGCATTGGCATATAACTACATTTTCAAAGATGGGAAATTGAAGACATAAATCACTAAGCAAAAGCTTTCCAATCATGATAAGTTTTTAAGCTTTAAAATCTCCAATTTTCTGAATGTGTTCTCATCTATTGTGTCAACATCAATCACTTTGTCTGCTACTATTTCTTTTATCATTTCACATTCCTCTATCACCATTGCAGCGAGTTGGCCTAGGATTTTTGCTGTTGATGATGCCATTAAATCCAACAACCCTTCACATTTACATACTTGCAATGATGTCAAATGATTGAATGTTACTGATGAAGGCACTAAGTTCAACAAACTAGAACATTCCTCAACATATAATTCTTCTAGATTCTTTAGACTTGAATCCAATTCATGTCCCTCTTTACATATATCCCTTAATTTAGGAAGTTCAAAAAGTGGTAATATTTTAACTTGTACTGCACTACTATATTGATTCCCCTCAACAACCTGTTTCTCAATAGGGAATATCTTTTCAAATGAACTATAACTAACAACCTAAGTTTCCACTTTGGACATTTTTTGGAGGAATGAATATGGAAATCTTGTGTTTGCATCGTCCGAGCCATGTCACTACGGTCTCATGGTTGTCTACTTTCAACTTCTTCAGCTTGGGGATTGTCTGAGAAACCAATTGAAGGAAGGAAAACAGATATAAATAAGATCTTAGTATGTTTGTGTATATACACAGAAATACATACATACAAACATGAGGAATTTGAATCATAAAACTTTGGTTTTCCTGAAGTCGTTTATATAATGTATACATGCGGTGTGTATTTAATACACACATATTCCAATATAATATTAATCATAATTACAATTATTTTTTTAACAGCAATCCTACCAAAAGTATGCATGACCCAATGAGCAATGATTTATATATCAAACATAATGCAAAGATATACGTATAAAGCAATCCAACACTGGTTTAGTATAGTAATTATTTTAGTACAGTTTCAATTTTGGTCTCTTAGTTTTATCACCGTCAAATTGTTTTGGTATAACACTAGGACAAGCAACAATGTTGGTTTCTATTTACAATACTGCATATACATTTACACTCACTATTGAAAGAGGGGACACAAAATTGCAAATATAGAACTAGTACAATTTTAGGGATAAACTCCAAAAACAGAGGAGACTGTGATGAATGTTGGGGACATTTACCAATTGCAAGACAACATGAACAACTGATCTAATTCAATTTCAAATGATAGTAAATTTTAACTTGCTGACTCATTGTAATGGGGATTCTGTATGCTTTGTTTCTGATTCTTTTTCTTTGCATTCTTGGTTTTATTTTTGAAATTGAAAGTGGCTTGCCTGAGCTGTGTGCCTTGACATGGACTATTTGATTACTATAGTTCACAAGAAAATTAAGCCATGATATGTTTGCATGTTTTAAGCAATTTCTTTTAGAATATAATTTGCTCTAAATGATGGTTGTGGAATGTTGGATTGAGTTGAATGGGTGTTTGATTCAGGTGTATTATCGCTTATTGGCGCAGATGCTTTATGTGGTTCTGGTGATTCCGTGATTGCAGACTATGTGCTCTGGTGCAATAAAATGTCTTAGACTGTCTTACAGCCACTTGAATTTATCTGCTCCTTGTTTTAAGCTTTGACTTGACTGTTGTTAGTTAAAGCAATTGAGTTAGTCTATTTTTGTACTTTTAGAGAATATGTACTATTTTGACCTTTATTTTGATTATATATAGTTTTGGTTATGTTCATGTGCTGACTCTGTATTCTAATTACATAATTGTTTTTTAATATTTTCAATTTAAAGTTCTTGACGTGATTGTTTTCATTTTTTAGGATATAGATGTTTTGCATTGCAGTTTTTCACTGGTGACTTAACGCGGTAAATATATTCAGAATTTTCCTTTTCACTCAAGGCATGTTCATTGAGTTATTGTGCCTTCATCTGATTGTATCAGGCTTGTGTTGTATGATTCATTGGGATAGGTTTGTGTTGCTTCTTGAGTGGCCTGCTCAGTCCGGTTTTAGATATTGTATTTCATCCATACTTGTTTTCATGTTGAGTATTTTTCTTTCCTTATAAACCTTCTATGACTTTACCCTCAATGGCAAAACACAAGGTCCTCATATTGAGTTAGTCTGAAACATTATGACAGTCATGTAATAAAAGGTTGTTGTGAAATTGTAAAATTGGCTAAAGGTTGCTGTCATTGCATTATTATTTCAAGGACCACTCCTTCAGTATAGCTTTCTATCCTTGTAAGTGTATCTTAATCCGTATGATTTTTTTTCATTATTATTATTTCAAGTAAATGCCTTACATGGAAGAATTGTTGTTTGGTCATCTTTTTGCACTTTATATGGTTCTAATTTATATGACCATCTAGGAAACTTATCCATAATAGCAATGATGTTTCTATATTTCATTCTATACAGTGAATGTGACCAGCCAGGAAACTTACCCACAACGATAATGATTTTTCTATATTTCATTCTATGCAGTGGCTATTGTCAAAATGCAACGTCGCAGACTTTTTTTAATACCATTTCCAATCTTTTCTAGTATAATTGTTAGATGAAAACCTATATAACTGTTTAGGAGAGGTTATATTGATATCTATTTTTCCCCACAGGTATTATCTAAATGATATATACATATTTTGCGAAATATGATGAAATACTTGTGGAGTTGGCAAATTTTTACATTCAATTGATTGTTTCTTGCATGTAATAAGTAAAAGGGAGAAGATAATTATTGTTACAAGAGTGAGCCAATCGATGTCGAGTCTTGCTGCTTCTCCTTGGTTTTGCACTGAAAATGCGACACATTCACAAAGGTGGATCTCAGAAAGGTGCCTCTGGCAATGCTAGAAGTGAAAGTGTCAACTAGGTCAAGAAGCATAGGGTTGAGGTATGAGGAAATGAAACTTCTATCTCTTTCTATCTTTTCATTTTTAATTATCCAAGTTAAATAATTGTTTCTTTTTAGACTTAAACATGATTCATGAGAGTTTTATTGCATTTTGGATGGAAAATTGTAAAAGGCATCTTTATTGTTATCCAAATATTTGTGAATACTATGGGTGTATTCTATAATATTGTTCTTCTACTGATAAATGAATTCTTTATTTCTATCCCACAATTGCATACTCACCATTCTTGCAGTTAGTTAAGATTTTTGATAGAATATGCACATTATAGATTTTGCGGTTAAGATTATAAGGATATGAATTGGAAATGTTTGCCAGAAGTCAATTTGAGTGTTTGCTCTTCAACTTGCATTATTCAGTTGGAGACATGCTTACCAAATTTCTTGCACTCTCTTGTTAATGCTTTTGAGATTGGTTTTTATTTTTTCCTCCTTCATAAAATTTTAAGTGGCTACTCCTAATAGTTGATGAACTTATTTGCTCATTTTTACCTAAAGCACTGGATATTTCCTTATGTTTCAAACTTTTCAAAAATGAAAGATATGAGATTTGGAAATGAAAAAACATTAAATCTAATAGTAGAAAAGCTCAAGAATTTAGAAAAAGATAAGAAACAAGCAATAAACGTGATCAATAATGAAGAAGAACATTTAGCGATAAATAAACTCAAACAAAATTCAAGATTAGGACAAAGAACATATCAAACTAGAAATTATTATCCAAGACCAACCCTTCCTGATATTTAATATGAAGAAAGAGATCAATACATCCATTCAAGCTATGATGCAAATAGTATTTATGAATGGAATATTGATGGTTTGAGTGAGCATGAAATATAAAATAATACTGAATCATCTGAATCAGCAACAGATGAAGCTTGTATCAAAAATTGCAAACCAAATTGTATTGAAAATTGTAAGTTAATAAATGTCATTTCATCATAAGCTAATTTTCTAATAGATGTCATAGAAAAGATAAAAGAAGATGAAATCAAAAAGTAATATCTTTTAAGATTAAAAGATATAATAGATAAAAAGAAAAAAAACCTAGAATACTTGATATCAAACCTATAAGTCTTAGTGATATACTTTCAAAAATGAATTCAAAACAACAAGTAGTTTCTGTCAAAGATCTTCAAAATGAAATAAAAGAAGTTAAATAAGAAATAAGACAATTAAAACAAAATCAAAGTCAAATAGAATTAGAGTTACTTAATTTATCATTAAAAAAATACATAAATAGTCAATAATCTAGTTAAAAAGATAAAGATGAAAATATTGCACAATTTTCAGATCCTCATGAAACTTATTTGAATATTATTAGTAAGATTTAAATTCAAAAATAATATTGTAAAATATCATTAATCATTAATTAAACTGAGAGCATATATGAATTGTATTCAGGAAATTCCTATTAAGTATTAGGAGAAGACATTAGAATCTTTATATAGTGCAAATGGTTCAAAACTTCAAATAAATTATAAGTTAAACAAGACTCATATTTGCAATAAAAGAATTTGCTTTAAAAATAATTTTATTTTAGTCAAAAATATTTCAACACTAGCCATATTAGGAACCATTCGGGGCAGGATCGTCTATCTCAATTTTGAATAAAGAAAAGAAAAGAAAGTAATAAGGGAGCAATTAAATAAAATAAGTCAACAAAAGCTTCAATGAAAGGGTGCAGAAGAAACATATGAAGCATTGATGGATGCCGAACCATACAAAATTACAATAATAATTGCAACTAAATTGTAGTATAGGATGCAACCAGTGTCGTATCTCAAAAATTCACCAGAACAGTTAATCTACTAAGACTCACATAGGAACAGAACTAGGGGTTTTGTGTTGAATGTAGAATGTTAAGAATCCAAAAAGCAATAAATTAAATTTAGTCAAATAGGAGAAAAGGTAATCAACTCAAGCAGGCAACCAAACCCCAATCCGTCCTTGTTCACTAAAGATTATCTAAATCTGATTTAATTCTTGGTTAAGTGTTACCTGGGACTTCTAACACTAACACTTATAATTCCTACTGATTACTAACTAGGATTCAATTAATCTTGGAACAAAGAATTGGCCAAGTTAACCATAAAATAAAGACCTTTAAAATATGGTATCAATTTGATTACTGTAATGAACTTAATCAACCGATTTAAATTCATATAACACATGCAATTAAAATACCATTCAATCACATGAAGATGAGAAGAAGCAGTCAATCAAATTGTATTAAATCGAATCTGGATTGTAGCACAAGAACTCTGGATTAGCAATCCCGGTTCCTCTTAAATCGATTATAGAAGTACTTAGCCTTCCATGAATGGCTTAAACACAAAGCAAAGGTATAAACTCGAACTCAGGATCAAGAGGTAGCAACTTCAGATGATAATGTGGTGATCTTTATTTTTCTCAACAACTTAAGAATAAATACTAGCTGACTGCCTCCTCTAGGTTTCCTAATTACAAAATAAAACTAGTTTTCTAAATCTTGAATGGTAAAAACATGATTAAACCCTACTAACATGTGTGTTGGCCCAAATAGCATGCATATGTTGGGCCAATAAACAAGTACTGGTCCAATAGGCAGGCCCAAGGAATGGAATAAGTCAATGTTGGGCGGATGCAGAAAATTTGGCCAGCTTGCACGCGAATTTTAGTTGTCTAGACGCAAGAATCAGCTTCTGGGCTCTTCATATGAAGTTTAGAATTTTCTGTTAGTTTTCTTACAAAACTGGAATCACATCAATCAAACATCTTCAGCTCAAGATATAGTTAAGAACGTAAGCAGTGCCAGGAATCAATAATTATGCAATTAAAGTCCAAAAGCACCAACAAGTCCAAATCCACAAAATACGTCTATAGGCTATGGAAATCAGTAGAAACACACACTCAAAGTCTAAGTATAAGGGAAACAAATAGTGTAAAATAATGTCTTATCAAACATACAAATCATTTAAAGATTTAGTATGAATAGAAACTACGAACATTACATGAACAATAATTTAAAATAAAAGAGAAGCTAGTCTGGCGGTAGTCCTCTAGAAAAGAAGAAAAAGGATGATGAATGCAAATTATTGAAATGAAACTTAATATTAAACAAGATAAAACTTAAAACTTTTGAAGTTCTTTTACAGTCTTGAAATTTGCTTTGAAATCAAGTACAAACAAAGTTTGAATACATAAGGAGAAAAGGAACTTTTAAGGCTAGTGAAAGGTTTTCTAACTTTTAAGGTTTCTAATTTCCTAACTTTGGAATTTCTAACTTCTAATCTTGGAACCTTGGAACCTCTAACTTGTTTTCTTCTATCATGAGAGTGCCTTTTTATAGACTTGAGAGATGGACTTCAAAGGTGTTGGAATTCGTCGAACTTCATGATCTTTTAATTCTAGAGTGACTTCTTTGAAAAGTTAAATTATCTTTGTCATAGATTCTTTCATGACTTCTTGAATCTTCTAGCTTGGAACTAATTTTGCCAACTTTTGTCTTCTTGTTGAAAAAATCTTCATAATGAATGCTTTTGAAATGTTGACTTGTAGCATGTGATTGTTGTCAGAACATGAGATTCTTTAATTCATCGTGATGTCTATCCCATAACAATCATCTTTATTTTGAGATGTAAAATTGGAATTAACTTCTTCTGATTCTGAGGAAGCTACTTGAGACTCTACTTCTTTGAGCATAACAATTTCATTCACGAGTGTTGCTTTACTTTTTCAAGAGGATGTCTCATGTTGAACTGATGGCCAGGAATTACTCTGTATCAAATACTTTTGAACTCTTGACACATTTGCTAGTGAAATGTCAAACTTCTTCCACCATTTTACTTTAAACACTGTGATCAATTTTTGAGGGAAATAAGGGGGAAAGAGAGGATCTTGACTTAGATCATAAGACTAGCAGAAGATCCAGGCAATATGGAATTTTATGCAAAAGGATAAGAATTTATCTATTTTAGGAATTTTTGGGGTACTGTCTTTGAATAGAAGATAGGCTTGATAGACTTATGGGTCAAAAATTTGAGTGATAAGACTGCAAAAGAAGAACCATTTTTTGAACCATATGGGAAACGAAGGGTTGATATTTTGACAGAAATAAATGAACCATGAGTGATCATAAGGAGCTAGATATAGGAAATTAAACTAAGCTTTTTGGTAATCAAAGTAATCAAAAGCTTGAGGGGAGAATATTTTGGAAAATTTCTTTTTGGTAAAAGGATTTTGATTCCAATCTTTTTCCGAAATAATTTTTCTGATTTTGACTTTTGAATAAGTAATTTTGTCATCGTCATTTCTATTATAAGTGATATATATTGAACCAATTTCTACGGAAATGTATTCATAAAATGCCTTACTTTTGGAGATGTCATCTAGAAAGTAATGAAAATTTTATGGGAAAATCTTTTCAACCATGTCTTCAATATTGTTTTGTCTTTGATGAGGTTCAGGAAAATAGGTTTTTGAACATAGGATAGTTCATTGTTTGGGGTTACTAAAGCACTGTGATAAGATCTTGGCTGTGGAATAGCTCTTAAGCTTTTGAATCTGTTTTGAGAAAGTGTAGAACCTAAAGCAAGTCTTGTTGGGATTGTTCTTTGAGATGAATTTGGTAAATTTGATTATGATGGTGGGGCTTTTGACACACTGGTTGTTGTATTCCTCTTACTCATTTTTCCCTGTAGGAATTCACAAGTAAGAAAATCAGGAAAGAAATTTCTCTCTCCTTTAATGAATTCTATTTGAAAATTAAAACAAAATAATATTGCTTGCCATCTTGCAAAAATTTGTTTGGAAACTAGATTTTGAGAATCTTTTTGTAAAACATCTTTTGTAGCTTTGCAATCGACTCTTAATAAAAAAGTTTTATTAATTAAATCATCTTGAAATTTTGAGATGCAAAAAACAATGGATACAACTTCTTTTTTGATTATAGAGTAATTCTTTTGAGATTTGATCCATAATCCTGAATGGTATCTCACTATTTGTTTTGGGCTACTTTCTATTTTTCTTTGTTTTAAGATTCCCCCATAACCGATGTCAGGAGCATCAATCTCTACTATCATATAAGCTAAAGGGTCAAGAATTTCTAAACAAGAAAGATTTTGAGATAACATTTTTAAAGCTTTAATGACTTGGGTTATATCTTGATTCCATGCAAGAGGATTTTTCCAAAGTCTTTTGAATAATAATTTACACTTTTGCCTTAAATTTGGAATAAAATCAAAAATATAATTTACGCATCCTAAGAATCTTTGTAATTGATTTTTATCTTTGATTTCATTTAGAAATTTATTTGAAAATTCTATTGATCT
This sequence comes from Cercis canadensis, assembly GCA_003255065.1. Classification (NCBI taxonomy): domain Eukaryota; kingdom Viridiplantae; phylum Streptophyta; class Magnoliopsida; order Fabales; family Fabaceae; genus Cercis; species Cercis canadensis. The sequence goes on from QAOA01005170.1 coordinate 113,611, forward strand.
GTAATGGGCTTAATAGTTCCTTGAAAATTTTACTGTTCAAAAATATTGTTCAGGATACTGTTCATACCGGATCTTTAAATGATTTGTATGCTTCATATGTTTCTTCTGCACCCTTTCATTAAAGTTTTGTTGACTTAATTAATGTTGTATTTCCTTTTCTTTATTCAAAACTGATACAATCCTACCCCAAATGCTATAAGAGCCTGTAGCCTATTAAATTAGGTGGAGATATAGGGTGTATGACTTTATCATAATGGCTAGGTGGTTTAGCTACAGAGCCAGTAGATATAATGGTTATGCTTTCCTAGAAGATCAAGCCTTAGTTAGACATTTTAGGGGTATTCTTCAAGATAAAGAAATTGTTCAAATTTTAGATCCTTATTACTCATATATTCTCCAAAATCAAATAACATTAAGATCAAGAAGAATTTCATACTTAGATGTCTAAGTAAGAAGCTTGCTCATCTAGCTATTTAGCCATTGTTCACATATTTGATTTAGAAGTTCACTAAGTTGAACATAGATCTTTAAAGTCTAAGACTTTATAAGATATCAAAACTTTAAGAACATTCAGAGTTTTTCTTGACTTAGTGTTGGTGAACCAGAAAATGTGATCCTGGTAATAAGTCCTAGGGAGGCAGTGAAACCGTTGGTCAGTGTGGTGGTCCTAATGAATCTAAGAGAGATAATTAGTTATATTAGAGTTAAGATAAATTATAATGTCAATGATGACTAAAAGATTGTTGTCTAGCCAATATGAAACTTCTAGTTCGAATATTGCAGAACATGACTATTCAACAAATAATAGTAGAGAAGTTGTTATTTCTATAATAAAGCAAAACTTACAAAATTGGACTATTCCAAAAATTCCATCAACAAAAGTTTATCAAAAATGTAGTTTTGACATATTTCAAAACTATGTTATCAAAATAGTAGAACAAACAATATCAATTAAAAAATCAAAAGATACAATCTATCTTCTTTCAGAAGATATGATTAGAAAACATAGACATGAAGGCTTTAAATATATCCATATAGAATTAGTTCCAAGCTAGAAGATTCCAGAAGTCATGACAGAACCTCTGACAAAGATAATTTGACCTTTTCAAAGAAGTGACTCTGGAATTAAAAGTTTCTAAAGTCCAAAGGATTCCAACACCTTTGAAGTTCATCTCTCAAGTCTATAAAAAGTCACTCTCAAGATAGAAGAAAGCAAGTTAAGTTAGAAGTTAGAGGTTCCAAGTTTCAAGTCACAACTTAGAAGTTAGAAATTCTAAAGTTAGGAAGTTAGAAAACTTAAAAGTTAGAAAACCTTTCCTTAAAAGTTTATTTTCTCCTTCTGTATTTAAACTTTATTTCAAAGCAATTTTCAAGACTGTAAAAGAACTTCAAAAGTTGTAAGTTTTATCTTGTTCAATATTAAGTTTCATTTCAAGAATTTGTATTCATAATCCCTTTCCTGCTTTTCTGGAGGACCACTGCCAGACTAGCTCCCTTTTCATGACATTCATAATCCTTTTTTCTGCTTTTTTGGAGGACTACTGCTAGACTAGCTTCCCTTTTATTTTAAAATACTGTTCAAAATTACTGTTCATTTATTGTTCATGCCAAATCTTTAAATGATTTGCATGCTTCATACATTTTTTATGCACCATTTCAATAAACATTTTATTGACTTATTTTATTAATTGCTCTCTTTATTACTTTCTTTTCTTTTCTTTATTCAAAACTGAGATAGATGATCTTGTCCTAAATAGTATCAGAGCCTGTAGCCTATTAAATTAGGTGGGACTATAGGGTGTATGACTTTATCATAATGGCTAGATGGTTTAGCTACAGAGCCAGTAGATATAATGGTTATGCTTTTGAAATGTTGACTAAAACATCTTGTAGCATGTGAGTCTTTTTAGGCTATGAAGAAACTTGGAATCACTGCACATGAACGGCAACCTTTGGGTGATTGTATCACGATTCTATTTGATTTATAATATTATGATATTCTTCATCATGCATATTATTCTGATAATCTAATACATCATCTTCAGCTGCATTTTGGTACAGGAGATGTATTTCTTCTAAGTCATCTTCATGCTTCTTTTGAATATAATGATCAATTAATTGTTTGAAGTTTATCCTACTAGTGAAAGGGATCTCTAGAATGGATAGATCTGAGTAGAATTTTTTATAGCTGTCTTCTACAGCAAGGTTTTGGTATTTTGAGGAAAAATCTAGAGAAAAGTCTTTTGCAATTGTTCTGGCCTTCTAGTGTTTAATCTGTCTTCTTCGAGTAAAATTATAACATGGCCAAGGATTTTCTAAGATCATGAGATAGAGTTTTTCATGTGTTTTTTGATCAATATTTTGTGTTGAGCAAGGTAACAAGTTCCTTTAATCCATTCTGAGGCTTTGCTTTGAATAATTAATTCAATATATCTTTTTGGGGGAAAGGTGCTAAAAGAATTGATGATACCATGGGATAATTTTCTTCCAAACTCCTCTGATTAATCAGGGTCTGAAATATTGACATGGCAGAGGTATCTGTAGTTTAAAAGTTTCTTAGGGGTTAAAACTATTTGTTCTCCTTTGAAACGGGTTGTAATTGGTCAGTAAAGGGAAAGATCTAAGCAGGCTCTACAAATACTATAGGTAAAAAGACATTTACCGTCTAGCATTGAAAGGGGAATTTCTTGACATAATGGGTCTTGTTTGAGACATTCATTTTTAGTGAAACCATGATAACATTCCCATGTATAGTTTATCCCTGGAATGAGTTTGTTAGCACATGCTGCTTTTGCTAAAGTTTTTTGAATAAACTCTTGTCTTTGGAGTTCAGTACTTTGAAGTTTTTGGAGAATGAGTTTTTTGCAATCAATGTTTGGTAATTAATTGATAGTACTATGAGTAAAGAAAAAAGCTCTTGACTTTCTCTTTTCTTTTTCTTCTTCACCTAATAGTTATTCTTTAACCAGTAGGGTTTAAGATATAATTTTATCTTTTCATTCAGCCAGTGGGGCTAAAGTTTTTACACTCTCATTTATCTCACTTTTCTCTTTAGCCAATGGGGCTAAGATTCTAGTATCACTCTTACTAGTTTATCCTTTTTCTTTAGCCAGTGAGACTAAAATTCTATCTTCTGTATATTGAAGATTTTTGAATTTGTCATCATCATCCAGTGGGGATGATGGTGATATTCCACTATGAGCCAGTTGAGCTGACATGGCTTCTACTTGAATTTTGAAAGAATCCTGTTCTTGAAGTAAATTAGAATTTTTGCAGATAAGATCATTTATAAAATTGTTTGATGTGCAGCAACTAGGAAAAACTTTGTGGTTATATTTTTCATTAAAATAGCAGAAATAATTTGCTACTATTTCTAAAATTAATAATTTATTATTGAGGTTATTAATGTTCCAGATAGTATCCATCATTACTATTTCACAATCAGATAAACTTATTAAGTTACCTTTATAATGTAAATTAGAATGTCTAGGGCCATACAGGTAAGGCTTTATTGCCAAAGAACATCAAGGTTGTTGAAGATTCATCTACAAAACTAATTTTACAGCTACACCGTTCTGTTCTGGTGTGTAAGGAGCAGTCAGCTCTCTGTGCAAACCTTGCTCTTCACAGGACTGATTAAATTTCTGTGATACAAATTCACCACCTCGGTCTGTGCACAGCACCTTGGTGCAATCTCCAGTCTGCTTTTCCACAAGTGTCTTGAACTTCTTGAAGACTTCAAATGTTTCTGACTTCGATTGCAGGAAGTATACCCAGCTCATCCGGGCTATGGTCATTTGTAAATAAAAGAAAATATCTACTTCCACCAAGCGATTGTGTTTTCATAGGACCAATCAAGTCAACATGTACAAGCTCAAGACATTTAGTTGCCCTTCTAGACTTCCACACAGGAAATGGTTTCTTACATTGTTTTCCATATATACACCCTTCACATACACTTAAAGACTCAATTTTAGGCAACCCAAAAACCATTTCCTTTTGACTCAACAATTTTAACCCTTTTACATTTAAATGCCCATACCGCAAATGCCATAATCTAGACTCATTAGCTTCTTTAACTACAAGAGCATGGCTTTCAACATTAGAAACTTCAAGTGGAAATAATTTGTTTGGTGCCATGCGAACATCAAGAATAACTTGATCTGATTTTTTGTCCTTAATCACACAAGAGGCATTATCAAACAAAATAGAATAGCCATCAGCCATAAGTTGCCCCACATTTAGCAAATTCTGAGATAAAGTAGGAATAAAATAAACATTGTAAAGGAGCTTTATGTTACCATGGTCATCGTTGACTGCAACAATGCCTTTGCCTTCTACTTGAATTTGCTTATCATCTCCAAGCCTCACTTTTAATTTGTAAGACTTGTCAAGCTCCTTAAACCATGACTTAATTCCTGTCATGTGATTAGAGCAGCCGCTATCCAAAAACCAGATATTGTTGGGAGCAGCTGTGTCTTCATGATAAGCCATGAAAAGCTTAAGTTCCTCCTCCTCTTGCTCTGCATAACTAGCTTGTTTTTTCTCCTTCCAGCAGTCAGCCTTTACATGCCCAAAACGTTTGCAGTAGTAACATTGCACATCACTCTTGTTGCTTCTTTGGTTTTCAGTTTGCTACCTCTCATTGTGATACATATCACCTCGCCCTCTGCCACGGCTACTTCTTCCATAAACTCCACCTCTTCCATGTCCTCGGCTGCTAACTTCTTTTTGTTGACTTTTCTGGTTTGCCTCCCCCTTCACATGAAAGCCTTTTCTGCAATCTTTTCATCTGATCTGTTCATCTTTGCTTCATGGGACTTTAATGATCCCATTAGTTCATCAAATAAGTATGTATCCAAGTCTTTGGATTCTTCAATGACTGCTACTATATGATCAAACTTTGGAGTCAAGCTCTGCAACACCTTTGCCACTACAGTTTGATCAGAAACCTCCTCTACATAGGACCTCATTTGATTCACAATTGCAGCTACCCTTGTATCAAAGTCCTACACTGACTCTCCATTCTTCATTTGCAAGGTTTCGAAATCCCGACGAAGAGATTGCAATTTCTCCGTGATTACCTTTGCAGAACCTTGATATGCCATTTGCAAGGTTGTCCAAGTTTCTTTGGCAGTAGTTGCTGCTGCAATTTTTGAGAAGATTGACTCATGAACAGCTTGTTGAATGAAGAACAATGATTTTGAGTCCTTTTCTTGTTCTCCTTTAGCCTGGCCTCTTCATCTGGTTCTGGATATCCATTCTCAACCAGGTTCAACAGCTCTTGAGACCTGAACAATGTTCTCATCTTAATACTCCAGAATTCATAGCTTTCACCTTTGAATACTGGAATGGTTGGTTGAGAGACGCTCACAATATTAGAGATTATAGTAAGCATGCATATCAGCAAGTGTTCCACCTGTTCTTCCACGTGTTTCCTTTTCAGCTATTTTGGCTATATACATATAGCTCTCTTGTACTAACTGGTGTATCAATTTTATTAATCATTTCGAATATTCTCCTTCTTTTCTGTTAGTTTGTTATGGTATCAGAGCAGAGCACGTTCACTGTGTGACCCTCTCTACACCTTCCGATGGCACGACCTCATGTTCTGATCAATACCAATCCATCACCACACACTCCGGGAACTCCTCAGCAGCATTATGTTCACACTCCTCCTCCGATTCTTCCTCTGAGAGCTGAAGATGATCCAATGAGTTTCTACCATCTTCATCATAATGAGAATCCTACACTTCTTCTTGTTACCGAAGTACTACATGGCACCAATTACCACAGCAGGGCCAGGGCGATGAGGCTAGCTTTGCTTGCCAAAAACAAAATCCAATGCGTTGATGGATCTCTTCCAATGCCATCTCAACATGAGTTGATGTACAAGGCATGGCAACGTTCAAACACAATGGTTGTCTCCTGGCTTCTTTGCGCAATCAGTCCCACGATCCATTGAAGTATCATGTGGTTAGACAATGCGATGGATATATGGAATGACTTGCGAGATCGTTTCTCACAAGGAGATCCGTTCTGACTCATGGAGTTACAGAAGGAAATTTTTAAAATCAATCAAGGCACTCATTCTGTCATAGAGTACTATACAAGGTTGAAAATACTCTGGGATGAGTTTGGGAATCTTCGTCCCTTGCCAACCTGTGCTTGCATTCAAGGAGGACATTGTCAATGTTTTCTCACTTCACAAAAATATCAAACTCAAGATCAGGTGATACGTTTTCTAAGAGGCTTGAATGAATGCTATAGCACTGTGAAATCCCAGATTATGTTAATGGATCCCTTACCTTAAATTAAGAAGGTGTTTTCGTTAGTTATTCAACATGAAAGGTAATTTGTTACTGCTTCTGTTGATTCTAAATCCATGCCTGAACAGAATGTTGCTCTAGCTACGAAGAGCTGGAACTGCAAATCCACAAACAATAAGAAGCCTATATGTTCGTTCTATGGTCTACCTGGGCATACAATTGATAACTGTTATTGAAAATTTGGCTTTCCACCAGGTTTTAAGGTCAAAGGCAGACAGCAATCTAAGGTTAATCAGGTAGATCATTTCCTGATTGAACAAGATCAATTTTCACAAGATGATTCTTTGTAGGAAACTTGTGAGGATGGTGAAGTCAAGCTTACTCAGCAGGAATATTTACAATTAATGTCTCTCATTAATTCTCCTAAGCAGATGAATGGTATGCCCACATCCCATGCAGATGTAGCAATCAACTCTAGATTTGCTAGCCTCATTCTTGCAGAAGAACTACACACTGGTATTGTTATTTCTTGCAACAACTATGTTATGCATTCTCCAAATCGATGGATTGTAGATTCAGGTGTCACCAATCACATTGCTTGTTGCTCCGATTACTTGACTACTTGTGTTCCTGTGTCCAATTGGTTTGTTAGTCTCCCTAATAGCATGAATGCAGAGGTTACACATGTTGGGACAGTAGCATTGTCAAGTGATTTAATCTTGCAGCAAGTCTTATATGTTCCTTAGATGAGTAAGGATTCTCAATGCTCTTTTGTTTTGCAAAAGGGGAATTGTTTCATCAAAGAACCTCGATGTTGGAAGACGATTGGCTTGGCTAGGGAGAATGGAGGACTTTATCACCTAGTTGCCCCTATTAGTTCAAGGCAAGACAGCTCTCTGAAGGCTTCTGATGATGTTGCAGAAAACATTCATGTTCCTAGCCATGTTTTAGCTAATACTTCTGTAATTGGCACTGATTTTGATTTATGGCATTATCGTTTAGGCCATGCTTCATATGAACGGATTAAACCTTTGGTTACTCATAATAAAGATATTTCTTGTGACCTAAAATTTATTTGTGATATCTGTCATCTTGCCAAGCAAAAGAGACTGCCCTTTCCAAATAGCACTTCCATTTCTGCTAATCTTTTTGATTTAGTGCACATGGATATTTGGGGACCAAATGCCATTGGCTCATTAGAAGGATACAAGTACTTTCTCACTATTGTTGATGATAGAAGTCGATATACTTGGGTTTATATGATGAGGAACAAAAGTGAAACTAGAACACTGGTTCAGAATTTTTATCAGCTTGTTCTTACTCAATTAGGGGTGAAAATTAAAGCTTTTCATACTGATAATAGACTAAAATTCATGATGATGGAATTTTATCAGAAAAATGGCATTGTTCATCAAAGGAGTTGTGTGGAAACTCCTCAGCAAAATGCTGTTGTCGAAAGGAAGCATCAACATATTTTAAATGTTGCTAGAAGTTTATGTCTGCAATCTGGTTTACCTCTTTCTTTATGGAATTATTCCATTCTTCATGCTGTCTACTTAATCAACAAAACACCCACTCCTTTGTTGCAAAATATTACTCTCTTCGAGCTTGTTTTTGGGCCTTCTCCAACTTTTTCACACTTGAAAGTCTTTGGTTGTTTATGTTATGTCAAGACTCTTGCTCAAAATCGAAAGAAGTTTGATCCTCGTGCTAGCAGATGTGTTTTTCTGGGGTACATTGCTAGTGTGAAAGGCCACAAAGTGTTGGATCTTGACACCATGTCCTTTCGTGTTTCACGTGATGTCACCTTCTATGAACATTGTTTTCTTTTGCTCACTCCTTCCCATGACACATCAACTCCCTCTGCACCTGTTCTTCCCACAAACTCTTCTATTGAAGAACCAGTTTCTTTTTTTGCACAACCTGCACCCACCACTAGGCCACCCTCACCTTCCATCTCAGTTCTAACTCACAATCCTTCTTTAAACCACGTGCCTGATCCAGTTCCCTCTTCCACCTCATCTTCCACTCCACCTCTTCCCAACCTTCTTCCCACACAGGATTTACTCCCAACTAGAAAAACTACTCGCATAAGACATCCTCCAAAATACCTCCAAGATTATCATGCCTCTATCAACTGTGTCATCTCTACAGCTGCCATCAAACACCCCTTGTCCAAGGTTCTTTGCTCTCAATGTTACTGCTCATGTTGAACCAACTGCCTATGAAGAAGCTGTTCAATATCCCTGCTGGTAGGAAGCGATGACAGCTCAATTACATGCCCTTGAGCAGAACCAAACTTGGGATCTTACACATCTCCCTAAGGATAAGAATACTGTCGGATGTAAATGGGTTTACAAAATTAAATATAGGGCTGATGGCACCATTGAGGGCTATAAAGCCAGACTTGTGGCCAAGGGATACACTTAAGTGGCCGGGATTGATTATTTTGACACATTTTCTCCTGTTGCAAGGATGACTACAGTTCGAACTCTTCTTGCTTTGGCTGCTGTTAAAGGATGGCATGTTGAACAACTTGATGTTAATAATGCTTTTTTGCATGGGGATTTAAATGAAGAGGTATACATGACTATGCCTTCGGGAATGCCAACCACAGATCCTTCCTTGATCTACAAACTCCAGAAATCTATCTATGGTTTAAAACAAGCTAGTAGACAGTGGCATTGTAAGCTTTCTCAAGTTTTATATTCCCAAGGTTTCAAATCTGCTCCCTCTGATCCTTCGGTTTTCATTAAGCACACTTCTTCTAGGTTCATTATTTTGCTAGTATATGTTGATGATGTGATCTTAGCTAGTGACAACAAGGCTGCAATTCATGATATCAAAACTTTTCTGGATTCAACCTTCAAAATCAAGGATCTTGGCCCTTTGCGATATTTTTTGGGCGTTGAGGTGAATCGCTCTAGTGAGGGAATTACTTTATGCCAGAGAAAATACACTCTCCAATTGCTCTCTGATGCAGGTTTTCTGGCTTGTAAATCTGCTAAGTCTCCTCTCACTGCTGGTACTGTCCTCATGTCTACTGATGGTACTCCTCTCACTAATCCTTCCGAATATAGGAGGTTACTTGGTACATTGCTTTACTTAACCAACACCCGGCCTGATATCACTTATGCAATTCAACAACTATCTCAGTTTGTTGATAAACCCACTGATATCCATCAATAGAGTGCCAACAAAGTTCTTCATTTCCTCAAAGCTAATCTAGGGGAAGGCATCTTTCTTCCCTCTACTTCCTCTTTGTAGTTGAAAGGCTTTTTTGATTCTGACTGGGCCACTTGTCCTGAAACTCGCAAGTCCATTACTGGTTTTTACATTTTCCTTGGCCAGTCTCTCATTTCTTGGAAATCCAAGAAGCAGACTACTGTCTCTCGCTCAAGTTCAAAAGCTGAATATCGAGCTTTGGCTTCCACTACATGTGAAATTCAGTGGCTCCTATACATGCTACGAGACTTTGACATTCATCCTCTTACTAGTCTCTTATTCTGTGATAATCAGTCTGTCATTCACATTGCTCACAACCCAATTTTTCATGAGTGCACCAAACACATTGAGATTGATTATCACATAGTCAGAGAATGGGTGCAATCTGGTGTTATTAAGCTTTTACCAGTTGATACCTCTCAAGAGCTTGCTGATTGCTTCACTAAGGCACTTGCTTCTCCACGTCTCCATGATCTCACTTCCAAGCTACAACTTCATGATCCATTCCGTCCATCTTGAGAGAGGGGGGAGAGGGGGGAGGGAGGGAGTATTAGAGATTATAGTAAGCACGCATATCAGTAAGCATGCATATCAGCAAGTGTTCCACATGTTTCCTTTTCAGCTATTTTGGCTATATACATATAGCTCTCTTGTACTGAACTGGTGTATCAATTTTATCAATCATTTCGAATGTTCTCCTTCTTTTCTGTTAGTTTGTTACACAACACTACCGTTGGTTGCCATGAATTTTACGCCCTTTCACAACCGAACCTTGCTCTGATACCAATTTGATAGTCAGATTAAAGAACTGAACACGTACTAACAGAGTATTTGAACTGCTGGTTCTTCTTTTATTACTCTCTTACTGAATTACAAAGCATGCCTTCTTAAATAGGCTTTAAATCATAACAAACTAAGTTAATAAACTCCGAAATTCTAGGCACTACTACGTACAAAATCAAAACAGAAAATATCAAGGAACTAGCTAACAACCAGGTAAAGATCAAATACCACAGTCAACTAAAGATCATGTACCAATAGGAGACTAAGTCAAACACGTGCCACTTTGAATCATTCTCCAACAATAAAGAGTTTGGGTTCGGTCACTAGTTTAAGCCTTTCTGTAATTGAAAGAAAAATTATCTTAGTGGTTCCAAAGACAATAGCCTGTGCTGAATATATGCTCCCTTTCTCCCTTTTAAATAGTTTTCTTTTTTCTTGGTTGAGATGTTTCAGAACACATCCAAAAGTGCTAAACCTTTGCACAAATGTTCTGCACAGAACTTTTTTTATTTATTTTTTTCCTTTTATGTTGGACGGCTGACCTATTAGCTTTAAAATGCTACGCTCCTCCCCACTATATACTCAGAGAAACTCCGAGCCCTAAATCTCTCTGTTTCCATGTAAGAATGGCACCTGAAAATTGCATAATTTATATACAATTACTTGTTCAATTATCGGCGTTTTTAAGGGGTATGGATATTCAGGTCTAGATATTCAGGTGTGTCCTACAGTAACCGACTAACTCATGAGTTTTTAGCAAAAATAAAGGGGATGGATGAGGGCAAGGAAAAAAACTGAAACAAATTCCATTACGTCCTGTTGGAGCTTTAGCGGAAGAATTTGGTGAGTGAAATAAAAGCGCTGTTAGTCCTGTTGGAAGGGCTTTCAACCAAGGAATAATGGAACAAGTTAAGATTGAAATTGTTAGAATGTTTCATTCAACGGGTTTTTTTTTTTTTTTTTTTNTTTTTTTTTTTTTTTTGTCATAAATAGATAGAGTTAGAATTTTTAGCTAGAGATATGGGACATAGAGATTCAAACCTTAAGCGTCAACTTTTTTAGGAGATTTTTAGACCAATTGTGCTTGTGCAATTGGTCTTTCTTTAAATGTTGCAAATGATTTTTATTACATGAATGCTGCAATGTGGATTGGTTGTTATGGTGTTTTTGTTAGTGTGTATTCTAGGTTGATGGCTGTTTTCTGTACCTTAGATTAATGGCTGATTTTTTTTTTTTTTTTTTTTTTTTTACAAGGGAGTGCATCACATTCGGGAAAGAGAAATGGAGTACATGACAGTAATAAAATCCTTGACATTAACCTTATGGTTCTTATAATCAAAGGAGGTGTCACTAAACTTAAATATCATTGGTTATTTGTGTTTTAATATTTGATTGTGTTGTATGATTTTATTTGTTTAATATATACCATTTCATATCGTACAAGGATAATATTAAACTCTCATATTCCCTTACTTGGGCAACATAAATACTATTACTTTCATACAAACCAACCGCCTTAATTATTTAATGCTGAATTAATATAGGTTAGTCCATTACACCACATTGCAGCTGCACACGACGTACTTCTTCATTGAACAGCAACATTTTTGGCAAAAAGCCAAGTTAAATAAGTTTCCAATGGTCTCAGGAAAGGTGAGCTGATAGGAGTGTGGAGTGCCAAAATGATCAATGACTTCACTGGTGAGATGTATCTGCACGTATTTTCTGAGCGCTATCACAAAACCGTCATGCTTAACATTTTCATTCCAGTTCTTAAACTCCTGAAGCGATCTCAGAATTGTAGTTCCACTGTGTCCGACAACTTCACCTTCTCGGATGAATATTGCCCATCCCTCATTGTTGTAATCATAGCTAGCAAAGAGAAGTAAAGACATGACACACATCATGACCCGGTCATTTTCAACAGTTTTGTTATGCTTCAACTTTGAGTAAAGGAAGCTCTCCAGTCTTGCCCAAAAGAACCAAAAGGATGTGTAATTAGGCCAAAAGTAACTCAACTTTTCTTCAGCAATGGTTGTAATCATTGTTTGCATCTCCTCTTTTGTGCTCTTCCCCACATAGACCATCTTTAATGTCATATTAGCAGCACTTGCAACAGATGTCATAGTCTTTGTAAATGTTCGAATCCACTCAAGATTTCCACCTCCGTAGAGACATATATATCTGTCTTTTGTCATCTGGGTTCAAAGGGGAACAAAAAAAGTCCATATGTTGATGTCAAATATAGTATTGAAGTGCGATGATTAGTTGGATATATACATATAAAAATGTTGTTACCCATTCTAGAATGGGAGGATCAATGTGACCAATAATTGTCTCAAGGGTCGAAATCTGGGCATTCCACAAGTCTTCCTCCCTCTCACGAGTGAATGGGAATGCCGAATTTCCCCAAATCCACATCATGTCGATAGCATTTATAGAGGACACCCTGCCTTGTGGATCCTGGACTACTACAATGAGTCTGTTTGTGAAATTCCACTCCTCTTTGATTTGCTTAATGAGCGTTGGATCATTCAGAGGATGGTGGAAACTGTACCATGGCATCATTGACTTAAATTTTTTAAACTTGCGTTGATTCGAATAATTCCAGCTCGATCTGTCTACAACTGGGACCCATATCATTTCATAGAGTCCTTCAGACTTCATTGTTTGATCTTTATACAAGCTATCAAGTACTTGTATTTCTTCTTCTGAAATATTAAGATCTGATATGAGTAGTAACATATGTTTCCTCCGTTGTGTCCCCATATTAACCTGCTTACTCAAAGAAGTGAAATGTTTTTTAAAATGCTGAAGGTAAGATATTTATAGAGGATTAGATTTCGGAACAAACCCTTGTTTCGTTAGAACCATTTACATCTGTCTGTAGATTATCTTCATCGGAGAATGTCAGACACTGGTGAATTATCTTCTGCTCTGCATTAATGTCAGTAGTGTAGGAAAAAGGGACTTTAATTCTTCCCCACAAGAAACTTGAAGTTCAATTTAATAATTTCAGTATCATAATTCATCATTAAATTTTTTTATAAGAACTGCAGAGTCATCATTAGAAATTAATTATATTATTCCAAATTATTATGATCAGAATATGGTTATGCATTGCAGCCATCGCCTAAGTGAGCTCCTTATGTAAGTACTAAGCCTTAATTTTTTCTACATGGTAACCTAAAATACTGAAAGAAGTATTCTGGATTCAGATTTTAATTACAACTTGGTCTTTGTGCTCACCTATATATTGATAGCACATATCCAATTGGTTCATGAGTTGCAGATGTATACTGTTGACCTTCGAAGCCAAAGTTGACAATTCCCATGCCTCTGCACTCGCTGAATTGTACCTGTGATCATTAATTATAAAATGAGTTACTACTGTTTAGTCTGTTTTGAAAAGTAAGTGAGTTTGAGTAATCAAAACAGAGGCTTACTCATTTCTCAAGCTTATAATGCTAGCAATTTGTGAGGAACAAGTCACAATACTTTTGATGGTCCAATATACAGCATTAGGAATGAGGGCACTGGCAACAGATATAGCTGGTGCGTCCTCAAAAATATAGTAAAATGGTAGATTCCATAATTCAGTAATGCACTTGGTTACATCCAATGAAGCCTTCACTAGTTTATTGAGTCTATCAAATTGAAGTTTCAGAGGGGAAGATTTGTCTCCAATGTTTGGCAGTTTCCTAAGGACGGCCAGAGACTCGGAAAGTGTATCAGCAGGGCATGGATGAACAAAAAGCCAAAATTCTCCGAAATTAACAGAAAACCCTGACAAGACTAACACCATCTTTGCATGCCATTGATAGCTAGACAGAGTATTAAGTAACTCCATCGTTTTTGCATGTGCATGTGCATGTGCACCTTCTTCCGACCAGTTGCAGGAGGATAGCTGCCAATTTAGTTATGTAATGCTCATTAAGAATTTTTTAGTCTTTGTTATGTTCTAGAGACGAGGAAGAAACTTCACTAAAATGTTTATCCTTTACAGCAGAAATATATATATATATATATATAACTGTAAAATTATGTAGATTTCAATATGAACAAACCTCGCGGGATAGTTTTTGTATGATTAATGTGTGATGCGTGTCCAATTCAGCCAAACCTGCAGCCTTCTCCGATGTCTCTGGTCTTTCTTCTTTTCCCTACTCATGGAATAAATATGAATTAGTGAGGACATAAGAGTTAAACGTGCAGTGCCATAAGACAATAGTCCTAAACTAGCTAGCTAGTCACAAGAGGTTTGACTTATATATATATATATATATATATGTGTGTGTGTGTGTGTCATTTCCGCTCTTTTGCAATCAATTTCACTATAGCACCTGCTGCTCTAGCTAATTGTCCATACTTTCCGAATATGATTTCTATGTTTTGTAGGGCCGTGCCTCAGGGCATATTGGTTGAAATTGATTCTTCTTTTTGATCAATCAAAACCCCTTCCCATCTACATCCGAGATCTTTCCAAATCTGCTGAATCACTCTTATGCTATGATCTTCTACATTCGAGATCTTTTCGTTCCTTTTATATATATATATATATATATATATATTAGTGGAAATTAACTTACAGCATGTAAAACTTAAACACTTACATCTTTTAATAATTTTTTTTATAAGGTGAATTTTACTTATCCAATCAATTAATTATGTCTTATTATGGTATTGATTTTATATTTCAAATATTAAGGAAATTGAAAATGGCATGTAAAATTCCTAACAAACTTATCTAATTTATGACATTTTATTTATATTTTAAAGAATTTTCTATTCATTAAATTTAGGTAATTCACTGGAGTACTAATTAATTATCAAAATTTATGAAAGTTTATAAGTATGATTTACATCTGAGAACTTTTAATTCAATAGTTAGATTTATGAAATTCACATTTCACAAAAAGTTATTCAATGGAGTAAGTGTGACAAATCTTACAATGGTATAAATTGATTCGGCCCACTCTATATATGTGTGTGTCTATATATATACATACATATTATGTTTGTTAATTAAAAAAAAGTAAATGGCATGAATTTAAAAGTAGCACAATAAAAGTAACAGAATAGAAATGGCATACATGAAATTCACCGGTGCTGCAAGCAATGGCTTGAATCAAGATTTGCTCAGTGATATTGATAACCTGATCGACAACAAATTCACGACCATGGGGAGTGTGGCTTGCCTGAACTTGCTTCAGGATGGCACTGTCGTTGAATGCTGTCTGCATCGTACCCTCATTTCTTAGTTGCATCTTGTCAGCTGTTAACCTATACATCAAAAGAAAACAGAACAGAATCTAGATATGTGTTTTTTTTTCTCTTTTATCTGCGTAATTGCGTTGCCAATGTTGTTGTACATTTACGGAGTTAGGAGTTATATATATTGAGAGCAGGAGGAATAAAGGTTTATTGAACAACTACCTTGCTTGCAATTGGATGTAAAAAATATAAACGTGATGGGCAAAACATATTCACGTGGTGAGCAACATATTCTTTTCTCTCAAACCTCTTTGAGAATATATCTTTCTTTATTGTCTAACTATTTGTTCTTTGAAATTCAAAATTCACCGGAAAGCTGAGTTAAAGCATTATATGGTATGTAGTTGCATTCGAATCTTACAAAGAATATATTCATTTTAGGTGAAAACAACAAAGAATACCTTTTTAAAAAAAACATTTAATATAATGTAACGAGTTAATATATCATAAAAGAAAGAGAAGAATGCTTCTTACTAGGGGTGTTCACGGGTCGCTTCGGGCAGTTTGAACCTCATTCTAGAAACCAAACCACAAGTAAATGTGCGGGTTGGTTCGGTTCGGTTTGGTGTGAAATAGGGAATGAAACCGAAGCAAAACGCATGAGTTGGTTCGGTTTGGTTTGGGCGGTTTCGCGGGTTGAACCGCACACAATTGTTGTCTCATGTAAACCTAATTAACAAGTGGGTACAGAAAATCTGAAACAGCAAGGAAGCTTGAACATTCTAACAAAATAACAAATATCCAACTTTCACCATTATTTAATCAAATATCCAACATTCAAAGTTTGAAACATAATAACATTGACAAACAACAGTAGTTTAAGAATTTAACCATAATTAAACATCCACCAAATGATAAAACAGCAGCTACCAAGTACCAACAAACCACCAAAGGATCAAACAGCAGCCAGCTACGAAGGAACCACCAAATCATCAAACAGCAGCTACCAAGAAAGTATCAACTACAAACAAACTACAAAGTAATATAATCTAGCTACCAAGTACCAACAAACAAAGTACCAGCAGCTACCAAGTAGCAAGTACCAACAAAGTTACAAACCACCTTGGTGAAATGCTAAGCAACTTTTCAATTCTGAACACACTAACTTGATTTGAGAGCTGAGCAATTTTTGAGATGGCAAAACAAGCATGATGTCCCAGTCTTCCTTGTGTCAATGTTGAATTTTCTGGCAAAGTGATTGCAAGTATAATGCAGCCAAGTATCATTTTCATCTACAGCAACCTTGGTGAAATGGTTCAAAAATTCTGATTTGGGCCTTCTATTCCCGTTCAACTAAACAGTAAGAAACATAACATAAAATCAGTCCACAGTCAATTAGTCTTAAAGCAAGAAACATAACAGAATTTCAGTCATTCAGACAAGGAAAAAAAAATGAAAGAGCATTAGAAGATAGACCTTTTATAAATAAAGTATCAGTCAATGACAATCTATTGAATCTTCGTCCCGACTTCACTTTCAGTTACATTTGACAATTCTAGTTCAATAAAACACAAAAAACCAACACAAATATTTCATAAAGTCAGCTAGTTGATAGTGAACTTAAATTGAATAATGTTAAGTTTTCAATCAGAATTTCATAAGAAAGAAATTAACCTGATTCCATAGATTGGATTTCATCCAATTCGGTACAAAGATCAATAACTTTCTTGGGAGATTTCAACCAATTTTGGCAACAAACCAAAGCCTCGACAGTTGTAGGTGCAAGTGAGCTACGAAATGGGTCAAGAATTCGACCCCCAGTGCTGAAAGCAGACTCAGATGTACTGTAGACACCAGTATGGCCAATATATCCCTTACCATGTGAGACAACACATAATACCTCAACCTCTTCCCCTTCCATCACTTGAGAATTTCAAATCCATCATAATCATCCTCTACCCCATCTTCCAAGTATCTATCTAATTCACTCTTCTTCACTTCAATCTGTTGTCTTTTCACTGTCAATTTAAACTCTGATGACCAGCTGTCATCATCATCTACCTCATGGTGTGAAGAAAAGTCTGATAGAGAACTAGAATCACCCGCATCAAGAGGCATAGGAAACTGGAGCCTGTAATTGTCATACAATCTTTGGAAGACATCTTTCAATTTTCCAAAGACTAATTCCCCCATCATCTTGCCATACATCCGATTGAAGCAAAAAATCCAATTATGCTAACTTATACCTAGGATCTAGAATGACAGCCACAAATAAAAGGTAATTGGTATTGTCACTACTAGCATCCCAATATTTATCAAATTTGGATTTCATGCTTATTGCCATACTATGCAAAACTTCATCATTAGTAGACTTCCATTTTATCAAGGTTCTTGCAATGCAGCACAATTGTTGAAAAAATTCATTTGAAGTCACATTTAAAGAACTAGAAAATGAAAGGGTTGCATCATAAAAAATCTTTAGGAACTTGGTAAAAACTCGGGCCCTCGCCCAATCTTCTGCAGTGGGAGGCCCCCCCCCCCTCTCTCTCTNCCCCCCTCTCTCTCTCTCTCGGCACTAAAGTAACACATGTACTGTACATCATCATCTTCAAGGCGTGTAAAGGCCTTTTCAAACTTTTCAGCTGCATCCAACATTAAATATGTGCTATTCCACCTAGTAGGCACATCCATGCAAATCCCCTGTTTACTAGTTATCTTTGCTTCATCTATCATTCTTTTAAACAAAGCCATTTTCTTAGGGGATGATCTCACATACTTACAAGCTGCCCTAATTCTTTTTATACAACCATCTATTTCTTTTAGTCCATCATTGACAATTAAATTCAATATATGTGCACAACACCTTAATTGCATATATTGGCCATTTAATAATGCTCCATTGCACTCATTAACCCTCTATATCAAATAACTCAGAGCAGTATTATTAGAGCTAGCATTATCAACAGTGACTGTCCCAATATATGTAATCCCCCACTCTTTGATGCATATTTCCAATTGTTTCCCTATTGTGTCAGCCCTATGATCATCAACAAGACTAAAAGACAGAATTTTTTTATTCAATTGCCAATCCTCATCTATGTAGTGAGCTGTCACACACGTGTAATTTAAATTCTGAATAGAAGTCCAAGTATCAGTAGTAAAACAGACATGCTCATTTCTAGTTGCTAAGATACTCTTCAACTTATCTCTCTCATTATAATACATCGACATACGACTTCTTGCTATTGTTATGTGAGAAGGAATCTGAAATCGAGGTTGAGCAACTTGCATAAAACCCCTAAATCCTTCATTTTGAACAAACTTGAAGGACAACTCAGCTATGATAATCATTCTACATAGTTCAGTCCTACATTCATCTTGTTTGAACTCTAAAATCCTAATAGGGTCATTTCCACAACCTTCACCCTCTGGTTTTCTTGTTGCTCCAAGGGTTTTCTGTTTCTTATCCTTAACCCTATGTGGATTTTTTATGCAAGCATCTAAATGATTTTTCATACTAGATGTGTCGTGGTTCCTACTACTGCATGCATACGACTTACTACAATAATTACAGGCAGCCCTCTTCCCATCCTTATCCTTAGTAAAATGGGACCATACAACAGAAACAGGTATAACTGGTTTTTGTTTCAAGCTTACCTCAGCATTAGCATCCCCAGCTGCAAGTAGCTCAGGTTCAACCCCTAACTGAGTTTCAAATTCCAACAAATCCTCTATATCATCTGCAGCAGCAGTGCTGATTGGAGGAGTTGGAGCACTCCCCATTCCACTTTGAGTGCCAGCAGTCACCATGATTACTGCACAGACTAAGTAAGATTAGACACTAACAACTAATTACTTGCACAAACTAAGTAAGGTTAGACATTCAAGAACAGTCCTAAACTGACTTCACTCAAATGAACCTTGATTACAACTTGCAATATCTGACCTGACTGTTCAAGTTGCTATTTTATACCACTAAGCCACTAACAACTAATTACTGGAAACATTGCTCAACTAACCTCTGACCCTATCATTCATGAGCAAAACAGAACAATATAAGACTAGGACTGAATCTTTAGAACATTTGAATTTCTCAGAAAATAATGTCAAACATCACTGGAACTAATTTTTAACCACTAAAGATAAGGGAATAGTTCACTGGAAGGACACGAGAAAATAGAACAAACTAAGACATAATCACAAGAATTAGAAACATAGCCAAATTCACCCTAAACACTCAGCAAATTGAGACAAATTGACCAACACTATAAGTAATTAACAAACAGTGAAGAAAGGTACATTATATAGTTTCTGTCCCTCCCTGTTATCTCTCTCTAATAGGTATGAAAATGAAACTGTAAGATTTACTCAAGGGATCATATAAGTTAGTTCCAATAAATTGAAACTTAACTCATTTCAGGACAAGTTAGACTTACAAGAGGACAAGTTTTCTAGCATGATATACCAGCCAAATTTTTTAAGATAACTTAAGTTCAATTTTTTATATTATCATTCCTAATAATGATCACAATTTTATCCATCCAGTTCTGTTTCAAGCTCTATACAAATCTAGGCATATAAATTGACATATTCATGTGCCCTATGTTTTGTTGTTTTGTAATGAGTCAATGACTCAATGTGGTGAACTTCATATTTCCTTTTATAAACACAAGAAACTATATTAGACCAAGATAGGATGAAACAGTACAAAGTCAGAAGATAAGACATCCTATGAATCAAATGCAAAAGAGAATAATGCTAAACAGAACTAGGAAAACACATCAGAAGAATAACCATTCCAAGGATGCAGAACAAACCCAAGATTTTCCATAAACCCTAAAAAATTTGATTCATATATACCACACAGCAAGGTGATGCAGGAACAAATGCTCACTAATCTCAGAACTAGAAAAACATGTGACACATACATCAACCAAAAGCAAACTGTTAACTAGTAAAAGTTGACTTCATATTCAAAAGATAAGTGACAGCTTCACCATAACATGAATAGAATCTTTTAAGCAACAACACAGAAAAATTAAAAGGGACTCAAATTCAACGAGCCTTGCAAGACCAGAAGTAACACTAATAGTTTCCTTCCTGTATCAGAACAGAAGTATCTAATCCTGCATTACATGAGAACCTATGAGAACCCATTTGCAACACACAGAAGAAAGTCAAGAAACACATAAGGGAACTAGCTGAAACCCTTCTATTAATAATTCAGTAAATTTCTTATGCCATGTCATGCAATAATAGAACAACTATCAAGAATTAAAAACTTCTATACAAGCTTTAGTTTAATCTTCTAGCTACAAATAGATAGCCATATGTCAAAGAAATTTGAAAAAAACAAGACATACCATAAACAAATATTAATCAAAATCCACAAAGATTTCTAATGCAAATAGAATCTTTTAATCAGCAGTAGATTGCAATTAACATAAGCATTAAAAGGGACTAAAACAGAGAGCTAGCATGGAACGAACTAGACATTGTTGATACTTGATAGTTCCCCAATCCCTCAATAGAGTTCCCCAATCCCACTGTAAATTCATAAGACAAACACCCCCACCCCAATTGTTGCTCAAATCCTCAAACAACATCAGTCAGCATGTCCCACAGTGAAGCCCTAAATTTATTTACTGAAGGAACCCTAATAAAAAAAACCTAATGGAATGAACCAGACTGTAGGAATCCAGTTGTTCCAAAACAAAAAGGAATGTACTAATTCAAATGATCAACAAATCAAAAACCCATTTGCGTCTATGTCACTCTAATCAGTAATCAAAAAAGGAAAATAGAATTCAAAATTTATTGGGAAAGTGAGCACATATCCATTAGCCCAACATTTATAATCACAAACACAAATCCATAAGAAAAGCAAACTCAGAAAGCATCACTTATAATTATAATCCAAGCAAACCAAAGATAAAGCGAAATGTGAAACTAGAATGAACCAGAAAATGGAATTAACATACATTCAAATACAAAGTTAAATTTCATAATAAAAAAGATGACAAACTATTAAACTCCCAGGAACCCTAATCGAAACCCTAATAAAAACCCTCATCGAAACCCTAATAAAAAAAACTCAATGGAATGAACCGGAAAATGAAATTAACATACATTCCAATTCAACTGACCAAGGAAATTTCAGAATTAAAACCCTAATAAAAAAGCCCTAATCGAAAGCCTAATTAAAAAAACCCAATGGAATGAACCAGAAAATGAAATTAACATACATTCCAATTCAATTGACCAAGGAAATTTCAGAATTAAAAACCTAATAAAAAAAAACCCTAATCGAAACCCTAATAAAAAAAATCCCTAATCGAAACGCTAATAAAAAAAAAACCCAATGGAATGAACCAGAAAATGAAATTAACATACATTCAAATTCAACTGACCAAGGAAATTTCAGAATTAAAACCCTAAGAAAAACTATTAAACTCCTTACCTTACACACACCGAGAGAGGAAGCTATGAACATCCACTAACAGCACGTCCCACACCGAGAGAGAAGATACCAACTCAAAGAGCTTTATGCGATGGAGAAAAGACCAGAGATTAAGGAGCACTGAGAGAGGTGAGGTGAGTGAGAGTAGAGAGTAGAGAGACGGAGGTTAGGTTTCACCTTCGGTCCTTGGTATTGAAATTTTTGGAACGGGGAAGAAATGAAGACCATCTATTGAAAAACTCATTTAATTAGGCCACCATATATATAAAACGACATCGTTCCTTACACTGCGGGTTGGTTCAGTTTGTGATGCGGGTTGAATATCAGAACCTGTGAACCGAACCACATAAGTGTGGGTTTACTGTTTCGAAACCGAACCGAACCATAGAATTGCGGGTTAGCGAACCGTGGGTTGCGGGTTGGTTCGGGTAGGGCGATTTGTGCGGGTTAACCCACCCCGTGAACACCCCTACTTCTTACATTCTATTTATTTTCTGATCATTATACATTTACACAATTAGCACATACAGAATATTAAGAATCTACTAAAATTGTAATTTGACAAGTAAATGATTTTTATGAACATAAACTAGATTGCAATTATAATTTTTCACCATAATATTTCTTTTCAGCACAGTGACTTATTTATTTTAAAGTTGGACCACCAAATCATATTAGTAATAGTAAGTGTTATTTTGAAATATGCACTACTATAATTTATTTAATTACTTATACATTTTTATTTTAAAGTTACACTTACATGTATTATATATATATATATATATATATATATATATATATATATATATTGATTCATTAACAATTAGATTCATTAACAATTTAGCTTAAAATAATCAAAATCACTAGAAAAAAAAAAAAACATAAACTCTTGTTAGTTTTTAGCTTAATTACAAATCAAAATAGTTAAAAAAAAAAAAGTGAGTTGATCCATTTAGCCCATGGCCCATAACTCATGTAGGGGGCTGGGTTAATACTTTGCTGGCCCAAATATAACTGGTCCAAATTGGCCCGGCTCATTTGCCAGCTTTGTTAAAAAGAAAGATTGAAGGGAAAGTTGTGTGAAAGGAGGGAAAATTAAGAAAAAAGAAAATAAAGCAATGAGAAGTTGTGGTTTGACACTTGACACCTGTGTATTGTACATGAGTGGGTGTTAGGTTTCAAGAATTTGTGAGAAAGATTGAGAGAGTGAGAAAAAATAATGCATGTGGATTCTTTGGTATTAATTTAAGAAAATATTTTTACTTTTAAATTTTTAAATAATTTATTTTGTAAAAATATTAAAAATTCATATTTACTTACAATATTTTAAAAAAAATTATTTTAAAAATATTATAATGATGATATAGGTTATATTAGATAATTAATTTTTATATGATTAACTTCTAAAAAAATATGAGAAAAAGTAATCAAATTAGAATCACTATTTAGAATTAATTAATCATTATTGTCCATTTTATGTTCTTATAATTTTTATATGAAATTGCATTTTGGAATTTAAAAATATCTTAAATTGAGATATATAAATAATTTTAAAATATTAATATATTAAATTTAATTTATTATAAGTAATAAAATTTTGAAATTTCAGTAAATATTTAATTTTTTAGAGTTGATGTATCAAATAATAAACTCTTAATCTATAGAATACTTACAACAGAAGGTCTTCACCAAGTGTCAAACATTAATGTCAGCCTTTNCCCCCCCCCCCCCCCCCCCCAAAGATTTTCTCCTTCTAAGCACAATTTTGCACTTCTTTATATTTTGTGAGGCTTCTCATTTATTCTTCTTTATTTATTTCCACGCTTATTTTTCTTCATTACAAATACTGACCTGACCTCACTTTTTTTCTTCGATTCTTTCAACCAGTTATTAATTTCTTCTACAATTTTCTACGCCAATTTTTTCTTCCCCTTCCCACTGCCCATATTGTTTCCTTTATTTTCTTCTGCTTATTCAACTCCTCATTAAGGTTCTAATTTTCCCATGCTATTTATTCATCCCTTATGGATGGTTACTATGCACTTTTTGTTTTTTTATTTCTCCCTTTCATTTTGCAATCCTTCACCAAACTAAGTTTCTTACTTATTCCTTCCCGATCATTCCAATGCTTCATTGTTATGCTTTTTACTTCTTGATGTTGATTTCTACAATTTCCAATGCCCGTATTTCTTACTTCCAGTTTTTACTCCCACCAATTCAAATTTCAAACCCTAAAATTTCTTCTCCATGCCGTCTTCATCTTCCATCATTGCTGTTCATGAGCTTTGACACACTTGCCGATGGTTCTCTCTCACATTATCTCTTAACTTGATTCTTCTTATCCCTCTTTAGATACCCTCTCCTCTCATACGAATAGATTTGTTTCCAAGGATTTTCAATTTTCTTTCTCATGAGTGGACCAAAAATGGAGAAAGGAACAGAGAAGTTGTTGAAAGCTCTTCATATGATTTTTTTTTTTTCTCTTATTTTACTATGAACCATGTGAGCACAAATTGCTGGAAGAAGCTACTCTCAACAATAATT
The DNA here is from genome assembly GCA_003255065.1 of Cercis canadensis. NCBI lineage: Eukaryota > Viridiplantae > Streptophyta > Magnoliopsida > Fabales > Fabaceae > Cercis > Cercis canadensis. The sequence continues at coordinate 138,106 of QAOA01005170.1, forward strand.
CTTTGCGTGGTTAAATATGATTTTAATGAACTCACGTGCAACACATCTGTTTTCAGTTAGATTTCTAATGGTCAAATAGATGGAAGGTTTTTTTGTGTACACATTATGAAGCTTAGGGGTTAAGTACACTTTTTTTCATTGGTTAAATATACACATTTTTAAACGATATAAAAGCAGTTTCATAGAATTTAATATTTTAAAATTTTGTAGTCTCTGACAGCATTTTCAATTACACTTAACCTTTCAAACGTTAGCAGGTGTTTCCTGCACTATCTCTAAGCAGCACAGGGCAGACCTAGAAGAAATATATTGGAGGGTAAAACATTTATTAATGGCCTTTTAGAAAAAGAAATTTTTTTTACAATGGCCAAACGCGTATATGACAAGAATATATATTAGAATAAAAGTAAAGGAAATATTTGTAAGGGAATTTTACTAAAATAATACATTTGTACAAAGTATTTACACAAATGGGATACTTTTGAAAATATTTATATAAAATAGGCACTTTTAAATATTTTATTATTTTCTCAATCAGAGTTGAACATGTTTTTACTTGTATAAAGTGTGTTTGAACTAAATACGCTTTAGAGTATTTTCACTCAAAAGCGCTATAACTATTCACGGAGTACGACATAGAAAAGCATGAAAATAGACACGCTATAGGAAAAGTGTTTTCCAACCAATTACGCTTTTACCCAAAAAGGAGTCATGCTTTTGCCAATTTCGAAGAGTCAAACTGGTCAAACAATTTAACACACTTTTCCCAAGGCCATCATGCTCTTCCCAAGTGCATCACGCTTTTCCCAAAACAATAGGTCACAATTTTCCTAGAACTAGGTCATAGTTTTCCCAAGAAAAATGTCACGGTTTTGCAAAATAGAGAACACACTTTTGCCTTGAACAATACGTGTTTGCGGTCTTGTGGTCCCATTTTCCTTATTATTATCTCCTTTCTGTTTATTTTAAGTTTAATATGACACAAAACTAGTATATATTGTCCGGTCCCGTAGATCCAACCGTCTTGACTGAGAAAACACATTATATTTCAAAAGAGACGTGGAACAATGGAGTAAGTGTTACTTATTTTGAATTATGCTTAGTCAGTTAATTTTTCCTTAAGTGTTTAGTTTGTTTATTTGTTTGAATTATGCTTAGTCAATTGATTTTGCCTTTGATGCATAGTCTGTTTATTTGTTTGAATTATACTTAGTCTGTTGATTTTGCCTTCGGTGCTTAGTCTGTTGACTTTTACCTTAGGTGCGTAGTCTGTTTATTTGTTTGAATTATACTAGTCTGTTGACTTTTGCCTTAGGTGCTTAGTCTATTTATTTGTCTGAATTATGCTTAGTCTGTTGACAATTCCCTTAGGTGCTTAGTTTGCTTATTTGTCTGAATTATTCTTAGTGTGTTGATTTTGCCTTAGGTGCTTAGTCTTTTTATTTGTTAAAATTATATTCACAAATTTGTATTAAATAATATGATTATTTTAGACATACAGAGTTGAGAAAATGTACCCATAAAGTGATACCACCAGATAATAGAATGATGCATTATATTAGGCAAGCGGTTTTGGAGGAGCTGCATTACTGACCTCTCTAAAGTTAAATAAAGACTTTTTGTTTGCCTTGGTTGAGCAATGGTGGCCAAAAATACACACTTTCCACAAGGCATGCAGAGAGTGTACAATTTCCTTACAGGACATGGAAGTATTATTGGGGCTTCGTGTTGATGGGAGCATGGTTAATGGTTGTAGTCAGCACCCATGGTCAGAGCTAACATAAGAGTTGTTGGGTGTTGTACCAGATGATGATGCCTTAGCTGGTGGTAGAGTAAAGATGACGTGACTGAATGATACATTTGCTGTATTGTCAGATGATGCTACTGATCTGGAGATACAATACCATGTAAGAGCACATATCTTGCGAATGATTAATGCATGGTTGATGCTTGATTCCACTAATAATTACATGCATCTTATGTATCTGAAGCTGTTAGAAGATTGGGACGTTGCGGGGTGCCTGAGCTGAGGATCAGCAGTTATGGCGAACCTATACAAGTGCCTCTACAACCTTTCTCTTGGCCACACATTAGAGTTTGGAGGCTGTTCATTTTTACTGAAAATTTGGGTTTATGAGAGATTTCCCACTCTTTCTCCGATAGCTCCGCGGCAAGGTAGAAGAATGGTGGGACCACTTGCATATAGGTTAGTATTTATGTTAATGCTATTTTTTATATAAATTAAATTAGTAGATATGATAAACCTACAGAAATTAAAAGATACCACTAAACTTAGTTAAGTGACTTATTTTTTATGGTTTAAGATTTATTATTTAAAGTTTATGATTTATAGTTTATTTTGAGCAATTTTGTAATTATTTAAACTTTAGGGCATATTTATTAATTAGTATAACTCTTTTGTTATTTGTTGTAGTATGTTTGTTAAGTATAAACAATTTTGTATATGAATTTAATATGTTATGACACAGTTAACAAATATAATTTGATAATTTAAATTAATATATTAGTGGAGACATCCTTTCAGTTATAGGGACATTGATATCCAAAAAAACATACAAGGGTATCGACAATCTTTTGATCGTCTTGGAGTTGATGAGGTAAGATAACTGAATATCCCTTATACTTACAGTTAATGTGATTATTGTCGGGCTGGGCGCGAGCTCTAGGTGGCGAAGGTCCCCTTAGTGTGTTTTAACGTAGTTAAGATGCACTACCCTGATAGAGTGATATGATAATAGAGAATATGTCAGGGTATTCTCGTTGCCTCTGAAGGTTATGCTCAGCGATTAGAGACTATGACCTTGAGAGGCAACTGGGACCGGTTATGGACCCAATTTCATAAGGTGTATAGCGAGGCATGGAGACTACGACGCAATAACGTGGTGCTGTGTGATGGGGATTTTGGAGTTACACTAGATTGCATGACTTGGTATCTCCTGATCACGCGGAGGTGGATGAGCCCAAGTAACCTTATTCCCGCTGAACAGGTTTGTGAACTGCTTGTATAATGTACCTTATGTGCCTTTATTTTAATTGAACATTAAGTATATCTAGTTAATTATTTATAGGCTGGCATACTTCCACCCTAGCCTGAGTCTCCACCCCCGCAGCTGCCTGTGTCACAGCCTACATCTCAGCATACACATCATCATCACGAGGGCATAGCCTTCTAGCAGCCACCATTTTTCCAACTAAGTCAACAATTCCCACAGATGCCCGGATTCTAGTATCCCCCGACATTTCAACGGAGTCTAGGGTTTGCCACCATTCCAGCAACCCCCATTTGTTCAGCAGAACCAACAGATGCCACCCTACCAATAGAGCCAGCAGTTCCAGGAGGGGCAATATGTTAGGCCTCCATTAAGTGCAAAGCAGTATGCTGCATTCCAAGAAAGTCTAACCTAATTGTTATATAACTATGGGTTAGTTGCTCTGATGTCTGCAACATAGTTTTCACAGTGGATGTCCATGGGACAGGCTCAATATGAGGATATGGCACAAGCTGGGGGTATGACACATTATCCAGATATGGACGCAGATAGAGCGAGAACATCACGACATAGTCTCGCGTCACAGTCTAGGTCTAGACATCGTTCTCAGACTCGTGGGGTTGAGTCTAGTTCGACAGAGGATGTATACGTCGAGGGGACATCTACACCGCATTATAACATGTTTGGTATTACTTCAAGTTTTCCCCTACCAGCACTTGGTTTAGATATTGATCTTGATCTAGACTTGGCAGTAGGCTCATCACGTGATGTCTATGCCAAGCCGTTGGCAAGCCCCATTGGAAGTCTGCATATTGACAGGGGGAGATGGATGCCGATCTTGTTGCGTTGAGATTAAATGATATATATGATGATCTATTCAGCACTATCCCAGATGTAGTTCCTCAGTTGAATCCTGAGCCGACTCCTGAGCCTAGGCGTGGACGAGGAAAGTGTGACAAACAAGATTAGTACTGTCACACAAGTAGTAGATTTGGACATCAGTAGCATATTGCTCCTGTTTTGTTAGTTGTAGATTATAATATGTAATTATGTTTTACAACTTTATTTGAATAGAATTTACTTTTTATTATTTGTGAAACTAATATAAATAAGACCGCTTGAATTTACTTTACACTAAATACCGTGTAAAATATTCAAAACTAGGTCATTCGAGATGTAGTTGAACATTTAAAACTAAGTCTAAATTGAAATGATGATAATTTTGATGACACATTAATGTGACGTCATCTTTCCAAAGCACCAAACTACCTTTAGTGAAGATATTACACCGAGTTATGATCATGTTATTGAAACAAATGAATTGTCTGATGCAAGTTTGCATCTAGTTGTTACGCCCATAATGTTTCTCCATCAAGATTAAGACACTTACTCTGTGTTGACAACATAGCTTGCGTGCAATGTCTTGGAAGTTTGGATGTGCTACACCTTTGCAATTCCATGTTGCAACGATGGTATTGACATATGCCTGATAAAATCCATGATTTTGTGGACCAATAGGTAGTGGGTCCAAACACAGAGAATACCCTGGCATGCCATTGAAATGTATTGTAGTGGGTATATAAGTGAGTCTTATGCACATCTATTGTGCAACTCCATGCTAGCGCATAATGTTAAGCAATGGTTTCTGTGCAAGAATAAAGAAAGAGGTGTTGTTATTTGTCAAGTCATAATGCCAAGGATGTATACATACCTGCCAGTCGTACAACGCTTGGACGTATTTCTCATATGTCCCAATGTCTTGAAACGGTTGTCGGTCTAGGTCCGGGTACTCAACAAGAACTCCTAATGTGCTCCAATTAGGTACATCCATGTCAAAAACAATATATGGGGGCAATATTCTTGATATCTCTGACTCCTCAACTGGCCTCCAATTATATGTGTAATTATTCTTTTTTTTTATAAAGAGTCATTGATTTCCATAGCAATTGTAACTCTTGCGGGAAATTCGACATCTTTATTGGATTTGATTGTATGTCTCGGAGTTCATCATCAGACATCTCATAGAACAACCCGTCAGGCAACATATATCCCCACACATATTCATTACCATCTTCAAACCATGTCGGATCCATTTGAAATTCTTCCTGTGGAAGCGACATTAATATGCTGATATGAGAATATCATATATGAAATATATGTGAATAAGACAACATGAATATATATATATATATATATATTTTCTAAGGTGCATACAATATGCATAAATAAGCTGATACAATTAAGTACATCAAAATGAACAAACATTTTTATATTTTACAAATATAAATTATTTTAATCATCATATGTAGCATAATTAGGACAATTTATTACAGACTCAGTTTCTGTGAGTGATAACTCATGATTCATAGCAACAACTTGTTCCTTAGCCAATTTGAATAAATAGTAGCGGCATCTACGAATGAACATTCAATTTTTCTCCTTCCTAATTTCTAAAATAGCCACCTCATAGTCATGTTAATTTTTTCGAGCCATTCTTAACGACGATCTATAGACAGGAGGAGCTTCAAAGGATTTTAATTGTCTACCAAATCTTCAACTTCATCGATTCGATATACCCACTCATAACGTAAGCTAACGTAATATTCCCTTCGATTAGAGTGTATCTCATTTTCGTAATCATCATTAAACCTTGGTAATAACCAAACATCAGATGTGCGAAGTCTTCTTGGCATAATGTGTCACCCTATTGCTTTACAAAAATAAATCACCAACATAATATATAACTTACTTCATTAACAAATAGGAACAATTTAATTATTCATATTTAACAATAATACATTGTTTGGGGTTAAAGGATTTAGGGTTGGGAGTTAGGGTGTTGGGTTTCGAGAATATGGGTTTGGGTATGAGATTTAAGGTTTCAGTTCTGGGCTTTAAGTTTGGGGTTTGAGTTTAGGGTTTATGGATTAGGAATGGGAGTTTCGTGTATATTGTTTGTGGTTTGGGTTTTAGGAATAAAGTTTTAAGTTTTAGGTTTGGGGTTTTAGAAGAGGGAATGAGGTATTGGGTATGGGGTTTGTGGTTTGGGAATGGGGTTTAGAGTTTGGGAATAAGGTTTCAGGCTTAGGGTTTGTGGTTTTGGGTTTAGGAATGGGAATAGGATTTGAAGTTTTGAGTTTTAGGTTTAAGGCTTAAGAATAGGGTTTTGGGTTTTAGGTTTTGAGTTTTGAGTTTGGGGTTTGGGATTTTAGGTTTATCAATAGGAATGAGGTTTAGGGTTTTAGGTTCAAGGTTTGAGATTTAGAGTTTCAGGTTTTGGGTTTAAGGTTTGCGAATTCGGGTTTCATGTTTAGGAATGGGAATGGGATTTGGGGTTTCAATTTTTAGGTTTTAGATTTAGGGTTTGGGTTTGGGAATGGGGTTTAGGATTTTAAGTTTTAAGTTTTGGGTTTCAAGTTTAGGGTTTAAGATTTTAGGTTTAGGAATGGCAATGGGAATGGGGTTTGGGGTTTTAGGTTTAAGGTTTAGGGCTTAGGAATGGGGTTTAAGGATTTGGGTTTCAGGTTTAGGAATGGGAATGGGGTTTGGTGTTTTAGATTTAGGGTATAGAGTTTCAAGTTTAAGGTTTGGGGTTTAGAAATGAGGTTTCAAGTTTAGGGTTTAGGATTTAAGATTTCAAATTTTGTGTACATTATTTAGAGTTAGGTGTTTGGGAGTCAGGTTTAGGATTTAGGGTTTGGCTCCGCCATTCTTCATCGAATATGTCAATATCTTATAAACACTCTGTTTCTCAGCTCATGCGAGCCCACATAACAGAACGTGCCATGTCACTCTCCCTCATTGCATCTCTCGAATTGTATTCACAATCACTTCGCATTAATTTGATTTGTATCTGATTATTTTTTTTCTTTTATACGAAACAATGACGATCGCAGCTCTGTCATATTTCGTTTTGGCATGTGTATTGCCAATAATCTTGAAGCACGAACGTTTAGCATCATTGCCAACTCCTGCAAATTCATAAACTAAATTTCCCTATGTTCTCATTCCATTAACATTACATTATGTACTTTGGGAGAATTATGCAATATTGGATTTAACAAATACCAAAATTCACTATCTAACATCCAATGAAACCCACACATTCGAAAAATGTCACCAGGTGTATATTGTAATACCATTTTAAAAACATGTTAACTATCATTATCATAACAACATTTAGTTATAAACATTCATATGATTATTATATAAATAATGATAACCAAATAAAGATAAAATAATACAACAATATAGGAAGATGAACAATTTTAATTATTTAAGTTTAACATTCAATAAGTCTGGGAGATACAACAGGGACAAAAAGAATTTAAGCCTACACATATTACTAATTTGGTCAATCATAGTCATGGTTGGTCTTGTCTTCTGTTCGGACAGCTTCACCTGTTATGTCCTTCTAATCGACACAGCCCGCACCTTAGTGCGCTCTATGAACCTTCGCCCTAATCCATCTTATTGCGTATACGGGTTGATTTCGGATGTGCTTTTGCTCGTAGCTTTGCAAGGTTAAAGATGACGGTCAATCCTTCAACCATTGACCATGATTCATCTCCACCAATTGGGCTAAATTGCCTACCATACGCATGGACTAGGTACTGTGTAGAGTACACTGGTTCCATATAACTCCATGCATGCACTCTGATAGATGCACAAACTGCAATCGCATGCAAGCAAGGAATATGGAGTGCTTGAAACCTACCACATCCGCACTTTTTGTCATTTAAGTTCAGATGAAAAGTTTGCCTGCTCCCCTTTTTACTCAAGTCGAATGTCTCCTCTACTTCAAATGAACCAGTATATCTATCAAATAATATTAGCCGGTGTGAAAAGGAATAACAGGCATATTCACGCATCTTCTTATCCGCATCATCTGTCTACATTTGTCTATTCGCTAACCTTGCCCAATCATATTCTTGTTTGTCATTAAAAATATAGTTCATTTTGTAATATGTGGCTCTCACAATGGCAATGATAGGCATGTTGCAAATCTCTTTCAATATGTCATTCACATTTTCAGCAAGTTTGGTCATCATTAAGCTATAATGTCTGTCATGAGTGTCCCATTGTTGTACCCATTTCGTCGATTCAATATCCTTGATATAATTTCATAAACACTCATTGGGACACTCCCTATGTATGTCTATCATTAATTTTTCGAATTAGGCAAACTTAAACTGGACATCTGTAGAAGACGTTTAAAAAAAATTGGGAAAAGTCTAAAAAAGCCTCCTAAACTATACACTTTATGCGCTTTAGCCCTCATCCTTCAAAAATGTAGAGAATACCTTTTTCAACTACGAAAAGGTGTACTTTACCCCCACAATCCTGATGTCTATCCATTAATGGACGGAAGAAGGGATTTGAATATTATAATTTGACCCTAAAACTCTTTGAATATTACTTTTTTATCCCTATTTTTATAAATTTGTTTCATTTATACCCCTATAAAATTACACTATGGCCCATATTAATCACATCATGTGTACATTAATGGACGGACGCCAGGGTTGGGGGGTAAAGTGCATCTTTTCGTAGTTAAAGGAGGTATTCCCTACATTTTTAAAAGATGAAGGTTAAAACGCATAAAGTGTATAGTTCATGGAGCTTTTTTAAACTTTTCCATAAAAAGTTTAATTTCTTTAGATACTAAAAATAATATCCAATTGTTTAGTCATGGGTAATATTCTTACTAGCTCTGTAGATTTAGTGCTTAACATCAACATTTTTAAATGTATTGTTCCAATTGCTTACCACGTGCCGCAAGCAGAAAAAAATGATGCCCCAATGGTAGACGTCAACCAACCCATGCGTCTTCAATGGCAAAGATGATGTTAACATGACAGTCTGAAATTAAGGCTAAATTTGTAATGCTTCCAACATTATGATGTCTGACAAGTGTTAAAAACCATGATCATGCCTCTTTTGTCTCACCTTCCACAATGGCATAAGCTAAAGGCAATGGTGACCTATTGTCATCTTGTGTTGTGGTGATGAGGAGAGTGTCAATGTACTTCCCGTACAAAAAATTTCTATCAATTTACACAACTAGCTTACAAAACCTAAGTGCGTCAATGCATGACTTGAACGCCCAAAAGACACATTTAAATCTCTTCAACGTATGTTCATTTTGTAGCATCCAAATTCATCGATCATCCAGACACCAATCAACAACAATTACAGAAGCATGTTTCTCAAGTGTAGCCATTCATCTGAGCAACAAATTATAACTATCCTTCCAATCATTATACACTGTGGCAATTACTCTTTCCTTTACAAATCACACTTTTCGGTATGATATTTGATATGAGAATGTGCTCCTTATGCGCTCTTGTATTAGCTTAATAGGCACACCAACATTCTCCTGAACCATCCCAAAAATGGTTATTACAATCACCTTAACATTTAGTTTGTTGTAATCTTGTGTCAAGGTTAAATTTGTGCACATATGAGGCCTATTGTATTTTCTTATCTCCCAAATCTTTCTCCTAGTTTGTAAGCATGCTCGAAGTCTCTAATTGCATCCTTCAGCTTTGTTTGAATATATCAAACTCAATTTGTTAGGCTTAGACTCCTTCACATGAAAATGTTGATGCACATGAAGGGAGTATTGCTTTATAGCTAATTGAAGATCTTCTTTGCTTTCGAACTTCTGCCCGATTTGAAACTCATCTCCTTTCTATCATTGGTTGCACGCTGTTACTTGTTCAACATCCTCAACTTTTTGCATTGCCTCCCAATGAACGTATCCATAATACGGTGGAAGTACTGCTTGCATTGGTGCAACATGTTGCACTCTCCTAGCTATTGGTTCTTATCTCAGTAGCTCCACATTAAGATCTGGCAAGTCTTCCCTTTTCTCATTATTGCTTGATTTTCCAATGTTTGGGCTGTAATCATGATCCTCATCATCACTGCTGTCAATTAGAGGATCAGTAGGTGAATTGTCGCGACTTCTGTTTTCCCGCTCATCTCTATGCTGGCTACATCTGGCTTCATGTACTTCAATGTCACCACCGCGAACATCCGAACTTAGTCACGGGTCACTATTTTCATACTCGTAGTCTCCTTCTGGCATTTGCGTTTGACTAGAAGTAGCCAAACCATATTAAAATCCATGTGAACCAATCTCTAGTTCATAACAAGGCTCGGCTTCTATCCCCACTTGACTATATGAAGGATAGGAACAAGACAATGAACTTGGGCCAACTTTTGCAACAGCTTCAGGTTCACCTCCATCTCCACCAACATTTATAGTCATGATGTTAACATATATCTCAATTAGACCCAAAGTAGAATGTTAAATATTGCTCTCAAACATCATCACAACATCTTCATCACATCCCAATTCAAATGCATGATAAAACAATGGATTAACTGAAATTAGGAATTTATAAATTATCTTTTGAATTACTTCATTTGCTTGAAGTCTCATCTTAGTGTGAATATAAAATTTTAATCTATCCAATCCACATATCTTCTTCAAGTTCAACTCATGGATTGTCGCCCCCAAACACATTACATCTTGGGGCTCATTATATATCCGACCATTATGATGTATTAATATATGCATCTTCTTCTTAATTTTCTTTTCAATCACAATTAGTATATAAATAAGAGGTTTCTTAGATATTTTTTATATTTATGTAGTATGTCATACTATATGAAATTAGTCAATATAGGAATAACATGTGTAAAAATTAACTATTTTTAAATTTCTTTGAAAAAATGAAATAAATCATATTTATATTCAATAAAATATAAAAATTATGTATGTTTGTCACATCAGTGTAGTATGACATACTCATGTAGTATCATAGAATTCTCAATATAAATATTAACACATTTTTATAGTAACTAAATTTTCATCATTAACCATTCATAATTATCACTTTTAAGCACNTAATTCTCACTTTTAAGCACAATTTATTACAATTATCAATCAGTAAATAAGTAAATATAATTAAAACATTTATTTCTAATAATACTCTAATAATAAATATAATAAATCTAATCAAGATTATGAAATAAAAGTACCTTCAGAAGCTCAGAGTTATTATAAATTCCCACAGTACTTTCAATCTTTGCAACAAACTCTAACAACAATTTTAAGCTTTGTCAAAAATTTTACACTGATAATTCACTCAGGAAGCTAGTATTTATAGATTCGTTCATGCTTTAGTAGTGTTACTTCACGCTTTTTCATATATAGCGTCAATAGTTTCAAAATGCTCTTCCTTACATTTTAAAACACGTTGTGCAGTACCAGGAAAAGCGTGTTCAAATAGAACACGTTTTAGGGGTAAAAGAGTCACACTTTACTCTAAGGGAAAGGCCAGGAGGTGGGGCGAAATGCTGAAGAACATTCTTTTGCCAAGCCTCGAAACACGTGTTAGGAAAAAGAGTCTTCTTTAGGAACACGTTTTTGGCAAAAGTATGTTCCAACCTGGGAAAAGCGTGATGGACTTAGCAAAAGTGTGTTCCATTTTGACCATGTGTCCCTAGCAAAAGCATGACTCCTCTAAAGGATAAAAGCGTAATTTGTTAGAAAATGCTTTTCCTATAAAGCATGATTGAATTCATGCTTTTCTATGTCGTACTCCATGAATAGTTATCACAACTTTGAGTGAAAATACTCTAAAGCGTGTTCAGTTCAAACATATTTTATACAAGTAAAAACGTGTTTAACTCTTATTAAGAAAATAATAAAATATTCAAAAGTGCCCATTTTACATAAGTACTTTCAAAAGTATCCCATTTATGTAAATATTTTGTACAATTGTATTATTTCAGTAAAATTGCCTATTTGTAATATCAAAAGTTTTGGCCCAAGTCAATATGATGCACCACTCTTGATACCCATGTGTATTTTAATCTTTATATACCCAAGTTACATATGCTTTGTGTTTAATATGTAGCCTGCATAAAATGAAAATACAATTTCTAAGGTGGTGTTTGGTACCAATTATGTTTTAATATTCCTGGGAAAGTGAGGTGGGAATCAAAGTTTCTCATGTTTGGTACAAAAGATAAAAAATCATTCCCAAGAATCAAGGATTCCCGAGAATGAAAATTTGTACATAAAACTTGAAAATTTCATTCCCACTTGTAAGGGTGGGAAAGGGAAAATTTTGCCTTGTAAAATTACTCAATTACCCCCAATTTTGGCTTGTAAAACACGATTATTCAAGAAGCCTTCCTCATTCATGCTTGAAACCATTTTGCTGCGTTCTCCCTCTATTGCTACATTTTCTCTCTAGTGATCTGCGTCTCGCGTCTCTGTGCTTTCTAGCTTGTAAGAATCTTCTTCTTTTTTGACTCTCTTTCACTTTGTGTGCTATTGCTGGATGATTCTCATTTTGCATCCTTGGATTATGATGCATAAATTGTATTTCTTCTCATTTTTGGGTGTTTCTCCTCCTGATTTATAGGTCTTTCATGTTAAGAACACCACTCCAAGCACCCTTTTGCCCTGACACTCGTTTTATGAGTAATCGATTTCATGGAGTTTGGCAAAAATGGGGATTTGGAGATGGACGATTTTTTGAGATCTTTGTTTGTCGCAAGGTTTGTTGTAAAAAGGGTATAAGACATTTGTTATCTCTTCTTATCTCTTCCTTAAGGGGACTCTGGCAAATCAAAGAAATGTTTGAGAAATGTTGAAGTTAAAATTAGTTTCATAGCTCCATATAGATTTGTACTTGTTTCAATTCAATTTGTCTAAAACTTGCTTTTGAACTAGTTTTAAATCACATATTGTTTGGTGAATCAATTTTGAAATTTGAAAACTAAACTAGTTTTAAATCACTAAGTTCTATATAGTTGCTAAGGCTCAATATAATACTTGAGAAGACAATTAATATATCCAACAAAAAAAAAGGCAAAAAAACTCATCAGATCTGTTTCTTGTTTTTGAAAGAGTAACAGGAAAAGAAAACCAAAAAATGTATATGCATGAAGAAGAGAGTAAAATTGAATGTCTCTATACCTTTATGTGACATAATTGGAGAAAATGCGAAGAAAGCTATCATATGCAAAAATCTGCACATGGTACCAACTAGTCACTGATAAGATATTATCAACATGCTATAGAAACTACTAATTCTATACAAACAATATTTTTTTAATGCAGTGTGCTATGTATGCTACTCTTTGGTGTATCTGGTTAGAGCATAATGCTATGATTTTCAAAGGGAATTATCTGTACTCATATTTATTGTGAGATAGGATTGTCTTCATGGCTTCCCTCTAGTGCTATGCACATGGTTTCTTCAAGGGGGATAACCTTAACTTCTATATAGAGAGATAGGCATGCCATTTTGTTTTGAAGCTTTCTCTCTGTACCTCTTCTTTTGTCCTTTTGTTGTATTTTCTTTTGTTTCTTTTGTTTAAGTAGGATTTGTTATCCTCCTCCTCCCTTGTGTTTTTCCTTTCTTTCTATCTAATGGACTTCTTCTTCTATCAAAAACAAGCATGCACCAATCACCATATGAGGTGAGGAAAGTTTGATGTGTTTTTTATCTGATAGGAAAGTCTAATAATTTAATAATAATCTTGCTATTTACATTTAATTTTCTTTTTATGAACAAAAGAATTCATTGCAAATTAAGAAAGTTAAAAATTGAGGATGAAGCATGCTACTAAGGCAATTAACTTTCTGCCTTTTACATATTAATATGGCCTAGTGGGGCTTATGACCCTTCATATCTATTAGTCATTTTTAGAGCTAATGAGGTATAATAGCATGTCAACATTTTTAAAGGCTTTCTTTTTTGTTCAAAAGGTTTCAATTTTCTATATGACAAATTCCATTGCAGCTTGATGAAGGCATTTGAGGGGAAGGGGGAAATTCTTTTGGAATTATAAGATTTATGTTTGTAGAATGAGAAATTTTGATTTATCTAGAACAAATCATAACAAAAACCAAGTCTTACATAGATATTTACTTGTATAGTTGAATATACATGTATAAGGTACACTGGTACAACGATTTAAATTTTTTGGGGGTTCATGCTTTCCTATATTGTATAATAACAATGCTTTGACGTGTTTGTGATAGTATCAATATAGTAATTAAGATGTATCTTTGTACATTTTAGAATTATTTATAATGCTAGAAGTTTTTTGCTGCCATAGATGTTGCAATTTGTAGGTACATAATGCTCTCTTCATATCTGAGTTTGACCATATTATTATCGACCAGAATTGCTCTTCTCAACATTTATGTTAACTGCTTGCTTTGTGACAATGAAGGTGGTAACATGTGCCCAGCTGGTGGAGTTGGAATTTATAATATCTATTGTTACTTAGTTTTAACTATTAGGTGACAAATATTCTTATATCTCTGTTTGTTTACTTTCATTTTCTATGAAATTACTTTTTTTTTCATTGCTGGGGCTGAAAGTATTTGTATGTTTGACACTTCTATGAGCAAGTGAATGGACAACCATCAGAATTTTTATTACATAGGTATCAGAGGTTGTTCAATGTGAATTTTTGGTTTACAGAGTTGTTAAATTCTAATGTTCCACTCTGCAAGTTTTCTTGGCATGATGAGCTACTGAGGCTAATCAAATTAGTGAATTTATATCCGGTTCACCAAAGCTGCTTGCAACATAAGGTAACATCGAGTCTAGCCATTGGACCACTCTAATTTGGGAACAAATTAGGGAGTTTAATTAGCAGGGGGTTTGATTTGCAGAAGTAATCAACAAAAAGTAATCGACATAAAGTAATCGACATAAAGTAATCAACAAAAAGTAAACCGAATTTTAACAAAGCAATCAATCCAAGAAATCAACTAATTCTGATTTTAATCCTTCCTTAACTACAAAAGATTCATTTAGTAATTAACCTAATTCTTGGCCTTATAACACATTAAGAAGCCTTTAAGTGATCTAAGAGTCTCTACTGGATAAGCATCCAGAATTCGGTTAATTAGGATTCAATGAATTAAGTATCCACTAATCTAAATTAACATAAAGTCCATAATTCAACCAAGGTTAAACAATCTATCCAAAAGCTTACAAACATTGTTTAATCTTTACAATCCTCTTTTAACATATGAAATTAAGCAATTATCATATAGACATTTAAATCTGAATCAAGTAACCTAAATCAGAATTAAGCAAAGGAAGGAAAGAAGTTGATCAATCACTAAATAAATGACAATTAAAATAGAATCTCAGAATTAATAATCAGAATAGTCAAAACCTATATTGATCTAAATGATTAGCCCTTCATGAACAAGAGGCATAAATCCATTACAGAAAAAATGAAGAAAATAGCTAGAGAGAAAAGAGGTAGGGAAAAATTGTCTAGAATGGTCCCTATCTCACATCTGCCTCCTTAACCTACTTATAACCCTCTAAAATAAATAAACACCAAGATTACCCCTAGTCTAGAATTATTCCTCTGGCTCTTAGCTTTAATTGGGCCCCAGTTTGGGCTTATGATGAGAAAGTTAGAGCCAATTTACTCTTAATAGCTCTCTAAACTCATTAGTCAACTTCAAGAGGTAATAACACCATCAAAACGCCATATTTTGGAGATGCAGTCTTTACAATAGTTGAAGCTTTATTTATCCTTTTTCCAATGGTACTGATTTCATATCCAGAAGACACTCAACCCAAATTATGACCTAATCTCTTAACCTGGGTTATGATCCATTAACAACATCTTTGTTCTGACTTCCAAGTTAAATATGACATGCTGAACATCCAAATTAGCTTTAGAGCTCTAACTAAAACTTGTATAGAATTTTTTTAGCTTTCCTACAAGATAAAATTCAAGATTATCAGATGTTCTATAACTCAAGTAATGTCCAAAATACAAAAACAATGTAAAGTTCTCAATAATGCTGAAAAACACAATTAAGCCCAATTAGAACCCAACTAATGAAATGTGACCCAAAGCCAATCAAATCAGCCCAAAAGAGGTTTAAGAGACTAAAAATTAGGGTTAACTATTATATAAAAAATGTGTTTATCAAATTCTCCCACACTTAGCCTTTGCATGTCTCAGGCAAACTTAAAACTTCAAAATTAGGAAACAAGGAAAAACAAACAAACAAACTCAAAAGACAAAAACTAAAGACTCACTTCCCAATGATATTCAAGAAATGCACAAGTTCACAAGCAAAAAGAGCAATCATAGATACAATGGAGTCAAAGCATTCATGAGATAAAATTTCTTCACATCCTAAACAGACAAACAAGGCAACTTCAATTAAAAAACATGAGTCAAGAATGATAGATACTCACAAGATATATTCTCAATCCCTCAAGTGTATAGAAAGTAAATATTTCACTCAATGAAACTCATGCAGAAATGCACTACCATAAGTTTGCTTATCTTTTACTTCTCCATTACTTAAACACATGCCCACACAAATTAAGAGGACTTTATTCAAGGTTGTAATAGGGCCAAGGCAAAGGAATGGAACAATATGAATATAACAAGTTAAATACTCTAAGCGAATAAAAGAGCATTGGGAAGGAATTCAAATGACAAGCATGAAAATTTTACCCAAAATTCATAATATGTAAAACATATTCTTCTTTCTTTTCACATATTCCTTCATTTTTTATTGTCTTTCACAACTTTCTCACATTTATTCTTTTTCTTTTCTTTTCTTTTCTTTTCTATTTTTTTAAACCAATTGGTTTTTTTTTTCTTTCTTTCACCAAATACTTTACATATTGCACATCAAATTTCACAACCTCCACACTTGCACTATTTGCTACCCACAAGCACAAGGGCTCCTCAAATGAACCAATGCTCTTCCATTCCCTAAGATAAGGTAAAAATATGGTTTTTCGCATAGGCATAGGTAAATAATGAGCTAAAACAAATGATAGGCAAGTAGGCTCAAAGGGTTTAGACAAAGGGAAATGATGCAAGGTTGGCTATTGGGCAAAGTAGCTAAATCAAGAAAGAATGTCTCAATCATGTTCATGTATGCAAGTGAAAATGCAGCCTAAAAAAGAATCAAAATAAGTTCTAGAGTGATCAATATTCATAAGTGAAAATCACACAAGAAAGAAAAGAATGACACAAATATTAAATCCATCTAGGAAAATGCTCAAAATCTCACAAGGCATACATCTATCAAACTTAATTACCAATCCAACATCCAAAACCAAGCATGTAAATTCAAGAAGGAAGACAAATTATTCAATCATGCTATAAACCTTGAATTGCAATTGCTTCAAACTTATAACTTACAAATCCTAAAACATCATTGGAAGGCAACTAAAAACAGAAAAATCAGCAAGACACACAAACAGAAAATAGCAACACAAATAAAAAATAGGAAACAACAACACAGAATGTAAACCTCCCCCCACACTTAAATTTTACATTGTCCTTAATGTAAAAGCTTCAAAAAGCAACATCCCTCAATAAACATCAAGTAATCTAGGACAAGTAAAATATAAGAAAGAAAAGAAACATCCTTATCAAATGAGGTAGACGACTTCTTGTAAATGGACCTCCTTTACTATGTTCTCTTGAACTCCCTTATAAAATGACTTGAGGCGATATGCATTAACATTGAAAGCTTTGTTGGTTACCTCACTTGTAATTTCCACCGCTCTATAAGGAAAGACCTTAGTGATTACAAACGGACCAAGCCACTTAGAACAAAGCTTGTCGGGCATTAACTTGAGACAGGAGTTGTAGAGCAATACTTTTTGACTAGTGTGACAAGAATAGCCTTGGTTTTTTCTTTATAAATCCGGGAGTTCTCATATACCTCCAACCGAATTTCTTCAAGTTCTTGAAGTTAGAGCTTCCTTAGGGATTCAGCAAATAGGGAGTCGGCACCTTATACACTACACCATATTTTCTCAGTAGAGCTGCCATATGCTTATTGCAGAAGTGAGAGCCTTGATCATTGATCGTGACTCTTGGAATGCCAAACCTATAGAAAATTTGAGTCTTGACAAAATATAAGACAACATGAGTATCATCAGTTCAGGTGGCCTTAGCCTCTACCCATTTAGAAACATGATCCATAGCTAACAGAATGTACACAAAACCAAAAGAACTAGGAAAGAGACCCATGAAATCAATACCCCAAACATGAAATATTTTTCCAAAATAGTAAAGCTTGTTGAGGCATATCATTCCTATAGGAAATATTACCTGTCTGCTGGCATTATGCATAAAACTTACAAAAACTGTATTCATCATGAAACAAGGTAAGCCAATATAATCCAGAGTCTAAAATTTTTCTAGCAATGCATTGGGGTCCAAAATGACCATCACATGTAGAAGTATGACATAATTGTAAAATAGTCTCAAACAATGTCTAGGTACACACCTCCTAATGACTTGATCACTACATAATCTCCACAGATAAGGATCATCCCACACATAATGCTTAGCTTCACTTTTAAGCTTATCTACTTGATGCTTCTTAAAATAAGCAGGTAACTCAAAAGCAACTAAGTAATTTACCAAATTAGCATACCAAGGATCTTTACCTTGCAGTTGATAAAATTGCTCTTCTAGGAAGGTCTTTTTGATGGGGAGGTGATTCATGACCAGTGGGATCCAACTGAAGTGATATGTTACCAAGTTCTCAGTTTCGCTTTTATCTCTGATCTTAAGGTCGAATTCTTGCAAGAACAACATCCACCTAATGAGCCTAGCCTTCACATCCGACTTCTTGAGCAAGTATTTCAAAGCTGCATGGTTAGAGAAAGTAATTACTTTAGAATCAAGCAAATAAGCATGAAATTTATCTAAAGTAAAAAAAAAAATAGCCAAAAGGTCTTTCTCAGTGGTGGTATAATTCACTTAGGCAACATCTAGAGTGTGAGAGGCATAGGAGATCACGTGGGACAACTTGTCCACTCGTTATGCAAGGACAGCGCCTACTACAAAATTGGAAGCATCGCACATTAGTTTAAAGGGAAACTCCCGGTTAGGTGGCTGGATAATGGGAAGGGAGGTAAGACTCTGCTTTAGTTGATTAAAAGTTGTTCTGCACTGCCTATCACATTCAAACTCCACTTCTTTTTGGAGAAGTTTGGACAATGGAAGAACAATCTTGCTAAAATCCTTGATGAATCGCTTATAGAATCCTGCATCACCAAGAAAAGAGTGCACTTCCTGCACACATGTGGGGTAGGGTAAAGAGGCAATAACATCAATTTTAACCTTATTTACTTCAATTCCTTTGCTAGAAACTACATACCTTAAAACTGCATTATCTACTATAAAATGATATTTCTCAAAATTAAGAATAAAGTTAGTCTTAATGCATCTATCAAGTACTTTAGCAAGGCTGTCTAAACATCCATCAAAGGAGGAACCATATATAGTAAAGTCATTCATAAATACTTCCATAAGGCCGAAGGGCATTCTCCTATATGCAAATGTGCCGAATGGATAGGTAAATGTAGTTTTCTCTTGATCTTCGAAGGCTATGTGAATCTAAAAGTAACCTGAGAAGCCATCTAGGAAGCAGTAATGAGACTTCCCTGTCAATCTCTCTAACATTTGATCGATGAAGGGCAGAGGGAAGTGATTTTTCCTGGTTGTTTGGTTGAGTCTTCTATAATCAATGCAAACTCGCCAACTGTTTTGCACTTTGGTAGGAATCAACTCATTTTGCTTATTGGCTATTACTGTCATGCCAGTCTTCTTGGGAACCACTTGCACTGGACTTATCCACTTGCTGTCTGAAATGGGGTAAATAATACTAGCTGATAACAACTTACTAACTTCTTTCTTTACCACATCTAGAATCAACGGATTAAGTCACCTTTGGGGCTGCCTCACTAGTTTTTCTTCTTCCTCTAATAAAATCCGATGCATGTAGGTGGAAGGGCTAATATTAGGAATGTTTGTAAGGGTCTAACCGATTGCTTTCTTATGCTATTTCAAAATCTGCAACAACTTCTCTTGTTGCTCAGGTTACAAATTTTTGGCTATGATCACTAGTAGCTTCACTTCTTCTGCTAGAAAGGCATACTTGAGGTTGTTTAGTAATAGTTTTAACTTTAGTGTAGGTGGCTACTGCACAGAAGGAACTAATTTGGTTGGAGAAACCAAATCCGTTGTTTGAATCTTAGCAACACTTACAATCTCTGCCCTATGCTCCAAAACAATTTTATCACATCCCAACAAATCAAAAAAGGAAGATACAATATTCCCCATATATTCAGCAATTTTAGAACAGGCAGCACAAATTCCATTGCAATTATCACATCCAGAACATTCTAAAGTATCTAGAAGTCCTACTATATCAGGAAATTCGGCTACCAATTCAAAATGCATATCATTAACTAGCAAGTCTATTACATCTATTTGGAAAACTGAATGCTCTTCCAAAGGATGTTTCATGACATCAACTAGGTTGCAACGAATTATAGTATCACCAAACTCCATGGAAAAGGTATTAACATGCACATTCATTATGGTCTTAGCAGTTTTTACGAAGGGTCTACCTAAAATCAATAAGGCATGTCCAGATGTAAACTCATCTTCCATATTTAACACATAAAAGTTTGTTGGAAAAATTAAATTGTTTACCTTAACCAAGACATCCTTGAGAAGTCCTACAAGATATGTTCTACTTCTATTGGCAAGTTGAATGACCACTCCAGTAGGCTTTAATTCTCCAATGTGCAAGGATGAATAAATGGATTTGGGCATTACATTGATTGAAACACCTAGATCTAGCATGACATTTGTAATATGCTTGTCTCCAATGGTACCAGGAATGGTAAACGTCCCAAGATCCATGCACTTAGGTGGCATGTTAGGCTGAATCATGGCTAACACGTTTCTTCCCATGCTCACTTTCTCATTACCCTTCAGCCTTCTTTTGTAGATACACAAAAATCTTTCAAGAACTTGGCATACTTGGGGATCTGCTTGATTGCTTCTAGGAGGGGTATGTTGACTTCTACCTTCTTGAAGGTGTCCATGATCTTTCTGTCCAACTCATGCTCAGTAATCTTCTTAGATTGTGTAACTCGATTAGGAAAAGGAAGAAGAATGCTAGGAGTAAATTTCTTTGCCTTGTTCTGAAGGGAGGAATGTTGTGGTTTTGAAACAGATTTATGGGCTGCAGAGTCTAAATCTTTTTCTTGGACTGTGGAGGGTTGGCTGGGTTCTTGAATACTCACTTCCTTGCCACTGCAAGGTAATGACATTCACATTGCTTCTCGGATTGGTGACTGCTTGGGAGGGCAATTTGCCAGAACCTTAAGATTTTAACTCACTGATGGTAATTGCAAGCTGGCCTATCTGCTTCTCCAAGCTCTGAATGCTAGTCTCAATCCTTTGCTGAAACTGTATGTTATTAGTGGTCATCTGCTTCACCAAGTCCTCAAATGAAGGCTCAGGTTTTGTGGCTGAAGGACTAGCTTATTGCATAGGTTGCCTGTTTAGTTAAAACTATTGGTTGCTTGGGCCTGCATTGTATTTAGGCTATTATGGCTGGTAGGTCTGCTGCTATTGGTAGGTCCAGCCAGAATTGCCACCATACCTCATATTAGGGTGATCCCTCTAACCAGGATTGTATGTAGAAGAATGAGGGTCATATATGGGTTGTTGTTGGTAAGTTCTACTAGGAAAAACGCCAGCCACCACTTTAGTGTTATCTTGGAGAGTAGGGCACTAATCCGTTGGATGACTAGCTAGGGAACAAATACCACATAATTGGGTAGGTGCTGGAACTTGTGCCATGGCTAACTATCTAACTAGAGAGGTCAGTTCCTCCAAACGATTATCTATTCTCTGTTGCTCTACCATCTGTATCTTGTTCATTCCCCTAGTTGGGGTAAACATCCATGTGCCAAATTGTTGTGCATTGATTGCCATGTTGGTTATTAATTCCCTTGCAGCTGCAGGAGTCTTATTTACCTAGGCACCTCTAAAAGAAGCATCCACCATGCTCCGATCTATAGGAAGAAGTCCTTGATAGAAGTACTGGATGAGCAATTGATCACTAACTTAGTGATGAGGGCTTTCCACAGAGTTTCTTGAATCTCTCCCAGTATTCATGCAAGGTCTCTCCACTATTTTGTCTTATGTCACAAATGTCTTTTCTTATGGCAACAACTCTCAAAGCAGGGAAATTTTTTTTAAGGAAGAACCTCTTCATGTCATTCCAACAAGTGATAGTGGCTACTTGCATGTATAGAAAATCCTTAGTTGTTCCATCTAATGAGAAAAGGAAGGCCCTCAACTTGATATACTCCTCCAAGATTTCTTATGGTTTCATGGTAGAATATACTATATGAAACTCTTTCAAATGCTTGTGAGGATCCTCACCTATAAGTCTATGAAACTTGGGGAGCAAATGTATTAATCTGGATTTTAGCTCAAAGTTAGCTGTCAAGTCAGGATATTGAATACATATAAGTTAGTAATTGTCATAAGGGGCAGCCAATTCCTTAAGAGTCCTAGCTCTAGCATGCATATTATTGTCATCCATATTAATAACCGGATCAACAATATTCATGTTATTGTCAGTCATATTAACAATAGGGTTATCAACTACTTTTCTCCTAGACTTCCTTTGTAGGCTATGAAAAGTTTTATCAACTTCAGAATCCAATTCACACAGTTCACTGCAAGAAGACCTAGTCACGCACTAAGAAAACACAAAAATGCACTAAAACAAAAACACACCAAATACACTCAACATAGGCGAAAACACAACAATTTAAGGCTAGTTAAGGTATCTAAACATTTTTAAAAAAAAAATGTGAGACTACTGCAAAATGAAAGCTAGGAGAAAATAGAACTCAAAAATCAAATAAAAAAATCTTCAAAAAGGGTTAATGAAAAATTTAACAGTCAGTCAGTTATACTCCTAATCAAATTGATCAAAACTAGAATAGTCCCTGGTAACGGCGCCAAAATTTGATGAGCTGCCAAGGCTAATCAAATTAGTGAATTTATATTTGGTTCATCAAAGCTACTTGCAGCATAAGGTAACACTGAGTTGAATCATTGGACCACTCTAATTAGGGAATCAAATTAGGGAGTTTAATTAATAGGGGGTTTGATTTGCAAAAGTAATCGACAGAAAGTAATCAACAAAAAGTAAACCGAATTTTAACAAAACAATCAATCCAAGGAATCAACTAATTCTGATTTTAATCTGTCCTTAATTACAAAAGATTCATTTAGTAATTAATCTGATTCGTTGTCATAGAACACATCAAGAAGCCTCTAAGTGATCTAAGAGTCTCTACTAGATAAGCATCCAGAATTCGGTTAATCCACTAATCCAAATTAACTTAAAGTCCATAATCCAACCAAGTTTAAAAGATCCGTCCAAAAACTTAGAAACATTGTTTAATCTTTACAATCCTCTTTTAACATATGAAATTAAGCAATTATCATATGAACATTCAAATTTGAATTAAGCAACCCAAATTAGAATTAAGTAAATGAAGGAAAGAAGTTGATTAATCACTAAATAAATGACAATTAAAGCAGAACCTCAGAATTAATAATCAGAACAACCAAAACTTAGATTGATCTAAATGATTAGCCCTTCATGAACAAGCGGCATGAATCCATTGCAGAAAAAAATGAAGAAAATAGCTAGAGAGAAAAGAGGTAAGGAAAAATTGTCTAGAATAGACTCTTTCTCACGTCTGGCTCCTTAACCTACTTGTAACCCTCTAAACTAATTGTGCACCAAGATTACCCCTAGATTATAATTATTCCTTTGATTCTTAGCTTTAGTTGGGCCCCGGTTTTGGCTTAATTCGGCCTAAGATGAGAAAGTTAGGCCAAATTCACTCTGAACAGCTCTCTAGGCTTATCAGTTGATTTCAAGAGGCCACCATAAAATATGCCATATTTTGGAGAAGCGGTCTTCACAAGAGTTGAAGCTTTATTTCTCCGCTTTCCAATGGTACTAGTTTCATGTCTAAAAGACACCCACAACCCAACTTATGGCCCAATCTCTTCACCTGGGTCAGGATCCAGCGACAACATCTCTATCCTGACTTCCAAGCTAAATATGACCTTCTGGACATCTGATTTAGCTTTGAAGTCTGAATCAAAGTTGTAGAGAATTCTCTTAGCTTTCCTACAAGGTAAGATTCAAGATTATCAGATGTCTACAACTCAAGTTATGCCCGAAATACAGAAATAGTGTAAAGTTCCCAATAATGCTAAAAAATACAATTAAGCCCAATTAGAACCCAACTAATGAAATGTGGCCAAGGCCAATCAAATCAACTCAAAAGAGGCTTAAGAGACTAAAATTTAGGGTTAACTATTGTATAAAAAATGTGTTTATTAACAGAGCACAAGCTTCTGTTAGCAACTTGAATAGAATGCATAAATAATTATTCATCTTCCTGGAGTTGATACTAGCAGCAACAACAAGAGAGCGTCTCTGCTTATCAACCCTTGGAAATGATCCGCTTCCCTTCCTAGAATAGCATAAGAAAACATTTTCAGCAAAGTAGTTAACTCTAATAATGAAATTTATCATTTTTAATCAAACAACTGAATTTACTCATCAAAATCATTGGTCATTTTTGCACTTGTTAATTTTACCTCCATAGCTTCCTTGGAGAATATGTGATATCTAAATTCAGATTGCAAGAAATTCCCTTATCAAGCATGCTTATTTTACGCATGAATCAAACTTTATATGACATTTCTCTTTGGACCAGCAGAATCAACAGGTTTTGATAACCATTTTACATTGAGTTCATGGGTTTATAGAAAAGATTCAAAACACAGGCACAAGACAGGACAAGTGGCAATTACAATATTGTAAAACTCTATTTTCTTTGAAAATAAAGGAGGGCTGTCAGTCAAGAAAAGGCAGAACCATATTTGGAGTGACCCATTAAAGTTTTAATGTTAGTTTACATATCCAAGTAGAATTAAGGGACTGAAAGCAAAAGTAAGTTTCCTGTTTTTGACATAAGATGTAACACGAATTACATTGTGTAAAGATAAACTTCCCTTTAGACACCAAAACCAGTAAATTCATGAGCAAAAAAGCATACACAAGTAGCCACATTAAGCAAGAAAATATTCACACATGATAGTACCCAGTAAATCCAAAATGCCGGCTAATAACTCAAAATGCAGGATAATGGCAGTACATATAAAAATTAAAGAGAGATTAATCAGCACAAGAGAGAGAATGGGACCTCAGAAACAAGGGTGTTATAGGATGCAGTAGCATTGGTTATGGAGGATAAGAACAAGGAGAAAGTAATGTGGGAAAATTATGGTTCAAATTGGACTAAGGGTATTTTTGGAAAAATTGATTACATTCATGGGAATATTTTACTTGAACCAAACATGGGAATGAAATTTTGTTGGGAATGCACCATATTATTCTCAGAAAAGTTGAGTAATAACCAAACATATTTTGTTAACTTTCCTAGGAACCTCATTCCTGGGAATGGGATTCCCATGAATGTAGTCTAGTTGGGAATAAAAAATTTCCTATAACAAACACCACCTAAGATTCCTTTGAAAGAGTGTGAACTTTGGGTATGCTTGCTCGCCTATATAAAATAGCAAGTTGATTATGCTCAAAATTAATGTAGTAAAACAATTTATCAATCTACTCGTTGATTAAAAATTATAAATAAATATACTAGGATAATATTTAAAATTCAATAGTAGTAAATATTTTAGTGGCTGGTGCTTATATGGCTGCATCCAAATTGACTAAGGCTCATCTGAGTAAATAGCTTAATTAAGGGCTTATATGAAAAAGGCTTGTTGCTTAAGTTCTAATACAATAAGTAGACTTAAAATAAGTTAATTTGTATTTGGATACTTAATTTAAAAAGTACTTTTGTATTAAATTTAAGTGTTTGGGTGAGTAATTACACAAGTACTTTTTAACAATGAAAATTACTAAAAAGGCCAAGAACTTCTTTTATACACACTCATTCAACAAATTTTTGAAGAAAGACAATGTTATAATGCTGGTATAGCGCCAACCAAAGCTTATGCAATATTTGGGTGCTAACTTTCTTTGATAGATACAAGGAGATTTTGGGCTGTTTCAAATAGGAGGAGGAGAAGCAGGATTTTGAGGCTTATATTTCAGCTGAAACAACACTGTTCAAAGTCAAAAATTATTTGCTTCGGCCATTGGAACTCGTTCTTGACTCCATAACGCCTTGGAGATGGGGATGGCAGCAATTCTGCAGTTTCAGCTTCTATGCTTAAATTGTTCAAATTGTAAAACCCAGCAAAAATGGTGAAACCTAGAAAACTAATGTAGCAACAGTTCTCTATTACTGGTGAGGACCATGGGATGAGATACAATTTGAAGATTGAACATCGAAAAAAGTGAAAGTAATGAACAACACAACAAAAGGCAATGTTGATGATGGTAAAGATGATAGAGGAGACCCAACATCGTATGCAAATTGTAGAGGAGAAGCGAGGAAGAAGAGAAGCCAAAGAAGAACGTTCTTCTCTTGAAAATGAGTTACATGTGCTGTAATTTTCTAACATCATAAAGGACAAATTTGTAAAAAATTATTGCAAATCCATGACTGGTTAAACTCAAATAGGCTTCCACACTAGCTTATTTTCATAAGCTTCAAAACTTGACTTCTAAAAATAAGCACAAAACAACTTATTTGAGGAAAATAAGCATGTGTTAAAAACAAATCCAAACACTTTTTTTTTTTTTTTAATTTGTATAATTGTTTATTGTAGTAGAGAAGCCCAAATAAGCTATAAGTCAATTTATCCAAACGAAGCCTAGTTCTTTTGCAAAAACAAAAAGTGAGAAAATTCTAAATTATTTAAAAAATACGATAGGCAGAATCTCAGTTGAGGAGGATGTTCTGCTGTTTTCAATTGACTTAGTTGTTGTAGAATCTGCAACCCAAGGTTGGTAGTCTTCAATTTCAGGGAAGATAATTTCTTCATGGTTTTGATGTACAGTGGACTTCTTTCCCAAATTTTGGATCCTTTCTAATTCCATTGTAACTTCTTTCATTGTAGGCCGTTTCTTCCCATTCAAATTTATGCATCTTTTCGCAAGGACTGCAACCTCCATGATATGTTTTTTTTCTCCCTCCTTCACTACTCTATCATCAACAATATCAAAGAGACGATTTTCTTCCATGCAAATAATGAAATAGGAAGCTAAACTTTTGGCTTCCTCTTGTCTTAATGAAGATATTGGCTTTTGCCCCGTTAAAAGTTCAATTAGAACTACTCCGAAACTGTACACATCACTCTTGTCAGTGAATTGACTTGTGTGAAAATACTCGGGATCCAAGTAACCAAAAGTTCCTTGAACTAGAGTGGTGAGGTGAGTAGCTTCAATGGAAACCATTCTTGATGTTCCAAAATCTGCTACTTTTGCTCTGTATTTCTCATCCAAGAGTATGTTTGTTGACTTGATATCTCGATGATAAATGGGTTGAGAAGCAGCTGAGTGCAAGTAGAATAAAGCTCCTGCAACTTCAGTGGCAATCCTTAGACGAATGTCCCACGTCATTGATAAGTCTTCATTTTGTTCATGGAGGTATTGGTAAAGGGTACCATTGGGAATGAATTCATAAACCAGTAAAGGAACTTCTGTCTCCAAACAAAATCCCAACAACTTGACCACATTTCTGTGATTAATTTGTGAAAGAATAACAACTTCGTTTATAAATTCTTCAACCTTACCTTGGACCTTGAACTTTTTAACTGCAACAATTTTACCATCACTGAGCATGCCCTTATAAACAGTACCCTGTCCTCCCTTCCCAAGTACTCTACTCACATTAAAGCGGTCTGTCGCTTTCTCTAAGTCCTTTAAGCTGAATAGTTTTATTTTCTCAACATTGACTTCACCAGAAGATAGTCTTTGTTGCAACAACAACCCACCATTTTCTTTGAAGTTTTTCTCCTTCCTTTTCTCTATCATTCTTTTCTTTACAAGTTTGTACAACCACCATATACCAAGGAGCAAAAGAATGGATCCAAGGCTTGAGAAAACTCCTACACATTTACCGCAATAAAAGAAAAGATGATTATTTTATCAATACAAACTTAAATTTAAAAAGACGAACTTATGTGAATAGTTGTCTAAGGGCTAATTCACATTGCACGTATATTGAACGAAAATATTTTGGCATGCTCTTCATAATATGCATTGACAAATTATGTTTGGGATGAACACATTTATTTATTTGGGAGGATAAATTAACTGCTAAAAGCAGTTGAAAGAACTTATAAAGTAATTTTTATTTATTTCCATTTAGGGTTTAGGGTTTTCAATTTTGATTTTAGTGGTTGATATTTAGGGTTTATGGTTTGGGTTTAATAACTAAGATTTAGGGTTTTGGATTTGATAATTAAGATTTAAAATTTAAGGTTTAGTGTCTAATATATATAGCGATTATGTTAAAGATTTAGGGTTTAGAAATTTTGATTTACTATTTAGTACTACTAAATTACTAGTTTGGGTTTATGGTTTTAGGTTCTATTGAAAAATAAAATTTGTCGAAGGACCAAATTGAAAACTGAGGTAAACATCAGAGACCAAATGTGAATTTTAGCATGCTATACCAAATATTTAAAATAAATATTTTTTTTTCTAAAAGTATGTAAATAGGACCATGTTGCTACGTGACCCAATATAATTTGGCTTGCCACATCATATTATTTTATAAAATAAATACTATGAATATGCATCTTAGCATTTTTGTCTGGTGTAATTTACCTCATTTTAGTTTTTATTTTTTTATAGAACACTAATGGTAACAGTTTTTAAGATAGGTTATAAGTCTAAATCTAACCCGTCTACTTCATATATATGACTATTTTTGTAGGGAAAAAAAGGCACTGTTTTGACAAACATAACAATCAATCATCACCAAGATTAAGAAAAGAAATTTAATTTCACACAAAATATTAGGAATAATAAAAAAAAAAAAAAAAACTAGTGAAACATGGCTGCTAAAAGCTAGACTAGAACTTGTAAATGAATTATGGCAGTATGGCCTTACAAGAATTTCCTTGGCATTGTTAATTGCAAATGAAAAGGATCTAGTAAATAGTAAACAAATTAAAGCAAAATTGATATATCGGTTCATACGTACCTACTATGGCCCACTTAGCCCGAGATTTCTTGTTAGAGTTATTTGGAAGATCTGAAAAAGTCAAGAATCATATCAGATTAGAATAGAGAATTCATATGTGTATATATCTCATGAATTTTCTTTTATGAATAGTAATTGAAAATAATTCAATTGAATTTTAAGAAGCTAGCCAAAACAAAATTGAATTTTATGAACTAAATAAGTTGATATGGAAGAACTATGGTATTATTTATTCTAGCTAGTTTAAAATATATAAACCTTTAGGTCCATTTATTTTATGAAAAATAACTTCAATTCTTGCATATAACAGAATTCGTCGAAGAATCCCATGAGATTGAGGTTTTATTCTGAGAGTAAAATATTTATTTTGTCTTTGAATTATTTCTCAAATTTCATTTTAGTCCTTAATTAGTTTTGGTGTCATTTTAATACTGCATTGCCCACTAAATCAATCATCCGTAACACCAAAAATAATGTTTTAAAGGACTGATTTGGTGGACAAAGTCATTATTTAAAGACTAAAGTGACACAAAAAATAAATCAAAAATTAAAATGACATTTGAGAAATAAATCAGAAACGAAAAAAGTATTTAACTCTTATTCTGAATTCCTATGTTCCTAATATCTACAACTAAAAAATCTAGCTGTCTTTTTAATGTTTAAAAAAAAATATTGAACTGTAGATGAGATGGATAACAAAAAAATTCATGTTTATCAGAGTATTGAAAAATAATAACAGAAATACTGAGATTGTACCTATACATCCTCCGAAGATGTATGGATTCCCAGTAAGGCCAAAACTGCACCGACATCTTTGACCTGAATTTTGTTTGTTTGAAGATGTGACATTAGTAGGGTAGCAATTGCTGCTTGGAAGTTGCACACTGGAATTTGTAATCTCCCACTCAAGCACGGCACTCACATAATTAACATCCCTTATTTCATCAAGAAGTCCCTTATAAGTGTATGACAATTGAGAAGTGAAGCCTTCAACTGCGACCATTGCATAATTGCACTGATCATTACTCAAAGTCACACTGCTAGTGTTATCTATCAAGGCTTCAACTGTTGTGTTAAATTCTGAGAGATACTTCGGCAGTGAAGTCTCGCAGCAAAACCTACCATGGCAACCATCACTTATATCAACGATGGCTTCATCGTTGTTATCACAAATTGAGACACACCCACCAACTTCTGAGCCATTTGAGCGCAGAAGAGAAAGACTATTGCAACCAATGGCATAAAACTTGTTGTATGTTTGAGAGTACACGAAAGGGCTTCCTCGCAGGTCTACCACGTTCCCCGTAGTTTTGTTTCCGCAGTTCAAACGCTGAACTGGATTGCTAACCTGAATGATGCCTGCTGAAGCTGAGATATAGGAGACCCTCAAATCTATGGACTTGAGGAAGGGTTGTCTATAGCCTGAAACGTTTCGACAGTCTATTTCAAACCACTTGTCCGCGTAGCAACTGGGATCTTTCATTCCAAAGGGATAAGGAATGGCAATATTTCCACAAGTTTCGTCACAACCAGGGTTTGCTCCTATGGTAAATTGTGCAGATGCCAATGAAGATACTGGCCATAATATCAAAATGATATAATAAACTGAAAATTGCAGAACCATTCTCTTACTGTAAGACTGGCTCTTGTGAAGAAGGGATGCATGTAAGTGACGAAAAGCATTATAGATATATATGGTGCTACTTCAAAAAAATGGCTTAGACATTTCTCTGCTTTCAAATTTGACTAGTTGTTGGGGGACCTTAGGCGGCTTGAACCAACTAAATTGACCGGTGCTTTATATAGAATAAACTGCTAAAGAGAGTTCTATAAGGAAACTCTTTAACATTTGGAGAGTGACATAGAGACTAATGATACTATCAAAATCCTACCAAAGGAGAAAAGTAAGGGGAGATAGGGTTAAATGAATAATTTTCTGCATAATTATATCAAAATAGTTAGTTAAATAAAATTATAAAAGTGTGAGGCCTAACTTTTCTGTTGCATTTTAAGCATTAGATCAACAGCGGCATGATGCATACTCCATTTTGAATATTAAGAAAATTTGATCAATTATTGGCTCCTGGTCAACGCAGATGAGTGACAGTCAATTTCATTCACAATTTTATTTTTGTGAAGAGGGGATGCATGTAAGTCAGGAAAAGCCTTATAGATATATAAGGTCTTGGTAAAAAAATAGGCCTAGTTGGGAAACCTGAGGCGGCTTGACCCATATAATTTTATAATGACGAAGGGCTTGAACCAACTAAATTGATGTACATGTTTTAAATACAATAAGAATAAATTATTCTAACCTCCCTTATATTTAGTTGACATTACACCTATCTTCCTTGTATTTTGAAAATATACTACACATAAATATAAATACTAACAGAACCATTAAATCATTAATTAGTCAATAGTCAAAATAAATAAATAAATAAAGGGTAAAATTCTAAAATACCCTTAATAGAATCTCAAAAAGCGTGGTCCAGATTCAGGGATAGAGGTCTCGGAACCCAATCTTCACCATTCAGATTGAAGAGTTGCGTCTTAGTAACCTTCTCACCAAATTGCAAGTAGATCCAAAGTGAACGACTCCAGATTGCCAGTTTCTATTAAGCGTGGTCCAGATTCAGGGATAGAGGTCTTGGAACCTGATCTTCACCATTCAGATTGAAGAGTTACGTCTTAGTAACCTTCTCACCAAATTGCAGCTAGATCCAACAGTGAATGTCTCTAGATTGCCAATTTCATTAATAGAAACAAAAAAAAATTAACAACAACAAAGCTTTAGGCATTATTCACAGGTCCAAATTCAAGGCTAGAGGTCTCAAAATATGATCTCCACCATCCAGATTCAAGAATTATGTCTTGGAAACCTCCTAACCAAATTGCAGCTAAAACCAACGATGAATAAATTTGAATCTGTGGATTGATCAAAACTGTCAGAATCCTTTATTGCCTTTAAGATCAGGAGAATCTTGTCATTTTTTCCCTCTTGGCAAAAAAAGAAAATGTATCTAAAAGGAATATTTTTAATGGTATCAAGTAACTACATTTATGTGTAGGTTTCCAAAATAAAGAGGAAATAAGTTTAATATCAGCTAAATGTAAGAGAATACTCATAGAATAAACTTTAAAAAAGGTTATAGAAGGAAATTTTTTAACATTTGGAGACTGACAAATACTAATTAAACTGAAGAGTGGAGAAAAATAAGGGAGATAGGGTTGAACGAATAATTTTCTTCATAACCCTGTCCAAGTAATCAGTTAAATCCAATTATAAAAATTTGAGGTCTAACTTTTCTATTGCATTTCCAGCATTAGATCAACAGTGACCTGTATATACACCATTTTGAATATTATGAAATTTAGGTCTATCATCGACTCCTGGTCAAAGCAAATGAATGGAAATTAGTTTTAGTCACACTATTGTTCTTGTGGTCAAATTATTAGATTAGTTTATTTACTTCTTCATTAGCAAAGTTTGAAACTAATTCAAAGTCCTATTGATATTGCAATCATTGCAAATTGACCGTTATACTATAGTACATAAAACGTTTTTCGAGAGGGTGATCTGGTATCGGCAGGTAAAGAAGAAACCAAGGAAAAAACAATATTCTACTAGCACTGATAAAAACAACAGGAACAATAATAAAACTATTTAATAGGATTCAGACCTTTCCTTTTGTATATTTTTATATTTATTTCTATGATTCTGCATATAAGGTTATTTATTTGGCAACATATTACTTCACTGTATGACAAGAAGTTACAACTAATTAATTGTTGGAATTACTATAACTATTGTAATTTTTCTAACAATCTCAAACAATCTGGTCCTTGTAGTTCTCTTTTTCTTTTGGATAGAAACAATACTGTCATTGCTTTAAACTTTTCCTCTCAACCATCAGTTTATAATTCAAAGTTTAGGAAAAAAGAAGTAATTAAACAAAATCTTCTTTAAATGGTAGAAAATGTAAATTCTTAATTAAATCTTGCTGGAAGGTTATACCATTGGCTGTATGAAATAATCTTATAAAATTATATAGTGTTCCAAATTATATGCTATTTAATTTAAATTGCAATTTATGGTAGTTAAGAAACAAGAAATAACAATGAAAACAATAATAAAAATAACAGAGACTAGTTCCCAAAGTTGGATGGATTGAAATTTTTTTCCTTTCTCACTTTATAATGACGCAAGGTGTTAGTCTTTGTTGGAGGAGCGCTTTTGATAAGCTCAATGTCAAGAGCTTCAGAACACTTAATTTAACATGCCTTCTTCTGTTAGTGTGTAAACTTGTTCCAACTTCCATTTAAATTTATTAAATATATCTCCCACCAAACTTTATCTTTGAAAATTGTTAGCAATAATTAGTAGGTTACAGTTGGTGGTTGAGAATCTAGAAAGATCTTTTCCTTTGTAAAATTCTTACTGGTTTGTCTCCAAGCTTTGAGGGCAGAATTTGAAACTTTAAAGATGAAGTCAGCAGTATCAGTCAGATGTATATAGCAATAGAGTAATCGGTATTGCAAACCAGATGAGGAGGAATGGAAGAGATATCAGTGACATTCGTGTAATGCAGAAAATAATTAGATATTTGGATCCAAAGTTAAACTTTGTGGCAGAATCTCTAGAGGCAGCCAATGATTTAAGCAAGATGACAATAGAAGAACTGCACAACTCTTTAAAAGCTTATGAGCAATGGTTTTTCCAGCCATCAGAAGAATAAACCATAGAGCAAGCATTGCAGACCAAGCTCATTTTAAAGGAGTATAAGAATGACTCCAGCTGAGGAGTTTTTGAGAGAGCCAGAGGCAGTGGACAAAGAGGTAGAGGTGCTGGCAGATCACATCCTCATTATGGAACACCAATCCATGGTGATTGTAGAGCATCATACAGAGGCAGAGGACGTGGCAAAGGCTGTAGCAGAGGTCAAGGACGAAGTGGAGAATCACGGAGGTATTAAAAATCAGAAATTCAATGTTGAATCTATAAGTTTGGGAACTATGCTTCTGAATGCTATTATAATGCTTCAATGATGGGGAAAAAGTGAACTTTGTTGATAGAGAAGAAGAAACGGATATTTCCGTGTTAGCTATTGACAATCAAGAAGTACGTAATATTATATACAGAATCATTCATGTGTCTTCATCTTGTAGCTTAAGGTTTTGAATTTAATTGATTCTTCACATACTATCAGAGTCACTTTGATAAAGCGGTCAGGTGTGTTAGATATAAAATCATTATCCGATTTTCATCTAATAACTTAAGTTTTTGGTGAGATAGTTCCTTGACATGCAACTCTTCTATTTGGTATATTGAGACTAGTGCATCAAATCATATGTGTGGGAGAAAGGAGTTCTTTGCTGAATTAGAAGAACGTGAATGTGGAAATATCACCTTCGGTGATTTGTAGAAAGGCCAGTCAAAGGTAGAGGCAAGATTTTCCTTGAAATACAGAGCGGAAAGGTATGCTCCATCACTGATATCTATTATGTTCCAAACATGAAAACAATTTTTGAGTATGGGACAATTGCTTGAGAAAGGCTGTGATATTGAGTTGAAAAGTTCAACTCTTATTGTAAGAGATAAACATGGCCTAGTGATTATATTGGTCAAAATGAGCAAAAACAGCATGTTTCCATTAATTTTGCCCCCTACTAGTCAAGAAAAATGTTTGAAGGCTAGCACAGAAGATGAATCTGTCCTCTGGCATCTGCAAAATGGCCATCTGAATTTTGAAGCTTTGAAATTGCTAGAAAGAAATTGTATGGTGAAAGGTATGCCACGAATTGAAAAACCAAGTAAACTGTGAAATTTGTACGATTGGGAAGCAGCAAAGGAACACATTCAGTGGAAGGATATCAATAAGGGCAGCTAAATGTGTTGAACTAGTGCATTGTGATGTCTGCAGACCCATCAACTCAATTTCAAATGGAGGAAACATGTATTTTCTTACCTTCCTTTATGATTTCGGTGGGAAAACATGGATTTATTTGTTAAAAGAGAAGAAAGAGTTATTTTCTATTTTCAAAGAATTCAAAAGTCTTGTTGAAAAACAAGTTGGATGTTATATATATGAAGAAGTTGAGAATTGACAAAGGTGGAGAATACACCTCGAATGAATTTCAAAATTTTAGCAGAGAAAACGGTATTTTTCACCAGTTCACTATGCCTCAAACACACAACAGAATGGTTGTTGTGAAAGAAAGAACAGAACCATCCTTAACATGGTGAAGTGCATGCTGCGAAAAAGAAATATTTGTAAAGAATTTTGGAGAGAAGCAGTTGCATGTGCAACTTACTTGCTGAACAGATTTCCAACAAAAAGAATTGGAAATGTTACACCAGAAGAAGAATGGAGTCAGCAGAGGCCTAGAGTTGATCATTTGAAAGTTTTTGGAAGCGTTATGCAAGAGTACCAGAAGAAAAAAGAACCAAGCTCAATGATAAAAGCCGGAAATGCATTGTGGTTTGCTATAGCGAAAATGGCAGCGGATAGAAATTGTACAATCCCATCAAAACGAATATTGTGATGTCAAGGGATGTGCAGTTTGATGATGAGAAAATATGGAATTGGAGCAATGAAGATCAACAAAGGCAAGTCATGGTAGAAGAAGAAAACCAGCACAGACAGAGCGGAAGACATCATGCAGAATCTGTTCAAACACCAGAAATCAGAATTGATCAAAATGTTACTGGTCAGCCAATACTTTTGTGAGAAAGACATGAAAGGGTTCAAGAAATAATGGAAACCACACCAAGACTTGAACTTGACGAGTTTAACATGTGCCTCTTTGCAGATTATGACCCTTTGACAATTGAAGAAGCATGTCAAGAAGACAAGTGGAGAAGAGCAATGGAAGGAGAAATAAATGATGTAAACAAAAACAACATCTGGGAACTCACTTCACTTCTAGAAGGCCACATAGCAATTGGTGTAAAGTGGGTTTTCAAGACAAAGAGAAAAGCTAAGGGTGAAATTGAAAAGCACAAAGCAAGGCTCATGGTGAAAGGCTACAAGCAGCAGAAGGGAATTGACTATGATGAGGTCTTCGCACCAGTAGCAAGAATGGACACAACCAGGTTGCTCATAGCCATGGCAGCTCTAAGAATTGGAGAATTTTCCAAATGGATGTAAAGTCAGCATTTTTGAATGGATACCTTAAAGAAGAGGTCTATATGGTGCAGCCCCCCGGATTTATCGTTAAGGAAGAAGATAAAGTGTACAATGAAGTATTTGATCCATCAGTGATGTCTGAATTAAATCATTTTAAGGAAGAATTCTGGTCACAAAAGCCATTCATGTACACCCAAAAAACAAGTGTAAGAAACTAAGAATACAAGGCTGAAATAGTAAAACAAGACATTTTAATTTATGCAAAGAACAGAACAAGGTACTTTTCTTGCAGTAATTGAGCTGAAATATCAACCACTTTTTATTAGATTAGTACATGTATACGCACTCTGACTATTCCACAATTTTTCTCATAACTATTCTTCCTATATTCCTTTTTTTTTTCTGGTGACTAAAGAAATATGGTTTTCCAAGACTCTGCAGTGATCCTTCCAATGTGGCAGAGTGGGGATACTTTGTTCATTCCTAAAGAAATTACCAGGATCTACCTTGGTCTTTATTTCAACCAACTTATCAAAATTGTTCTCAAAATACTTGACTCCATAAACTCTTCCCTCAATGTAGCTTCTGTTACCATTGTGATTAATACCCAAATCAAGATCCTTAAAGTTCAAAAATGCCTTTCTTGGGCTCTTAGAGACAAAGGGTGTCATATAGTTATGAATCTCCCTTGTCAAATTTATGTAGTAATCCTCTTTCCCTTCCTCATTCCAAGCTGCACTGTATTTAATTTTCCATAGGTTACCGGCTCGGTGAGGGAAAGGAGTTGCCGATGCTGAAATCTCTGACATTCTTCCACCGTAAGCATAGAAAGATAGTACAATATGATCCAATTCAATCATCTTCTTCCAAATCCCTTCAAAACTGTCCCTGGGAATAGGTTCCTTCACGTAGTCTGATTTCCCTTTGAAGTAGAATGTTTGAGGTGTTCTATCAAGCAAAACCTCAAGCGTTGAACCAATATCAAAACCTGCCCAAAACAGAACAGATTGAACCCAGCTTGCTTCATGGCAATCTGATTGCTTCAAACCCGATTCAGGAAAGCTCTCATTCATGATAGAAAGAAGCCTTTTGGATTCTCCAAGGAATAAGGCAATAAACGAAGCTCTAATAGTTTTTCCACCATTTTTGGTACCATTTACCACATCTAAGGTAAGCTTAATGAATAGATCATCATCAACATGTGGTGCAGCTAATTGCCAATGATGAACAATGTTTGTGGCATTTTGCTCCGAGGTGTTCTGAATCCTGAAAACAGTCACTATTTCTGGAACACTAACCAGCTTTATTTTATAGGAAAAAATAACACCAAAGCTAGCTCCTCCACTGCCTCTAATGGCCCAAAACAGATCTTCACCCATAGATTTTCTATCTAGCATTTTTCCATTAACATCAATCAATTTTGCGTCAATAACATTATCTATAGAAAGACCAAATTTCCTCATCATATTGCCAAATCCACCTCCACTAATGTGACCTCCCACACCAACCTTGGGACAAATCCCAGCTGGGAAGCCATGAATTCTCCCTTTCTCTGCTATTCTGTAATAAACTTCTCCAAGGGTTGCTCCAGATCCAACCCAAGCAGTCTCAGTGTTCATGTCAATGTCAATGGACCGGAAATTCAACATGTCGAGGATGAAAAAAGGAACTTGAGCTACATAAGATGTGCCATCATAGTCGTGGCCTCCACTGCGGATTTTCTTTTGTAAGGAATGCTTCTGAGCACAAAAAACAGCTGCTTGTACATGGAACTCATGCAAGGCAGTGATTATAAGGAATGGTTTCCGAGTTGAGGATGTGTTGAAACGAAGGTTTCTAACTTGCAAGACTGAGGAGAATGATGAATTGGTTGGTGTGTAAATTGCTGCAGTTATGGGGTGAGATGGCTGAGAATGGTCTTCAAGGCATTGGAGAAAAGCCTCTTCTTTAGCTGAAAATGAAGCTCTCCATGGCAAAGAAAATAGGATAAGAGTTACAGAAATCAATAGAAGCTTAGGAACTGATGTCCCCATTTTTTGTTATCTTGGACAGTATTCCAGTCTATTATTGCAGGAGCATATTAAATTTCAGTTATTATTTAATACATTAATAGTGTCCGTAAAATTATAGTTATTTTACTACAAGCACATACAATATAATTAATATACAGATCTTTTAAAAAATTTAAAGTTCCCGGTTTAAATTTAATTTTATCTATTTAATGAAAAAAAAAAATTATACTTTGTTTTAGTCATGTATTTTTAATTAAATTTCAGATAAAGATGCTTTATGGATTCATGGGACAATTATATTACATTACCATCCATACACCAACGAAGAAGACAAAACAAAATGGTATTTGACCCACCTAACAACTCTACTTAGAGCACCATAACCAATAGCCCATTAGCATCGACAACCTTTGTCGAGTTTGAATTGTTTTCAAATAATTCACTTAAAATAATAAGATAATAAATATAATTTAAGAGTTAAAATCCTAGACAACTAGGTACAATACTTTCTTCAATGCTCATCACACACACATGATGGACAGTGATCAAGAAAACAATTAATTAAATTGTTTACATTTTTTTTTTCCAAACAAGATAGGTACATATGTTATAAAAACATCATTAATAATTGTGTTAGTAGACCTAACAAAAGTTAACAGCCATTCAGCCAAGTTAGTGTAAAATATGCACAAGAAATGGATGTGGATCATTAATAAAAAGAAGTATACTCATTGGTACTATGGTAACCCAAATGCCTGCAAATTGGGGAAAAATTTGAGCCAAAGTGGCTCATGTGACTTGCACAGGGATGGGTGGGGACCACATCCATGCGTGAAAGCCACGTGGGCAATAAGTCAACTAAAATTCGTGTTGGTTAAGCTTTAATATTGGGAAAATTCTAGAAAAGTCCCATGAACTATACACTTTGTGCGCTTTAACCTTCATCCTTCAAAAACGTAGAGAAGACCTCCTTCAACTACGAAAAGGTGTACTTTACCCCTACGATCTTGACGTCCGTCCATTAATAGACGGAAGAAGGGATTTGAATATTATATTTTGACCCCAATTTTTATAAATTTATTTTCATTTATACTCCTATAAAATTACACTATGGCCCAGACTAATCACATCATGTGCACATTAATGGACGGATGTCAGGGTCGGGGGGTAAAGTGCATCTTTTCGTAGTTGAAGGAGGTCTTCCCTACGTTTTTAAAGGATGATGGCTAAAGCGCACAAAGTATATAGTTCAAGGAGCTTTTTTCGACTTTTCCCTTTAATATTTGTCAAAAATGTCAGCTACTTACTAATAGTGTTATAATTGAAACTAACAACATGAATTTATTTATAAGTAAATAAAATTATAAGAACCAATTTAGAGGGAAACAAATTATAAGAATCTACTTAATTTTTTGTTCAAACTATAGACACTCAAAGTATATATAATTAAACAAATAAATAATGACAAATGGAAGTTACTTATGGAGTTTCACATAAAGAAAGAAGAAAATCCTCACTGAAACATTTAGTAGTTGAGTATTCAATATTTTATCATGAAGGTCCCATTTTTAAATCCTGTGGGAAGTATAGATGGGGTGAGTTTTGGGAAGGTACTAACCTACCCTTTGTTTGTATCCCTAATAAATTTATAAAGATTAAAAAAAAAAAGATGGCAAGGAGAAAATAAAAGAAAATTTTGGGTAAAAGCAAGTTGAGGGCCAATTGTTGAATATTAAAGGGCATATATATCGGAAGATAGCAAACAAGGCTAGAAACCATATATATGTCCACTTTTTAGCACAACCCTGATTTATTTCAGGTACCATGTTATTTCCAGTCAGGTAAAACACCCATGGAATTTTTCTTCCTCCTGATTATATTATGTGCTTACCAAATATACTCAAATTGGTTCGAAATTTTGGCGTCTTTCAATTACAGCGTTAACAGCTTGACACATGCATATCAGAAGCTTGATTCCCACATGTTGGCTGAATATTTTTTTTGGTTTTTCAAGGTATCTTTAAGTTTTGCTCAACACTAATCTTTTGAGGTATTGTTAGGTGTTAAAACAAATACCTCTCCCAAAAAAATTTGTTACATTCACAAGGGCTCAAACTTGAGACCACTTGCTTAAGTTACCAGAACCCCTTCTACTCAGATCAACCTTCGTTGGTTGTTAGCTAAATTAAAAGACAAGAAAACATAAGAAAAGAAGAAACATGCATAACACATTCACTTCTCTTCTGATTACATTTTGTGGTCCCAAATTAGTTGTTTTTAGCGGCAGTGATGTACAGATTATTTTAACAATTTATTGTTATAGATTCATTGTGGGCCATGCCATCCTTTTCCAGACAGGATTTTAATATTGATGTCACCATTTGCTAGTTAACGTCTTGTATTAGTAGGAGGCTCCACAACTATAAATATGAAAAAGGAGAAACTCTTATGTGGAAAATGCCTACCTTAGGCACTACTCAAAGGATATTGCTGTAAGCTAGAACAAAGATGGAGGAGCAGGAGGAGCAAGCAACAGCAGCAACCCACGGTATCTCTTACAGCGAAGTAGTGCAAGGAATCAAGGAAAAATGGAATCACATTTTCGAAAAGGATCATCTTCCAACCCAAAGGAAGGAGCATGCAGCAGAAATATCAAAGCCATCGGAAACATCTAAACCCAACCTGCAGAATAGGGAAGAAGGACTAACAGTAAACAAGGAGAAGGGTTTGGTAATCTGTCCAAACTCGGAGGAGCATATTCTTAGGATCCATCTTTCAAATGAGGAAAAGGAACGTATAAGATGCCCATGGAGGCTATCTGTCATCATCAGAGTATGGGGAACCATATTATCTCAAGAAAACCTTCAAGAAAAACTTAGTAGGATGTGGAACTTAAAGGGATCCTTTTCCCTTACGGAACTGGGAAAGGGTTTCTTCACATCCCAGGTATCATGCAAAGATGACCTTGAAAAAATTCTTACTAAGGGCCCCTGGTTTCTGGGACAAAATCTGCTCTAAGTTAGGAAATGGGAACCAAACTTCAACCCCATTGTTGCCCTTAAGGATAACACATCAATCTCTTGGATACGTCTTCCACATCTCCCATTGGAGTATTATGACTTAGAGACTCTTCAACGAATAGGAAACTCATTGGGCCATTTGATCAAGATTGATGTTGTAACTTCTTGCATGGTCAAAACCAGATATGCAAGGTTTTGCATTCAAAGGAACGCAAGCAAGAGGGTCAGAGAACTTTTCATCGACGGATACCACCAAGAGATTCTATACGAAGATGAAATCGAGTCATGCTTATGGTGCTTGCAAAAAGGTCATGCATCAGAGGTGTGCAGATCCAAAATAAGCCATGCAGGGAAACAACGTCAAACGACTCAAGATCAGGAGAAACCTGAGGAAGCGAAATGGACAGTGGTGCACAGGCGGCAAAGGACCAGCAAGAAGGAGCAACTCCACTCGGCGACCCACCAACAAACGGCGAGCTTTTTCAAATCATGTGGGCCCACAAAAACTCTATTTCAAAAAGACTACTCAGCAGTCTCGAAATCAAGAGTTGGTAGGAAAATATCATCAAAGGCATGAAAACAAGCTGACAGAATAGCAACCTCAACAGCTATTCTCCAAAGAAGCACAATCCACACCCTCACAAACTCACCCTTCAGAAGCTCCAATACCACCCAGAAGTACTCACAACGTTATAGTTACAACAAGGGGCCATTCCTTTTCTCCAAGAAAACAGGGACCAATGCCAGAAATTTCAAATTCCTCCCCTTTTCCCAAGGAGATAAGTCAGGTTTTTCCCCCACCGGGAATCCATGAGATAAGTGTGACATGTGATATACCAGCTTTCTCGAAGAACTTAGGAAGGGTCCTAAGTAGCTTGAAGGACAACAAAGACACAGAAACAGACCCTCCCTCATTACTACCGGAAAACCTGAAAGAGAATGGCAAGGAGAACAAGAACCATGAGGAACAACAGGCTAAGAAGGCTTCAGCAGCAATCCTTTCGTCGTCACCTCGATCAACAAGTAAGAGAAAGGAGAATGCTCACCATGATGACTCCACTGTTGATCCCATCTCAAAAGATAATGTCCATTCCGAGAGAAGATCAACTCTTAATCATGGACAATCTGCAACAAGCCAAAGAGGAAGAGGAGAGGGACCTGAGAAACCAACTTCTAACGTCCCAGGGACATGCACGTCGCTCAATAGCCCCTCAGCACCACCTTTGGAGCTGGGTGGAAAACGCAAGAGCCCTGATCAACATGCATGTTCACCTATGGGACAACCTTTGGCAGGGACTGAAGAACCAGTCAAGATGGATCCAACACTTTGTAAACCTGTTATCAATAGCTCAAATGAAAGAGCTAAAGGATGCCTCCATTCTCGAAGAATTCTTAGACCTCCGAAACCAGCAAATGCTCCTAATCCTCCCACCTCTGAACATCCACACAGAAGACGTTCTTCCAGGAGGCTATTTAAACAGGGGGAACAATCAAACGTGGACCCCAAGGATGAGGCTAAGACTTCTGCACAAAGCCCAGTTAATGGATCAACTTCAAGGAAACCATGAGGTGGGGCTCTCAATGGAAGGATTAACGACGGAAACAGTCCACGTTTGCGTCAAGTTCTGGCTCAGGCTCGACATAGGCTGTCCCCAATACTCGATGACCTGCACCCCACAGTTGGAAAACACATCAGGGATGATGGTGCAACAGTGGATGGACTTGGAGAAGTCTGACTCAGAGGACTCCATCTCTAGTCCCCAACAGTCAAATTTTCTTATGCGTATTCTTGCATGGAACGTGAGGGGTGCTGCTCGACCCAACTTTAGAAGGGAACTCTCTGATTTAGTTTCCAGACACAATCCTTATGTGTTGATCATTACTGAGACTAGACTTGTGGATAGCAGGGCTGAAGGAATTGTCAGAACCCTAGGATTCAATGGCTTTGAAATTGTGGACTTCTTGGGCCTTTCTGGTGGCATCTGGCTTCTTTGGCACCCGGACTTGGTGGAAGTTGATTTGCTGTGGAAAAACTTCCAAGGCATCCACGTCTCGGTGAAGGTAAACAACTATTTTCGCATTTTTTCTGGTTTATATGCCAACCCAGATGTTCATCGTAGAGTTCTTTTATGGGAAAATTTAGAACAAATCACCAATGTCCATAACCTTCCTTGGACTATCATAGGCGACCTCAATGAAATTCTAGCTCCATCTGAAAAAATAGGGGGAAATCCTATGTTTATTAATAGAGCAAAAAGATTTCAAGATTGTCTGAATAACTGTGGGCTGTTAGATTTAGGCTTTGTAGGTCCTTCCTACACTTGGGTGAACAAACAAAACTCTGACCGCCTTATCAGAGTTAGGTTGGATAGAGCTTGCTCTAACGCTGCATGGCTTCAGAAATGACCTAAGTCCAAGCTCTTCCACCTTCCCAGCATCACCTCAGATCACTGTCCTATCTTGTTAGACACTAACCCAGCTTTCTACAACCATAGAGACAGACCTTTCCGTCTAGAACCAATGTGGTTCAAGTTGCAAAGCTTTAGGGAACTTGTTAAGGAAAGCTGGCTCGGTTCTCACGAGGATATCTCTGCTTCTAATGCTATCCTTGTTCCAAAAGTAGTAGATTGGAACAAATCCACTTTTGGCAATATTTTTTCCAGGAAAAGAAGAATCCTTGCTCGTATTAAAGGTGTTCAACAGGCCCTTAGTTGGAGAACTTCAGAATCCCTTCTCAGACTCGAGAAGGATTTGGCGAGGGAATTCCTTGATATTTTGCAATCAAAAGAGGAGTTTTGGGCCACCAAATCTCGAATAGATTGGCTGGCTCTTGGAGATAAAAATACAGCTTTCTTCTATGCTTCTACCATCGCTAGAAGGAGAGCTAATAGGATTTGTGGACTTAAATATTCTTTGGGTTTCTGGCTCTATGAACCTCTAGATATAAAAAATCTTATTGTCAATCATTTCAAAGATGTCTTTTATGCTGTCCCTAGAGCTTCTTCTCTCTCTGACTTGAATATCAATCTTTTAGGACAAGAAATCCAGTCTTTGCTCCTTTCTTCAGATCCTCCATCCTCAGAGGAAGTTAAAA
Source organism: Cercis canadensis (assembly GCA_003255065.1). Taxonomy (NCBI): domain Eukaryota; kingdom Viridiplantae; phylum Streptophyta; class Magnoliopsida; order Fabales; family Fabaceae; genus Cercis; species Cercis canadensis. The sequence goes on from QAOA01005170.1 coordinate 182,463, forward strand.
AAATTCTCTGGTCCTTCAAGCCTTTCAAAGCTCCTGGAGTTTATGGAATTCATATGGGTTTTTACCAGAATTTTTGGGATGAAACAAATGCCACGCTAGTTAAAGATATCCAAACAGCTTTTATCAATCAAGAGTTCCCACCTAGCTGGAATCAAACTCTCATTTGCCTTATTCCCAAGTGTGCCAGCCCAGAATGCATCAAACAATTCAGACCAATCAGTTTGTGTAACTCTCATTACAAAATTCTGTCAAAAATTCTATTGTCCAGAATAAGACCCTTTCTTCCAGACCTCATCTCTCCTTTACAAGGTGCTTTTGTTCCAGGCAAAAAACCTATGGACAATGTGCTTGTAGCTCAGGAAACTATTCATGCTATGAAAATGAGACGGGGGAAATTTGGTTGGATGGCCATTAAGCTAGACTTAGACAAAGCCTATGACAAGCTGAATTGGTCCTTTATTGAAGAAGTTCTAAGAGAATTCAAGTTTCCGAATTTATGGACTAATTTGATTATGAGTTGCATAAACTCAGTTCAATCTGCTTTGCTTATCAATGGGAGCAAGACAGAATTCTTTAACCTTTCAAGAGGTATCCGGCAAGGAGACCCTCTCTCTCCCTATTTATTCATTTTGTGCATGGAAATCCTATCAAAAATGATACAGGTGGAGGTTGACAGAAAAAAATGGAAATCTTTTGGATTTAGAGGTTCAAATGTGAAAATCTCTCATCTGCTTTATGCAGACGATATTTTCTTATTCGCTCAAGCTAGGGAATCCAGTGCAAAAAGCATTGCCAATACTCTCAAGTTGTTTGGAGAAGCTTCGAGTCTGGAGGTTAACAACAACAAATCCCACATCTGGTTTTCCCCTTCAACCTCTCCTGAAGATCGATCCAAAATTCAAAGACACATCCCTTTCTCTTCCACAAACCAGCTAGGGAAATATCTTGGTGTCCCTATAGGAATAGACAAACCCTCAAAAGAACACTTCCACTTCATATGGGAGAAAGTTCAAGAAAAATTGGGAGGTTGGCAAAGGAAGCTTCTTTCTCAAGCAGGTAGACTAACCTTGATTAAATCTGTTGCTTCTGCCATTCCAACTTATTTCATGCAAGGTGTCATGCTACTTGCTCCAACCTATACTTCCATTGACAAAGCTTGCAAAGATTTTTTATGGGGTAAGACAGATACCCGAAATAAAATTCATCTGGTGGGGTGGGAAATAGTGACCAAGCATAAGAAGCAAGGAGGTCTTGGCATCAGAAAAATGAAATGCAGGAATATTGCTTTCATGGCAAAGTTGCGTTGGAAAATAGACAAGGAGCCGGGCAACCTATGGGTCAAATGTATGAAGGCCAGGTACGGACAAGAGCTTTCAAGAAGATTTGTCAAGAAGTCGATCACTAGGAAAAGCATTCATCATGGAGAGGACTTGTATTCAAAAGGAAAGAAGTGGCTCTTGGGTGATGGGCATCATATTTATTTTTGGACAGATAATTGGCTAGATGTAGGAAAGCTCCGCAATTGCATTGAAGGGCCCCTCCCAATCAATGAAGAAAAACGTCTAGTTAGTAGTATGCTTTTGAACGGTGAGTGGTTGTTGAATGAAATCCCTTTTGACCTTCCACAAAATATCATTGATTGTATCAGAGCTTGTCTGATTAATCATTTTTCTCCTAAACCAGATAAGACAGTTTGGAGTGGCAAAAAAAGTGGAGAGTTCAGCCTCTCCAGTGCTTACTCCTTGCTGGACCCTTCTTTCATCACCCCTTTAGATTATAACCCTGGCTGGGTGTGGAAGACAAATTGTCATATAAGAGTCCAACATTTTCTGTGGCTAGCTTCACTTGAAAGACTTCCAGGCAAAGCTCTCTTGTGCTCTAGAAATATCATTCCTTCCTTTGTTTGCCCTCTCTGCAATCAACAACCTGAAACTATTCCTCATTTGTTTAAAGATTGCCCAATCACCAAACCTATTTGGAGTAACATTCCTCTCTGGAATGAATCTACTGATTTTTTCCTTTGGTTCAAGCACAACTGTCTAAACACTACCATCTCAAACAAAGGTATTCCTGAAGGTACTTTATTTGCTTATATCTGCTGGAGCATTTGGAATAGCAGAAATAAAAGTGTCTTTGAGAACCAGAGATTCTCAACAGCTAGTACTCTTTCCTTTGCACTGGGAAGAGCTGCTGAATTCTCACATCTAAATCCCAATTCCACTCCAGTATCCCTTAATGCTGAGATACAGGTCAGATGGCATCCTCCACCTTTAAATTGGTTTAAATTAAACTCTGATGGATCAGCTCTGCCAAATCCTGGCTCTTTAGGTGCAGGAGGAATTATTAGAGATCATGAGGGAAGGTGGATTTCTGGGTTCTCCAAAAAAGTGGGATACGGTTCTTCTATCTTGGCTGAATTATGGGCAGTGACAGAAGGAATTAAATTAGCTTCTCAATTACATGTGTCAAACTTAGTTATAGAAGTTGATTCGACTTGTATTGTTAATATGTTAGAAAGTGAAAGAGAAGGTGATTCTAACCACCATTATCACTCTTTGGTGGCTTGTTGCAGGGACCTCCTTCAATAGATTCCCCATGCTCGGATTCATTATGTCTTTAGAGAAGCTAACGGGTGTGCTGATGCTTTGGCAAGAGCAGCTCATCAAATGGCTTCCAACTTTGAAGTTTTTGAACACCCCCTCCTTTTGTACAACCTCTCTTATGCTTGGATAAAAGAGGAGTTTATCTTCCTAGGAATATTAGATATTCTATGAGGGGTGCTGCTTCTATTGTGTAATTTGCTTTGTTTGGTTTGTTTTGTTTTTGTACTCTGGTTTTTTCTGCAATCTATGATTTCCTTTTCTACCAAAAAAAAAAAAACTATAAATATTATGTACTGGTAAGCTACCTACTTTTTTTATATCATGTTCTTGTATTTTATAAAAAATTATGTTTGTGACATATTTAATGAGTCAATTTTTTAAAATATTTGCAATAACACTTAAAAAATGGATTCTGCTCAAACACACACAACTTAATGAGAAGTAGCATACCTTCTTTAAAAGGGATAAAAATCGAAAAATAGTGTCCACCTAAATATTATGGTAAGAAGATAAACAATGATACAGAACATTCATCGAGGTTTATTTATTTGTTTGTTTAAATTAATATATAAACATGTAAGGCACTGATTACATAAAAATAAACGTAAAACATCTAAATTTTCGTTTCTTTTCTTTTCTTTTCTTTCTCAATAGTGGCACAACTCGCTTTTTTTCCTTTATTTTTTCTTAGTAATCAATACGTAGTTTTAAGAAAAAGCAATGGAACAAGATACAGAGACATATTTATTCCCTTTTTCTTTCTAATTTGGCACGTATTTGGGAGCTTTTAAAATTTATTTTCTCTAGGGAGTGGCCGTAGCTGCTTTGAGTATGCTCTCAAAAGCTTTGTTAACGTAGGAAGTCAATTTCTTCTCATCTATGAAGCCTTCTTTTGTTTTGATGGTGACTCTCAGCATTCCCATATAGCTCACAATTGTGAACATAAGATTCTGCAATCCACGTACACTATTATATATGGATGGAATAAAAGATGATCGTGTATTTTTACATCAAGTTGAAATTAGAGTTTGTGCAAAGAAGCTCAAGAACAAGAGAGAGAAAATGTGAATGCAGAAAATGAATTTTCTTATATTGATTGAATGTACAGTTACATGAATATATATATATATATATATATATATACTCTAAGCTTACAACTACCTTTACAAGATTGCCAGCTAATCATCTAACCAGAAACAAGTCAAACTAACTACCTTGGACTAACTAACTACGCTAGATCAGGAAAAACAATAACTGATTTAACTTAGTGACACGACTAGGACATGGCCGTGTTCACTTAATTCACACACCCGTGTTCACTTAACTTAGTACGTGTAGTCACCCGTGTCTGTCTTCAATGAGGTCATGCTCTATGTGCTCTTAACACGGGTACAACCCGGCCATGACATGGCCGTGTCTATCTTCAACACAACACCCCCCCTCAAGCTGGATGTGGAGACAATCCAAGCTTGGATAAAGTCTCATGATGTTTGGGAGCAGGGAGAGGCTTGGTGAAGATGTCTGCCAATTGATCTTGAGTAGGAACATGTGAAAGAGAGAGGAGTCCATTCAACAACTGCTCACGAACATAGTGACAATCAATGTCAATGTGCTTGGTTCTTTCATGGAAAACAGGATTTCGAGCAATGTGAATGGCTGCCATGTTATCACATTTCAAGGGAATGGGAGTGACATTGAGAACACCAAGGTCACTAAGCAGGCGATTGAGCCTAGCCAATTCAGTGGGACCCTCCTCATGGAGCGATATTCAACTTCTGCAGAAGATAAAGAGACAGTGGTCTGCTTCTTGGATTTCCATGAGACAGGGCTGCCACCAAGCATGATGAAGTAGCTACTAACAGATTTCCGGAAGAAAGGACAAGTAGCCCAGTCAGAGTCACAATAGGCAAGGAGAGTGAAATCTGTAGTGGGGTTCATGAGGATGCCCTGAAGAGGATGAGAATGGACGTACTGCAAGACATGGATGGCTGCCTGCAGATGAGCTTGACTTGGATGTTGGTTGAATTGGCTAAGAAACTGAAGTGTGTATGCTATGTCAGGAAAAGTATGCAGTAGAAAATTAAGTTTGCCAAGTAATCTTCTGTAGACAGTAGGGTCAAGTAAGGCATCAAGCATTACAAGGTCCAATTTAAGAGAATTAGCCAAGGGGCAAGCCACTTGGGGCAGAGCAGAAACATTGAACTCAGTGCAAAGATCAGTGGTATACTTCTGTTGGCTGATTAAGAGACCTTGAGGTAAAGAAGTAAATTCAAGGCCAAGAAAATAATGAAGGATGCCAAGGTCCTTGATGCGGAATGTGTCATCTAGATACTGTTTGAGGGAGTTAATCTCAGTAAGATTATCACCAGTGACAAGTAAATCATCAACATAAACTGCTACAATGACTATAGAAGTAGAAGATCTCTTAATAAACAATGAGTAATCATGTGGAGAATGCTCATATCCTCTCTGCTGCAGTGTTGTGGATAGTTTGGCATACCACTGCCGAGAGGTTTGTTTCAATCCATACAATGACTTCTTTAATTTGCAAACAAAAGAAGAATCAAAAACTGACAAACCAGGAGGAATTTGCATGTAGATATCCTCATGAAGATCCCTATGTAAAAATGCATTGTTGACATCCAATTGGAATAATGACCAACCATTTTTAATAGTAAAGGCAATAAGAGTTCAATAGTAGTGAATATGACCACTGGAGAAAAGGTTTCAGAATAGTCTTCACCTTCCTTTTGAGTGAATCCTCGAACCACAAGTCTAGCCTTGTACCTCTCAATGGAACCATCTGATTTCCTTTTGATTTTGTAAACCCTCTTGCAACTGATAGGTTTCTTACCCTTAGGTAACTTGACAACATCCCAAGTCTTGTTGAGCTCAAGGGCTTCGAATTCTTTTGCCATGGCTTCATCCCACAGAGGATTGCCTGCGGCTTACTTGTATGTGTATGGCTTAACATCAGCAAGGAGATTAAAAGCAAGATGCTGGGTTTTGGTAGGTAAGGTATTGAAACAGAATGAGTTTGAAGCAAAACAGGCATTGGTGATGGTGTGGCAACAAGAACCAAATAGGGCATCATGAGCAATGGTGTTTGTGGCAGAAAATGTGTCCATGACAGAACCACAAACATAGTCTTTGAGAGAAGTGGGGGGCCTGATAATTCTAGTAGACTTTCTAAGAGGATGACTGTTCGGGTTAGCAGTAGGTATGGAAGGAGAGGGAGATGAAGGAAGGGATATAGGGGCAGGAATATCAGAAGGCACAGATGCAGGGATATCAAAGTGAGGAACATCAGTGTGAGTATCTTCCATAGAAGAAGGTATGGGGGAAGAAGATATGTCAGAAATAAGAGATGAAAGCAAAGGAAAAACAGATTCATGAAAAATAACATCTCGAGAAACACAAATTTCTTGAGTTTGGAGATTAATGACCTTATAGGCTTTTTTTTCCAAATGGATATCCAAGAAAGATTCCTGAAAAAGCATGAGGCATAAACTTGTCTCTACCTTGAGCAGTGGTAAAGACAAAACATAAGCAACCAAAAGGCTTAAGGTGAGAGAATGAAGGCAATTTGTGGAAAAGAACTTGGTATGGTGTTTGATTCTTAAGAACCTTAGAAGACATTTTGTTAATGATATAAGTGGCTGTGAGAACACAGTCACCCCAAAATTGTTTAGGTAAACCAGATTGGTATAGTAAGGCCCTAGAAGTCTCAAGTAAGTGGCGATGTTTGCGTTCAACCACCCCATTTTGTTGAGGGGTATATGGACAAGAAGTTTGGTGAATTATACCAAGGGAAGAAAAGAAAAATTTTCCTGCTGACCTATTTCCAAGCTCATATGCATTGTCAGTCCGGATGACTTTGACAGTGGAGTTGAACTGAGTTTTCACTAGATGAACAAAAGACTGAATGATAGAGAAGGCAGAAGATTTATTTTGCAATAAGTGAACCCAAGTATTTCTACTAAAGTCATCAACAATAGTGAGGAAATACTTATGACCAACATACATGGAGTATTTGTAAGGCCCCCATACATCAATATGAATTAAGTCAAAAGGAGCCTTGGTGGAAATGTGGCTAGAAGGAAATGGTAACTTGTGCTGTCTGGACTGATAGCAGATATTGCAAGGATCAAAAGCATTATGATTAACAGATTTTGGCATATCAATTGGTAACAAATTGAGTTTATACAAAGGCAAATGCCCCATACATAAATTTCATACAAGAGTAATGTCTTTATTGCAAGCAGAGTTACAACTGACATGTGAAGAGGAAACAAAGGGAAATTTAGGAGAATTGACTGATTGTCGAAGAAGATACAAGCCTCCATCCCTTTTACCAAGGATTAAGTCCTTCTTCATTGAAGGGGCCTGTATAGAGCACATGTGAGCAGAAAAATGCACTGAGTAAGGGTACTAAGAAGTTAGTTTACTGACAAATAATAGATTGAATTTGAAGGAAGGAATAAAGGGGACATTGGAAAGAATCAGTTGTGAAGAAATAACAATTGTTCCTATATTGCTAACCCGAATAGTCTCTCTATTAGGAAGAGCAACAGAATATGGTATGTTGATATCAGTCAGGCTAGAAAATGCATTCTTATCAAAGCACATATGGTTAGATACACCAGTGTCTATGATCCAAATGTGAGTTTTATGGGAAGATGCACTGTAATTTGTATTAGTTGACATGTTACCTGCAAAATTAGCAGCTGCAAGTGTGTCATGTGGAGCCATATGCAGGTTTGAGTTGATTGAGGAGAGTTAATAATTAATCATATTGCTCAGTGGAGAATTGAGGAGCAGGAGAATTCTGAGAATTTTTTGTTTGCTTTCCTTGAACTGATCCAGAAAATTTCTTAGGTTTCTGAAACTTGAAATCAGCAGGATAACCATTGAGTTTGTAACACTTATCCTTTGTATGTCCTGACTTCTTGCAATAATTGCAAATGACATTTGATCTCTTGTTCAAGTCATTCCTCTGAGGTGTATAACTATTTCTTTCATTGGTTACACTCATCGCAGCAGTGTCACTTGAGAAAGGAACAATAGGAGAAGAGATTTCCTTTTGTTTTTCATCATGAATGAGCATGGAGTAAGCTTGATTAACTGTTGGCAGAGGAGACATCATGAGAATATGACCCCTAACAGCTGAAAGACTATCATTAAGTCCCATAAGTAGTTGAAATAGCTTCTGATCCTCAAGATATTTGTCTAAAACTCTAGCAGAACCACAAGAACATACAGGAATCACTTGAAAATTCTTCAATTCATCCCAAATTCTCTTAATTTTGGTATAGTAGGAGACAGTGTCTGCTCCTTGAGAAATTGAAAATAGTTCCTTTTGAATCTAAAAAGCTAAAGATTCATTGGCTTGTTCAAAACGCTCAATAAGCTTAGACCACATTTCTTAAGCAGTAGCAATGTAAATCACACTGTCTGCAATGTCTTTGCTCAAGGCATTCAAAATCCAACTAATTACCATGAAGTTACAACGATTCCAAGCACTTAGTAAAGAGGAGGAAGAATCTGGTTTGTGTACTTGACCATTAATGAACCCTAGCTTGTTCTTTGCAGAGAGAGCAATCATCATTGCTCGTTTCCAGGCATGAAAACCTCTTCCATCAAATTGTTTAGAGACAAGCACAACGCCAAGATTGTCTGAGGAGTGCAAATACAACGGATTTGAAGAATCAACCAGATTATCTTCAGAATTCCTAGAGCCTCTATTGGAGGGAGTAGCAGAATTTGCAAAATTGTTTGCCATATCTTCAAAGTTTAGAAGATTCAAAAATAAATGTCAAAGAGAGTGAGGAAAATAGATGAGAGAATGCAAATAGAGATCGATCTACAAGAAGCTCTAATATCAGAGTTTGTGCAAAGAAGCTCAAGAACAAGAGAGAGAAAATGTGAATGCAGAAAATGAATTTTCTTATATTGATTGAATGTACATTTACATGAATATATATATATATATATATACTCCAAGCCTACAACTACCTTTACAAGATTGCCAGCTAATCATCTAACCAGAAACAAGTCAAACTAACTAACTTGGACTAACTAACTACACTAAATCAGGAAAAACAATAACTGATTTGACTTAGTGACACAACTAGGACACGGTCGTGTTCACTTAACTTAGTCCGTGTAGTCACCCGTGTCTGTCTTCAACGAGGTCAGGTTTTCTGTGCTCTCAACAAGGGTACAACACGGCCATGACATGGCCGTGTCTGTCTTCAACACAACACAAGTTCAAGCTGATATTCCAAATTAATTTGATTTATATATATATAGATTCCAACTGAAACTAGTAAGAAAGAAAGAAGAAGAAAAATCAGAAATTAAGATACCTCAGGTATACCAGGCACAGTAAAGTACAAGCCTTTTATGGGATGATTAGCCAAAGCCACTTGTTCTACTGGTCCAATCATGTTTGAGATCAGTGCACTTGAATTTCTCAATATTCCTTGGAGGCTTCCAGCTACTGCTTATAATCACACATTCATGCAAGTATTAGAGAATTCTTAATTAGAATCTTAATTAGAGCAAATCAGTTAAAGTTTTTTTAGTATTGTGGTGGACCATCCCAGAAGCCCAAAATAGAATAGAGGCCTAATAAACTATTAAAAACACCGGTTGACCTGTTGGCCCATTTTGTATGACCCACCAGCTCATCCTAGGTAAACCGCCAGAAGACCCAAAGTTCTTCTATAAATAGCCCCTGCTGTCAAAGGTAAGGCGATCAAAAAAATTACTTAATCTACGTTGTCAAGATCGGAACATACTGACTTAATCTTCAGAGACCGGAAATAAGAATCCGGCCCACCTTTTCTATTTTAAGTAACCTCGAGACATACCGACCTCGAGACACACCGACCTCGAGACTTATCGATCTCGGAGATCTCCAAGCTATTAAAAGCCCTTATCATCTCCAAATTCCGCGTGACGTAACTTGACCGGCAACTCAGACATCGTCATTTGGCACCATCTGTGAGAAACAAAGTTTTCTCTTAACACCTACAAATCTCATTGGCTGATCCTGAGTCCGGCATTATGGGTACGAACGCCCCGCCAACTCCCAACATTCCACCTCCTCCTATCAGGGAGGGCCAAGCCACACCCCCCAGGGATAAATAGCCTGTGGGCCACTTGGAGACAATTTGCAAAACTCCCCTGGAAGAATCCCGCCCTGAGCAAATCGGCGATACTTTGCAATACCTTCTGCAAGAAATCCAAACTCTAAAATGAGAAAGAGCGGAAGATAAGGCTGAAATAGCTAATTTCAGGAGAAAACAGGATTCCTCCAAAAATGGGCAAATGAAGGACACACCGCTCTACCAACCATCTGCCCAGATGATAGGCAGCGAGTCAAATTTCGCAAGTAGCCGACCAGAAATGCGCCGGAGAGGCCCCGAAACCTCATTCCACCCACGTAGGGACAATTTTTCTTACCTCGAAGGCTCCCCCGGACTTTCTCAGGCCAACCCTGAAAAATACAGGAGAGTAGGCCGACATCCGTTCACCCAGCCTATTATGGATTACCAAGTACCTGTCGGTTTCCGATTACCCCAGCTCGAGCCTTTTGATGGCTCCTCCGATCCTAGGGAGCATTTAGAAAACTTTAACTCTATCATGCTCCTAAGCGGATCAGTAGATGAGGTCATGTGTCGGGCCTTTCCCACTACCCTACGTCGAGCAGCCCTTCAATGGTTCTCAAATCTCCCTCCAACTAGCATTTCTAGCTTTAGTCAAATGTCCGTACTCCTGATAGCCCGTTTTTCCACCAGTGTAACCCATCAGTGCTCCTCCGCTATCTTGGCCACCCTCAAACAAGGGGAATCAGAATCCTTGAAAGACTACATGAATCGCTACACCAAGCTCTCTTTACAAATTCGAGATCTAACCGATTCAGTGGCAATGCACGCCATCCAGGCCGAGCTCCGACCCGATCGTCTTCACGAAAAATTAACCCTCGACCCTCCTGAAAGCTTGCCAGAACTCCTAACCATGACTTCTAAGCATATAAACCTATAAGAAGTGTTAGGGGAATCAGACAAAAATAAAAAAGATAAAAAACCTTTGGACGACCACAAAGTAGGTCGGAGAGACAAGTCCCCCGTCCGTCCCCGGTTCATGTCGTTTACCCCTCTAAATCAATCAAAAGCTCGAATACTAGAGGAGATATGTCAGACAAAGTTAGCCCAGCTCCCATAGCCAAAAAGGGACGTCGATGCAGACAAAGAAAAGTATTGCGCTTTCCACCAAGATTGAGGTCATAGTACGGACGATTGCAGACATCTTCGTAATCTCATCGAAGACCTACTCCGAAGGGGTTTGATACTTATCTTTTAGGACTATAAAATCCACGCTTTCATACTGAATTCTTACCTGCATTGTGAGCAAATCCTCTCTAAACATGATGTTTAATCCATAAATTGGCTTTGACAGGTACAAAGATAGGTAATCAGGATATGAGAAGAATCTGGAAGCAATCCATGGAGAAAATGGCAAGGAAAGCAGCCTTACAATAAGCTTTTAGGTAGACACGGGCAGGAACACGGCCGTGTGTACCCCGTGTCTAACATCCAGAGGCTGCTGCTCAAGCTTATGGACAAACACGGCCTCAGACAAGAACAAACACAGCCGTGTTGATCAAGCAGAATGTCCAAGAGAACAAAGACTAAGTCTAAGGGCAAACACGATCAAGGCAAGAAAAGAACACGGCCGTGTGATGGACCGTGCTGAACAGGCAGAGGCTACAAAGAAAGGACACGCCCAGACTACAAAAGAGCACGGGCCATGTCTAAGCGACACGGCCAGGACCAGAAAAGAACACGGCCGTGTATGAGCCCGTGTTCAATGACCAGAAATGCAACATAAGNCAAACACAGCCGTGTTGATCAAGCAGAATGTCCAAGAGAACAAAGACTAAGTCTAAGGGCAAACACGATCAAGGCAAGAAAAGAACACGGCCGTGTGATGGACCGTGCTGAACAGGCAGAGGCTACAAAGAAAGGACACGCCCAGACTACAAAAGAGCACGGGCCATGTCTAAGCGACACGGCCAGGACCAGAAAAGAACACGGCCGTGTATGAGCCCGTGTTCAATGACCAGAAATGCAACATAAGTGACACGCCCAGGTCCAGAAAAGGAACACGGCCGTGTCAGAGCCGTGTTCGAGTTATTTTTGACCAAATGACCTAATTCTGCACAAGTATAAAAGGAAATCTGATGCATGTGTCAAGAGAGGCCGTACTTGGGAAGAAAAGGAGAAGAAGAACTAGAGGAGGAAGGGGAGCAATTGCGACTGGATCATCATAGAGTTTCTTCTTCTTCTTCTTCTTTTCATCTCATGTTGAACCTTACCTATTTGCTTTTATTGAATTCAAGTATGAGTAGCTAAATTCTTAGTGTTAGGGGTTTGATGTAATTCAATTGTAATGAGGTTTCAACATTGAATAAACTTGTTTTAGTACAACTCCTTTTGTTGGATGGAATTTACTGTTATTAATGCCTTTAAATGCTTAGCTATCATTTGAATGGTTAAAAGATTCGTTTCAATACTAGGAATAGTAAGATCCGAATGTGCTCTGTAAATTCTGTCCTAAATTGAGTTAATCTAGGAATAGATAACTTCGTTTAGGTGGTATCAGATTAATTTCCTAGAACTAAATCACCTATATTAATTAGTTTTGTCAAGGAATTGGACAAGTAATTGGTATAGGGAGGATTGATTCACCAAGGAATTGGGTTCAATCACATTAAGGAAATGAACCAACAACAAAGGAATTGTAACTGAAATAAGTAGTTCAGTATTGTTTCTGAGATTACCTTGTCTATGAGGGAATTGAATTTGCAAGTGAATGAAATCAACCTCTAACCTTTCTCATTCTTATTATCAATTTCACATTTAGATTGTTTCTTAAGGATTGTTACGATATTGTTCGAGTTTTGTTACTTAGTTAATTGCAGCTGCTCATTCTTGGGCTGCCTTCAATCCAAATCATTTATCTTTCCAAATAGAATCTTTATTGGTGAAATTGGTAGTTGCTAGCCTTAATCCTCGTAGGAACGATACTTTACTCACTATTATATTACTTGTGTGACCCGGTATACTTACCGGAAAAAGTCCCATCAAGTTTTTGGCGCCGTTGCCGGGGATTAACGGTATATTAGCAATATTAACAGTAACCAACTAGGTCCTAATTTGGATTTTGAAATTCTTGTTAGTAAATCTGGTTCAAATATTTTATCTGTTGGTAACTTGTTTCTCTCAATTGCTTATCCTACTTTAATTTTGATGTATGTGAGGTACTCTCGATTCCAGCTCATTAGCTTTTGATCCTGAGATTAAGAGAACAGCTCGAAGACTTCGCACGCAAGCTAGAGGAGCAAGACAAGCACAACTGACAGTTATGGCAGAACAAAACCAGAATCCTCCAGTGCACAATAATGGCAATGGAGTTGCACAAAACCCTTCACCTCGAACGCTCATGGAGTATTCCATCCCAACAGCTGCAGGATGTAGAGCGAGTATAACAGGACCACCTGTTCAAGCCAATCACTTTGAACTCAAACCAGCTCTGCTTTAGCTAGTACAGCACAATCAGTTCAGTGAAAGTGTGCCAGAAGATCCAAATGGACACATAGCCAACTTTCTGCAGATTTATGACACGGTGAAGTTGAATGGGGTCAGTGATGATGCAATTCGACTTAGGCTCTTTCCTTTTTCTGTGCGAGATAAGGCCAGAAGCTAGTTGGATTCTCAACCAAGGGGCAGCATCACCACTTGGTCAGATTTGGTGAATAAGTTTCTCGCTCGGTATTTCTCTCCTTCTAAATCAGCAAGGTTGAGGACAGAGATTACTTCATTTTGCCAACAAGATGGAGAATCGTTGAGTGAGGCTTGGGAGCGGTACAATGATATACTGAGGAGATGCCCGCATCACTCGTTTGAATTTTGGATCCAAGTTCAGAGTTTTTACAACGGTATGCTTCCTCACACAAAGGCAAATGTGGATGCTGTAGCAAGAGGAGCTGTGAATTATAAAACTCCGGAGCAAGCCTGGGACTTGTTTGAGAAGATGGCTTGTAATGACTACCAGAGTCAAGGAGAGAGATCCATAGTCAAGAGAGGCGTAATGGAAGTCGGGACACTAGATGCACTGTTAGCCCAGAACAAACTATTAACACAACAGGTGGCTGAGCTGTCCAAGAAGTTTGAGACTGTCAACATGAATGCAATCAACTTTTCTCCATCAATTTGTGACTTTTGGGCAGGGAGCCATGTAAATGGAGAGTGCTCGGGCAACATGTTTGGCCCTCCAGTGTCTCAAGAGCAAGTGAACTATATGGAAAATCCACCAAGACCTCAAAATAATCCTTATGCTCCTACGTATAATCTGGGGTGGAGAAATCACCCAAATTTCTCATGGGGTAATCAAGGAAATCAAAGGGGTTCCCACAGACCCAACTACTCATATCAGTCCCCACATCAGACAACTCAAAATCATGCTTCAAAATCTCAAACCAATGAGAAAAGTCATTCTTTAGAGAATGCACTAGAGAAATTGACCACTCAAACCTCAGTTTTCATTTAGAAAACTGCAATGTTTATGGAGGAAACCAGGAGCGGGTTCAGAAATCAAGATGCATCAATTTGAAAGTTGGAAACTTAAGTGGGACAGATAACGAGACAATTGGCAGACAGACCTCAAGGGTCCTTGCCCAGTGATACTATTCCAAATCCTAAGGAGCATGTGAAGGCCATAACTACAAGGAGCGGAAAAGTGCTGGAGCCCATCCCAAGACAAGAAACACCAGAAGAGGAAGATGATAAGGTCACTAGGACAAATGGGAACACAGCATCTAGCTGTCCCACAGAGGCAGAAAGTAGAGAAGAAGGAGAGAAATTGACTAGACCTTGTGCTACAATACCTCCAATCAAGGTGCTTTTTCCTCAAAGGCTCAAGAAACACCAGGATGAAAAGCAATTCAGCAAGTTCTCAGAGGTTTTCAAGAAATTGCAGATAAACATACCTTTTGCTGAAGCGCTGGAATAAATGTCATCCTATGTTAAATTTATGAAGGATCTTCTGACCAAGAAAAGAAGAATCGGAGATGATGAGACAGTCATGTTAACTGAGGAGTGCAGTGCTATTCTACAAAGGAAATTGCCTCCAAAGCTCAAAGATCCTGAGAGTTTCTCCATTCCGTGCACTATTGGAGATATCACTTTTGGGAAGGCATTATGTGATCTGGGAGCGAGTGTGAGCCTCATGCCTCTATCCATCTTTAAGAAGTTAGGAATTGGTCAAGCAAAACCCACCATGATTATGCTTCAACTTGCCGACCGGTCTATCAAACATTCTTACGGTCTAGTAGAGGATGTCTTGGTTAAGGTTGACAAATTCATTTTTCTAATGGATTTTGTTGTCCTAGACATGGAGGAGGATGGAGAGATTCCACTGATCTTGGGACGGCCGTTTCTAGCTACTGGGAGAGCATTGATAGATGTAGCTGATGAGACTCTGACTCTGAAAGTTCAAGATGAGAAGGTGATCTTCAATGTGTTTAGTGCGATGTAACACCCTATGGAGAAAAAAGAATGCTTTCGCCTGGATATTCTGGACTCTATCATTGCTAGCATGTTCAGGGAGAATCTGACCTCTTGTCCTCTTAAAAGAGTCTTAGTGGATGCAATGACCATGATTGATTTAGCAGGAGATTCAGCATGCGCAGAACATGTAGCATTATTGGATGCTCTACCATCGTATTCGACATCCGCACCACCTAAGCTAGAAGAATTAAAAAAGGATGTGAATCAAGAGTAATCTCCAAAAGTTGAGCTCAAGCCACTGCCGCTGACTTTGAAGTATGCCTTCCTTGGTGAGAATAATTCCTCTCCTGTTATCATCAATTCCGAATTAACTAAGATTGAGGAGGAAAAACTGTTACGGGTGTTGAGGGAGTATAAGAGCGCCATTGGATGGTCAATTACTGATTTAAAAGGCATCAGTCCATCCTTTTGTATGCACAAGATCCTCATGGAAGAGAACCATAAAGCTGTCGTACAACCCCAAAGGAGACTGAATCCAATAATGAAGGAAGTAGTGCCAAAGGAAGTGGTAAAACTCCTAGATGCTGGAGTTATTTACCCCATCTCGAACAGTTCATGGGTGAGCCCGGTTCAGGTGGTGCCCAAGAAAGGAGGGACAACAGTGGTGATGAATGAAAAGAATGAACTAATTCCTACTAGAACAGTCACGGGATGGCGGGTATGCATCGACTACAGAAAACTGAATGATGCCACGAGGAAGGACCATTTCCCTCTCCCATTTATAGATCAAATGCTAGAGCGCCTAGCCGGTCATAAGCACTACTGTTTTCTGGACGGGTATTCGGGTTACAACCAGATTGCCATAGCTCCGGAGGATCAAGAAAAGACCGCTTTCACTTGCCCCTATGGAGTGTATGCATATCGGAGGATGCCATTCGGATTGTGCAATGCTCCGGTCACTTTTCAAAGGTGTATGCTTTCCATATTCTCTGACATGAATGAGAAGTTTATAGAAATATTTATGGATGATTTTTCTGTTTTTGGCTCTTCTTATGATATATGCTTGCATAATCTGTCTTTAGTGTTAAAAAGATGTCAAGAAGCCAATTTGGTTTTGAATTGGGAAAAGTGCCATTTTATGGTCAGAGAGGGGATTGTCTTGGGACATAAAATTTCTGCTAAGGGGATAGAGGTAGATAGGGCTAAAGTAGAGGTGATTGAAAAATTGCCCCCTCCTACTAATGTCAAAGGGGTGGGTAGTTTTTTGGGACACGCTGGCTTTTATAGAAGATTCATCCAGGATTTTTCTAAAATTGCTAAACCCTTGTGTAACCTACTTGTTAAAGATGAAACTTTTGCTTTCAATAAGGAATGTCTGTTAGCTTTTAATACATTGAAGCAAAAGTTGATTACTACCTCTGTGGTGATCCCACCTGATTGGGATTTACCTTTTGAACTTATGTGTGATGCTAGTGATATAGTTGTAGGTGCTGTTTTGGGGCAGAGAAAAAATAAGTTATTGCATGCCATATACTATGCAAGCCATGTGCTAGATTCTGCTCAACTTAACTATGCCACTACTAAAAAAGAGTTGTTAGCTATTGTTTTTGCATTTGATAAATTTCGCTCTTATTTAGTAGGTGCCAAGGTTATTGTATATACTGATCATGTAGCTCTTAGGTATCTCTTTGCTAAACAGGATTCCAAGCCTAGGCTCATCCATTGGATCTTGCTGTTGCAAGAATTTGATCTTGAGATCAAGGACAAGAAAGGCATGGACAATGTGGTAGCTGATCACCTGTCTAGGATTAAGCAACAAGAGAAGAACCAAGCTCCACCTCTTCCTATTAATGAGGAATTCCCAGACGAGTAGCTCTTTGCAGTGCACAGCTTGCCATGGTATGATGATTTTACTAACTTTAAAGCTGCTAAGGTCCTACCTGTGGATCTAAACTCCCAACAGTTAAAGAGATTCCTTCATGAGGCTAAGTTCTATGTCTGGGATGAGCCTTATTTGCTGCGAAAATGTGTTGACGGGCTCTTGAGGAGATGTGTCTTACAAGAAGAGGTGAAGGATATATTGTGGCATTGCCATGCTTCAGACTATGGTGGCTATTTCAATGGAGATCGGACAGCTGCCAAAGTTCTCCAATCAGGGTTCTACTGGCCAACAGTCTTCAAAGACGCCTATGACTATGTGAAGACGTGTGACCGCTGCCAAAGGTCTGGCAACATCTCAAAAAGGCATGAAATGCCTCTAAATTCAGTACTCGAAGTTGAATTGTTTGATGTTTGGGGAATAGAATTCATGGGTCCTTTCCCATCATCATACTCTAATGAGTATATTCTGGTCACAGTCGATTACGTGTCTAAATGGGTTGAAACAACTGCCACCAGAACCGATGATGCTCAGGTAGTTATGAGTTTCCTTAAGAAAAATATATTTTCAAGATTTAGAGTTCCAAGAGCTTTGATCAGTGATGAGGGCACTCACTTCTGCGACAAGCGAATGGACGCTTTACTCAGCAAGTATGGAGTGAGGCACCGCATAGCAACTCCATATCATCCACAAACCAGTGGTCAAGTTGAAGTGTCAAATAGAGAGTTGAAGAGGATTCTTGAGAAGACTGTCAGCGCCTCTAGAAAGAATTGGGCCCTGAAGCTCGATGATGCTCTTTGGGCATACCGCACTGCATTGAAGACACCTCTTGGCATGTCCCCGTACCAGTTAGTGTATGGCAAGGCTTGTCATTTACCTGTGGAATTGGAGCATAAAGCATGGTGGGCCACTAAGATCTTAAATTTTGACCTGGCAAAAGTAGGGGAAAAAAGGGTCCTTCAACTTCACGAATTAGATGAATTCAGATATAAAGCTTATGAGAGTTCCAAGCTTTACAAAGAGAAGACAAAGTGATGGCATGATAAGAGAATCATCCAAAGGATTTTTGAACCAGGACAACAAGTCTTGCTGTACAATTCAAGACTGAGACTCTTTCCGAGAAAGCTGAAATCAAGGTGGTCAGGACCATTTATGATCAAGACAATATATCCCTATGGAGCTATTGAGGTGGCTGACATGGAAACGGGAAGGAGTTTCAAGGTTAATGGGCAACGACTTAAGCATTACTGGGAGATGGGGTTAAACACCAGATTTCTTCAATGGTCCTCACTGCACCAGCATAATCTCCGAGATAGTCCGGCTGAGGACTTTAAATTAAGCGCTTCTTGGGAGGCAACCCAAGTTTTTAACCCTTTGTCCTTATTTACTTTTAGTTGTTTTCATTGTGTCTTTGTTTTTCATCTTCATTTTTGTCATTTTTGTTCATTAAGTTTTGTTTTTAGCATATCAGGAGAAAACACGACAAGTGACACGCTCGTGTCATGACCCGTGTGAAGAGGGCAAAGAGCTCAGGAAGACTACACGGTCTGGAACACGCCCGTGTCATGACCCATGTTCACCATACAGAGAGCTCAGAGGAGATACACGGGCACACACATGGTCATGGCAGTGAGCGTGCAACTCTCACAGGAATCGAATAGGAAGACACGATCTCTAACACGCTCGGGTTCATCCTCGTGTCACTTACCCAGAATTAATTGTCAATAGACACGCCCATGTGTTGTCTCAGGTAAGTATTTAATTTTGCCATATCACGAACACGGCCGTGTTGTGACCGTGTCACTTAATTGAAATATTCTCACTTTGGACACGGTCTAAGACACGGGGAGGTCACACTCATGTCACTTAAACATCACCCCGTGTCACTTAAACACCCTACGTGTTCTCCCCGTGTCTCTCCCTTAAAGCACGACACGCCCACATAACACGGCCGTGTTATGGGCGTATCACTTAGAAAACTTTAAAAGCTCAGTTCGAGGGCCATTCAATCACTTTAGAAATCCCTCTTTTTCTCAGTCTCTCTCAAATCCCTAGCTATTCCAAGCATCCTACCATCATTTTCGGCCAATCCCTCTCCTCAAAACCCCAGTTTCTTGCTTGAATCAAGTTTCCACACCACTTCTCATCAGCATTCTCTGTTATTTTCTGAAGTTCTCACAATTTCAATTTCTGCTCATTCCTTGCTTCACCTCACAGGTGTGCATTCATTCTTCATGTTTAGTTTATCACTTCTACCTGTTTTGATTGAGGAGTATTGTTGAGCTTTACCTGTTTTGATTAAAATGTTGCTGCTACATTTGATTTTAGGGCATGTAGGGTGTTTTGGAATTGGTTTATCTTTCTGCAATTAGTGTTCCTTAGCATTGCTATTGATTGCTATTGCTTTTGGGAATCTGCTGATGTTGAGAAATTTGGTAGACAATACTGTATCTGCAATTCTCATTACTGTCACCACTGTAATTTCATGCTGTAAATTCAGTTAATTTACTATAAGTAGTTTGTTGGGGGCATTTATCTTGTGGAATTTGTTAATTCACTTGAAAGTTAATGTATGGGTTGTGTCTCTTTCTCTGGTAATGATCATTGCTTTGGAAATTGATTCAGGGATTTGTGGATTATCTGATTTTCTTGTCAAGTACTGTAGGAATTGAGGTTGAATTATACTGTACTATGACCAGAGAATAAATCTTTGTTGAGGAACCTAATTTTGTTTAATTGTTAGTGGGGAAATTGATGGTGATGACTTGGTTAAATATCTGATGTTAAGAATTTGAATTATGAAAATGATATGGGATTAGAGAGATAATGTGGGGTACTGAATTGGTATACTAAATTTCAATTTTACTACCCTGCTGCCTTGTGTATAAGTCTCTGTTGAATTCTTGCTGTTAGAGTTATGTTAGGTTAGTAAACATGTGGAAATTAGCATTTCATTTGAATTTGCATGCATGTTCTGTTTTTGGTACCACTATAGTGTGTTCATTTGTCCATGTTTGGTAACTTACTGAATTTGTTTTCACAGGACACCAACATGACAAAGCGCACTGATGATGCTCAACCACGCCGGGAGAAGTTGAAGATGAGGAAGAACCGTCCAAACCCCCCAGAGTCACCTTCTCCACCTGTTAAGAAGAGAAGATCAGGAGCCGTCGACACTTCAGTTCATCCATTCCTCAGATTCCAAGGGGCTGAGCACCAGGAGCGGCTAGCCAAGCTCTTGGAACGACTAGCCAAGCTCTCAACAAAGTCGTTTGAACCTAGCCGATACCCAGTATGGCTAGTATTGTAGGAGCTAGGAATTGACTAGGAGATTCGCCAACTCCTCAGTCCAGGACAGTAGGGAAATGTCTTCGAGCTTCAGGAACCGACATACAGAGAACTCACCCTGGAGTTTCTCGCAACTGTAGAGATCAACACCACCTTCACAGCTACCAACACGACGTGGTATAAGCCAGACTCTATCAGGTTCCGTCTCGGCTCGTTCATGCATAGCATGAACCTGGAGGAGTTCACTGAGGCGGCAGGGTTAGCTGGGCAGCCGTCTACAGCAATCAGACCAGAGAACACATTCTTGCTGGACTGGTCCTTTACCAGCAAAGACCCGGCAGAATGCTGGCTAGAAGTGAGCATTGAAGCCACTTACGAAGCCAAACGGTCCAAGGCATCCACCCTCCGGTCTCCAGCACTCAGATACATCCACAAGTTGCTGGTGCACTCATTGAACGCCAGACGAGAGAGCGCAGGCGTGGTGAGTAAGAGGGACCTCTTCTACCTCCAATGCATCAAGGAGAAGGGACATTGCCACCTGGGATATGCCTTCATCCATTTAATCAAGGGCTATCTCCAGCAAGGCAACTTAGGAGCCATAGGCGGAGGTTCAATCATCACTCACCTCGCTCGCCACCTAGATGTGTTGGGTGACGAGTCCACCCTCACGGTCGCCTGTCGATCGTTGCCGCTGGGCATGGACACCCTCAGAGCCATGGGGATGGTGGAGCGCCGCACAGACGGCCAAGGCACGTATTTTGCTTTAGCCGGTGCTCCACCACGAGCGATACCTGGCAGTCTACCAGTTGAGGAGCCAGCAATGGAGGCTCTGGTGAGCAATGCACCACCATCATCTGAAGAACCACCGGCAGCGGGGCCAAGCACATCCATACCTTCCCCGCCACAACCATCTCCTACTATCCCATCCGCCAAAGCTGACGAGGAAAATAAGAAACCAACAGCCCTCGAGAGGCAGTTGGCTCGGATCGAAGTTGAAGTAGATGACTCTAGAACCAGAGTCAACCACCTGATCCTGGACAACCGGCGGGAGAGACATCATAGGCATCAGTGGATGTCCTATGAGCTGGCACATCACCAGTGGGTGCAATCCACTCTACAGATGATGTGTCAGTCCTTGGGACTCCAGCTCCACCTCCACCTCGTCCGCCCACCTTTCAGGATCCAGCGGACGATGCCGACATCACACTGGCAGTGGAGCAGATTCGGCCACCGCGCACCTCATCCCGACCTCCACGGTCCGACTCTCCACCATCCACCGACCAACCTTCTAAAACACCTTCCAGGGAGTAGTTTAAACTATTTTCTCATTTTCTTTTCATTTATTTATATTTCAATGCCTGTTTGATTCTGTTTCTGCATTCACCATTTATTTGTGTGCCATTCATTGTGGACAATGCATAATTTAAGTGTGGGAGGGGGTAGAATTTCTTAAGTATATACATGTGAGTCCTCTGGCATGTAGAACGGGAATAATGTACCTCTGGAATCTCCTGGATAACTGGTTTTGAAGTGTACTTAAGTTTTTATGCTTAGTAGTCTACTTTGAGGCTTGCTGCATTAGGAAGTAACTATTGAAGTGTAATGGACTTAGGAGTGCTAGAAATTAGTTTATACTTGCTAGACTTGAAGTTTGTAGTTAGAATACCCTGTGCTGAATACTGGTTTTTCTTTGCTTATTAATGCTATTAAAATATATATATATATATATATATATATATATATATATATATATATATATATCATTATTCGATTTCGAGTGGTGATCCATTATGAGCATAGTGGGGCTCTGCTCCTTTACCTTCTGTGCCTGAAACTGGAGAAGGATATGAGTATGCCAATGAAGCATAACTAGTTGAATGTGGGTCTCAGGCAATGGTCGAACACCACATCCTAGGACCCTTAACTATGCAAGAAAAGAAAAAAATAATAAAAAAAAATAATACTTGAGTTCTTAGCTTTGAGTATTGTTATTTTTTGCCTATTATTAGAATAGAGTAATAAGCACAGGGTAATTCTTTCTAGATACTGAGAGTGTAGCTAAGGCAAACTGTTAAGCGATGACTGAGTCCATAAACTGAAATAAAAACTCAATAATGCAGCTGCTCATTGTAGGATGCCTTGCATAATTTTTTTTGTAGAAATGGAATTGTCTGTCCAGGGAGAGCACCTAAGGCACATGTTCTAGTTTTCATTGCTTGAGGACAAGTAAATGTCTAAGTGTGGGGGAATTTGATACTTGTCTTTTAGGACTATAAAATTCATGCTTTAATACTGAATTCTTACCTGCATTGTGAGCAAATCCTCTCTAAACATGGTGTTTAATCCATAAATTGGCTTTGACAGGTACAAAGATGGGTAATCAGGATATGAGACGAATCTGGAAGCAATCCATGGAGAAAATGGCAAGGAAAACAACCTTACACCAAGTTTTTAGGTAGACACGGGCAGGAACACGGCCGTGTGTACCCTGTGTCTAACATCCAGAGGCTGCTGCTCAAGCTTATGGACAAACACGGCCTTAGACAAGAATAGACATGACCGTGTTCAAGGCCGTGTTGATCAAGCAGAATGTCCAAGAGAACAAAGACTAAGTCTAAGGGCAAACACGGTCAAGGCAAGAGAAGAACACAGCCGTGTGATAGGCCGTGTTGAACAGGCAGAGGCTACAAAGAAAGGACACGCCCAGACCAGAGAAAAGCACAGGCCATGTCTAAGCGACACGGCCAGGACCAGAAAAGAACACGGCCGTGTATGAGCCTATGTTCAATGACCAGAAATGCAACATAAGTGACACGCCCAGGTCCAGAAAAGGAACACGGTCGTGTTAGAGCCGTGTTCGAGCTATTTTTGATCAAATGACCTAATTCTGCACAAGTATAAAAGGAAATCTGATGCATGTGTCAAGATAGGCCGTACTTGGGAAGAAAATGAGCAGAAGAACTAGAGGAGGAAGGGGAGCAATTGCGACTGGATCGTCATAGAGTTTCTTCTTCTTCTTCTTCTTTTCATCTCATGTTGAACCTTACCTATTTGCTTTTATTGAATTCAAGTATGAGTAGCTAAATTCTTAGTGTTAGGGGTTTGATGTAATTCAATTGTAATGAGGTTTCAAGATTGAATAAACTTGTTTTAGTACAACTCCTTTTGTTGAATGGAATTTACTGTTATTAATGCCTTTAAATGCTTAGCTACCATTTGAATGGTTAAAAGATTCGTTTCAATACTAGGAATAGTAAGATCCGAATGTGCTCTGTAATTTCTGTCCTAAATTGAGTTAATCTAGGAATAGATAACTTCGTTTAGGTGGTATTAGATTAATTTCCTAGAACCAAATCACCTATATTAATTAGTTGTGTCAAGGAATTGGACATGTAATTGGTATAGGGAGGATTGATTCACCAAGGAATTGGGTTCAATCACATTAAGGAAATGAACCAACAACAAAGGAATTGTAACTGAAATAAGTAGTTCAGTATTGTTTTTGAGATTACCTTGTCTATGAGGGAATCGAATTTGCAAGTGAATGAAATTAACCCCTAACCTTTCTCATTCTTATTATCAATTTCACATTTAGATTGTTTCTTAAAGATTGTTACGATATTGTTCAAGTTTTGTTACTTAGTTTGTTGCTTAGTTAATTGCAGCTGCTCATTCTTGGGCTGCCTTCAATCGAAACCATTTATCTTTCCAAATAGAATCTTTATTAGTGAAATTGGTAGTTGCTAGCCTTAATCCTCATGGGAACGATACTTTACTCACTATTATATTACTTGTGTGACCCAGTATACTTGCCGGAAAAAGTCCCATAAGGGTTACTTACAGAAATTCTGGGTTGAACTCCCAACCTCGGTTCCAAAACAGTGAAGCAGGGATAACCAATACCCATCGAGATCTCCTCAGAGGAATTCAACTGCAAGTCAGAGCAGGCGTAGAAGCCAATCTCCGGCTCGCCGACAACCCCCTCCCCCGAAGTATCCAAGACATAACGCCACAGGAATAATAAACACCATTGCAAAAGCATTTACAGGTGGGGGAATATCAAAATCCTCTAGGAAGAGGCATGAGCGGGCCGCAGCTAGACACAAGAAAGAAGTTCTCCATACCTCTACCATAACCCGAAAAAATTGAAGTATCACGGTTATCTCCTTTTCGGATAGTGACTATGCTAGCATTGACCGAGAACATGACGACCCTGTAGCCATATCTTGTTACGTGGCAAATTACAAGATCCGTAAAGTCCTAATCAACCAAGGAAGTTTGGCGGACATTCTTTTTTGCCGAACATTTCAGAAGCTCGGTATTCCAAAATCTGACCTAGAATACTATCCCGGATCCCTCGTAGGATTCTCAGGAACCCAGGTCGAGGTCAAAGGTACCATTGCCCTACAGGTCACCATAGGGGAATATCCCGACCTTGCCAATGCAACAGTCAGATTCTTAGTAGTAGAATGTTCGTCCACATATAATTTGATCCTCGGTCGACCTTCCCTTAACTGCTTGGAGGCCATAGTTTCAACAAAACACCTTTTACTTAAATTTTTGACCACATCAAGAAAGGTCGGTCAAGCTCGGGGAGACCAGCTTCTGGGTAGAACGTGATATAATATAAGCCTCGCTATAGACTATTCCCAGCCCCGACCAATCTAACAACAAACCGAAGTGGAGCAAGTACCCAAATCCCCATCCAAGAGCTCGACAATAGAGAACTAATAGCTGCGCAATGGCCCGAGCCATAAGGGGATTTGAGACCTTTTCAAGTAGGACCGAATCAAGGTCAAACAACTCAAATAAAGTCCAGTATGCCTTCGGAAAAAATCAAGAGACTTACTGACCTCTAAGCAGCTAATGCCGACTTATTCGCCTCAACAGCCTCAGACATGCCAGGTATTGATCCAAATTTTATCTGCCATAAGCTTGCTATAAATACAAATGCAAAACCCGTCTCACAGAAAAAGCGAATTGTCGGTCCCGAGAAGCAGAAAGCAATCCAGGAGGAGGTGCGAAAACTGCTCGATGCTGGCTTTATGAAAGAAATACCTTATGCGACCTGGCTTTCTAACATCGTCATGGTCAAAAAACCAAACGGTAAATGGCAAATGTGCGTGGATTTCTCTGACTTCAATAAAGTTTGCCCCAAAGATCCATATCCACTTCTCAGCATCGACAAACTTATGGATGAGGCTTCGGGGTATAAATTTTTAAGTTTTATGGATGCATACTCTAGCTACAATCAAATTAAAATGCATCCCGATGATAAGGAAAAGACGGCATTCATTACCGAGAAAGCCATATACTGTTACACAGTAATGCCGTTCGGTCTAAAAAACGCAGGGGCAACCTACCAAAGATTGATAGACCAGGTATTGAAAAACCAAATCGGCAGAAATGTAGAGGTTTATGTTGACGACATGCTCGTCAAGTCCAACACTGACGATGGACACATAGCGGACTTAGAGGAAGCATTCACCGAGATCCGACACCATAACATGCGGTTGAATCCTTCTAAATGCGTCTTCAAGGTAAAAGCCAGGAAATTCCTCGGTTTTATGCTAACTCATAGGGGCATCGAGGCTAACCCTGATAAGTGCAAGGCTATCATAAACATGGAACCACCCAAAACCATTCGCGAAGTCCAGAGGCTGGCAGGAAGAATTGCCGCCCTTTCTAGGTTCATGTCCAAATCGGCAGATAAAGCTCTCCATTTCTTTAAAGCACTCAAAAAGATTAAACATTTTCAATGGACGGAAGAATTTCAACAGGCCTTTAACCAACTGAAAGAATACTTAAGCTGCCCACCCATTCTCTCCAAACCAAAGCAGGGGGAAACTTTGTTCCTATATCTGGCCAGTAGTCATCAGGCTGTAAGCTCGACTTTAGTTCGAGAGGAAACAAACTTGCAATTCCCCGTATACTACACCAGTCATGCCCTGCAGGCCTCCGAACTCAAATATCACAAGATTGAAAAACTCGCTTACGCCCTCCTCCTCTCAGCACGACGCTTACAACCATATTTTTAGAACCACATCATAGCTGTCCGCACTGACCATCCAATTCGACAAATACTCAAGAAACCCAACCTCGTAGGTCGTATGCTTGGATGGTCCGTGGAACTCTCTGAGCACACAATCGTCTACGAGCGAAGAGGGGCGATCAAAGCTCAAGCCCTCGCTGATTTCATAGTTGAGCTTACTCGACCTGAAATCCCCTCCTCAGACTTAGAAAAGCACTCCACATGAACACTCTCAGTAGACGGATCTTCTAACCTCAAAGGAAGAGGGGCACTATGAGTAGTCTAGAATAGATAGCTGGTTGAAGTCGAGTTGCCTGACACTCCTTCCTTTGAAAGGAGCTTCTCGCCTGACCGTTAAACTCAGCTCTTTTTCCGGCTTTCCCGATTAGATCAGTTTAGACCTGACCTTGGGATTGGCTAGTGCCCTTTAAGGCTGACCCTTTCCCTTTCTCTTCCCCCCGATCCCACTCATTGTCTTCACCCGAGCAAAGATCTTCGAATTGCCTACAAAAGGAAGTTGCTGTCGGATCTCCCGATGTTGGTATGGTATGACAAGACCCGGACTTAGCCGTGACACTAATCTATTCAACCCGACTTGACCTCCTCGAATGTGATCCCAACTGCTCGTAGTCATAGTGGTCGAAGGACTGAAAGGAGTGATGATCGAACAGTCTTTGCATTTTGACTTCCCAGTCTCTAATAATCAAGCAGAATACGAGGCGCTCATAGCCGGCCTGTGTTTAGCCCTAGAGCTAAGGGCCGAAACTCTCAAGATCCAAACCAATTCACAGTTGTTCGCTAGTCAAATAAAAGGGTAATATCAGGCAAAAGACCCACAAATGGCTAAATATTTGGACAAAGTGAAAACTTGCATGGATAGCTTTAAAACAACAGAAGTATATCACATCCCGCGAGCTGACATTCTTTCTAAACTCGCTAGCAGTAAAAAGCATGACCACAACCAGACAGTTATGCAGGAAATTCTCCTCCACCCGACCATCATGCACGATGAGATAACTATCGTAGATAGGGAACCATCATCTTGGATGACCCCAATTATTCATTATCTCAAAACGGGAAACTTACCTCAGCAGAAAATCGATGCTCAGAAATTACAGAGAATTGCATGCAATTATTGCTTAGAAAACGGCATCCTTTACAAACGTGGATATTATACTCCGCTTCTCAAATGTTTGGCCCCAGAGCACTCCCTTTATGTGTTACAGGAAATTCACTTAGGAATATGTGGCCATCACATAGGAGCACGTTCTTTGACGACCAAAGTCTTCCAATCTGGGTACTATTGGCTGATCATGAGAGCCAACTTTGCCGAACTTGTTAAAAAATGCGACAAATGTCAAAAGTTTGCACATATTCACCAAGTCCCGTCCTCCGACCTGTTCACTACGGTCGAACCTTGGCCATTCTGTCGATGAGGTCTCAACCACCTGGGTCCTTTCCCCATAGCAGCAAGGCAAAAGAAATATTTAATCATCGCAATAGATTATTTTTCTAAATGGATCGAGGCAGAACCTTTGGCCAAAATCATGGCCAAAAATGCTAAAAAGTTCCTTCAAATATTTATCATTTGCAAGTTCGGAATCCCACATAAAATAACCACGGACAACGGGACCCAGTTCACCGACCATGGATTCCGATCTTTTTGCGCCGATTTACAGATAAGGCTGAATTTTACTTCGGCTGAACACCCTCAAGCCAAGGGACAAGTCGAGGCAGCAAACCAGATAATTTTAGAAGGACTGAAAAAAAGGCTGAACCACACCAAAGGCAGATGGACGGAAGAGCTCCCTTGGATATTATAGTCTTACCGGACAACCCCTCAGACCTATACCAAAAAATCGCCCTATAAACTTACATATGGGGCTGAAGCAATGATACCTGTAGAAATCGGAGAGCCAAGCTTCAGAAGAGAGCATTTCGATACCGAACGAAATCAAGAGGCAATGTACACAAACTTGGAGCTGCTCGACAAAGAAAGAGAGAAGGCTAAAATCAAGATGTTAGCATATAAAGAAAGAATCACTAGATATTACAATACGAGAGTCCGATCTAGGAATTTTCGATCAGGTGACCTCGTCCTCTGAAAGGCCGCTATCACAAGAAAACACCTCAATGAAGGCAAGCTGGCCCCCAACTGGGAGGGCCCTTACAGAGTGCATGAGTCCCTTGGAAAAGGGGCATATAAGCTCCTAACCCTAGAAGGAATTTTGATCCCTTGAACTTTGAATGTAAGCAATCTCCGAATATATGAAAAATGACATTTCTGTTTTCAAAACAAACCGATCTAAAATCAATAGTTTGTAACCTCCATCACGAGTACAAACCGATCTAAAAACAATAGTTTGTAACCTCAATCGCGAGTACAAACCGACCTAAAAACAATAGTTTGTAACTTCCATCGCAAGTACAAACTGACCTAAATCAATAGTTTGTAAACTCTACCGTGAGTACAAATCGATATAAACAAACCAATTCAAATTACATCCAAGGAATACGTGAAGAAAGAACCCCTATCAAAACGAGCAAAATTGATCAAAACAAAGCATTTGCAAAACATAGGACATTTTTACTTGTTTTTTAAATTCATTACCCGTTCAGAAGCTTATTGTTTCAAACTCGCAAGTAAATTACGATTTCTTATTTAGGTTAATTGGTTAATAGATGTCCATTGCAACATCGCAAAATATCCAATCTTATTTGAAAATATAAAAAATAGCTAAGAAAGATCGGAACACATCACTCTCATATATTCAAACAAATTACATGTTTAAATCAAAACATTACATTAGTTTCCCCTCTCCGTCCTAGATAAAATCTCGTCCTCACCACCGGAAGGGGTGTCATAATCCTCCAAAGAGACCTCGAGTTGAAGAGCTGCATCTTCTCCTCCGTCATTTTCCTTACCTTTGCTCTCATCAACCAGCTGACCGTCTTTGATTTTCTTAAAATAATCCATTTGATCTCTTCTAAGGTTAGGGAATTGTAACCTTGCTTGGTCGACAGCATGATCAAACCCTTCTTTAAAAGCAGTAGCATAATTTTGTCTTATTTTGAGCTCGGCACGACCTCTCTGCCTTTGTTTTGATTAACGAGCACGGTCAAGTCGGCGAGCCATCTTATTCTGTAACTCGTTTTCCCTTCCTTGCACTTATCTGGCAAGAGACAGGTTTCGTTCTGTCTCTTTGGTACCAGCCTCGTGCCGCTCCTCCAGTTCCTTTATATCAAGGCGGAGTTGCCTGTTCTCTGCCTCGACTTTGTCATGGGCCTCAAGGGCCGGAGCTAGTTGTTGAATCTCCAGGTTTTCCTTCTCCTCCCTCAAGAGCCGGTTCTCATCCTCAGCTTTCTTCAGAGCATCCAAAGCCGAGTCCTTTTCAACTCGAAGCAGCTGCTCTTCATCTTGCAATTTTTGGAGAGCGGCAAGGTCTCCCATCTTTTTCTGCACACCTCGGATCGCAGCTAGATTCGGGTGGCATTGGCAAGAAGGTATTTGATCAACTGGTCGACAGAGGAATGACTCACCCTTTCAACATCGGCCATCGACAGAATAGAGTCCACCCTATCCTAAATGGGAAATCGAGTGTTTCAGAATGAATGACTCGAGTGGGTAGGATTATCACTGGCCAGGTCGGCGGTAAAGAGATCTAAGGGTCTGACCTCAGTCGGAGTCTCCTGTCAGGGTCGACTTGAAGAAGTGCCCGTTCGAACATACTCGGAGTGCGAAGGCTTGTGTTTTTTAGACCCGCGTTCTCCCCGATCCCTCTTCCTAAGATTGGCCGACAGATCTTCTTCCATTGGACGTTTCCCTCGAGCCCTGTCAGCCGGCACCACTAAAACCGACTCCACAGCTATAATCTGAGTTGGCGCAACTGCAGGAATGACAGTTTCCTCCACATCTCTAATGACTGGTCCACCTCTTGGCACTGCCCCACCAAACTTAGCCAGCTTGGATAATCTCACCATCTCGTCCTTGCTGATTCTTTCGTCTACACACATAGAAACCAAAACCAGTTAGTTATATTAACAATTCTTTTTAAACAAAATTACAAGCAGCCAGATACCGACCAATTAAATCTTTTGCTTTCAGCCTGACTTGGTCGGATTTGTTGTACGTAAGCTCGGAAATAATTCCTATAATGCGATGAGCTTCTGGATCATATTCGTCCATAGAGCGCGCTCGCCCTTTATTCACATATTGAACCCACTTCAAGGGAAATCAGGGTTTCCCATACTCGTCCAAAAAGAAAGCCTTGTCCAGCCTGGATACCCCATCCCAGGACAAAACTGTTACTCGAAAGAATTGATCCTTCCATCCCTTAGTCGACTCCTCGAAAAGCTTCATTAAGCACAATCGAGGACGGCTCGCTACATATATAAAATCCTGATCGGAATCCTTAACGTCTTTTAAAGTAAAAAAATGGAAAAAGACGTCCACTCGAGCGTCTACTGTTAGCAGAACACACACATGTTTTGAAAAGCTCGGAGAAACCCCCACCCATTCGAATGAAGCTGGGAGGGAGCTGCATTTATTTTTTGAAAAAAATCTACCTCAAATTCAGTTAGAGGGAGCTCGGCTCTAGCCCTATCCATATATGCTAGATTAAAAATGAAGAAATTATTGTGAGGACAGCTCTCACAAACAGGAGAATCTCGAGGAGATGCTTCTAGGTCGAAATGGTGGCAGTTCCAGTCTATCTCGGGAAAATTTTCTTTTAGATTTTCTATATCCCTAGACCGAATGGAAGACCCGGTAGTTCTAATAGACAATTGAACAAAGAAAGGGACAAAGACCTGAGAAGAAGAGGAAACCCCGACATTGTTACCCCGAGAACACCCAGGAATATCTTGGGGAGATTTATCAGAAGATCCCATACCTTCAGAAAAGAAATTCACCAAGAAAGGTCTAGTAAAAAGGTAGGCAGAGAGGTCTACCTGTTTTAAATTTTTGAGCTTCGGTTTGCTGAAGAAAGTCCCTAAGAGTTCTCTAGTTCTCTCCGACCTAGCGAAACTTTTAAAACGTCCTTTTCAAAAAACTTAGGCGAAATCAGAAACTTCCCTATTTATAGCATAAGGAATTTTCATCCACCCGTCCAAAATCATCTGAATCCAATGGCCAAGGAATCGCCGTTGTTAACTCGGGAAGTACAAATGTCACCTTTTTTTGCCTCGAGACACGCAATTTTCAGCAGCCATCATTACCCTCAAACCTATTACCGGTAAAATTTAAACACGTGGCAAACTAGAAGAAAATGAAAAGTCATTGGAAAGAAGTCATTTTTATATCAACCTATAACTCGGAGATCGTGGTTCCAAAATCCGAGCTCTCGAGGGGCAAGTGTGGTGGACCATCCCAGAAGCCCAAAATAGAACAAAGGCCCAATAAACTATTAAAGACACCGGTTGACCCATTGGCCCATTTTGTATGACCCGCCAGCTCATCCTAGGTAAACCGCCAGAAGACCCAAAGTTCTTCTATAAATAGCCTCTGCTGTCAAAGGTAAGGGGATAAAAAAAAAAATACTTAATCTACGTTATCAAGATCGGAACATACTGACTTAATCATCGGAGACCGGAAATAAGAATCCGGCCCACCTTTTCTATTTCAGGTAACCTCGAGACATACCGACCTCAAGACACACCGACCTCGAGACTTACCGATCTCGGAGATCTCCAAGCTATCAAAAGCCCTTATCATCTCCAAATTCCGCGTGACGTAACCCGACCTGCAACTCAGGCATCGTCAAGTATAAAAGAGTTTAAGTTGAGGAGATGTTACTTCATTCCAACGCCAAGGCATGCCAAAGAAATCATGTGAAGACTCACAATAGTACTTATAGATTACTTACTAATAGGGGATTGCTAGTAATGAAATTCAAACCTAGGCCTTATAAAAAATTAAGCAATTAACACCAAAATATTATATTACTTATAAGCTTTGTTGCACAGGTATTGGTACGAGTTTTGTACTCAATACGGTACGAAACATAGGAATGGCAATTTTTCAAAAAAATAATGAGGTATGAATACGCCATCTCATATGTGTGTGTGCATATATATATAAAGAAGAGTTCATTTTTCAGTAAGAATTGAAGCTATATAATTATCTCTAAGTTAGCTGAAAAACTAGTTTCAACTAACAAATCATGTCATGTTCTTGCAATTCAGTAGATAATAGAATGGCGGTTGAGTCTATGAAGGATCAAAGCTAATGAGAGAAAAGATAATAAGTGTAAAATAATGTCAAAATGGGCATTTTAGCCATTTCAAAATGTACCAATTTTTTTTTATAAAAAAAAGAAGAAGAAGCTGAGATGAGTTTCCTCCTCTAGTATGAATTTCAATTTTCTGATTTTGAAGTACCTGTACAACATAGATTAAAGATTATATAGCACATAATTAAGCACATATATTTACCTCTTGCCCCTTGAATTTACGCGTCATCTTGGAAACCTGGTCAGTGAAGAAAACAGCCAAAGGATGTCTCTTGTTCTTGATCATCTTATGTGCACCCCATACAAAGTCAAGTGGGTTTTGTCCATCTTCTAATTTTTTTTATTGGTATATGCATGAACACAATTCGGTTTCCCCAAGCACCCTTAGCATCTGTGTTTTAGCATATCTTCGACTAATTGATAACCAACTTTTCTTGTATTCAGCATCACAAATGCTGAGGCACTTGCTCTCCTATATTTATAGTCATCATCTTGCATGTATAACCGAGTCCCATAGAAGATTATTCCGGTAATCACATCATTTATAGTCTGCAATTAAGCAATAAATTTTTAATTTACAAAATTAGATTAAAAATTAATAATGTTATTTGTGCAATAATCTTACCACTCTAAGCATGGTCTTAATTTATTTTAAGTGATTAATAGAGAATGTGATGTGTGATAACACATAAGGTCGAAACTTCACTCCTTCATCTCCTGACTTTATGGGCGTTTCATCATCCTTAACCTTACTACTGTTCATTAAGCTCCATATGGAATTGAAGAATGAGGAGATATTCCCACGTAATCTCTTAAAACTGCTTTCGTTGCCAAATTCTGATTTTGACCTTTTGCGAGAAGGAAAAGTTGGGGGAAGAGAGGGATTATCAGCTCTTCGAAGACATGAAAGGAGAAGGCTCATGAACGAGTAACCATCTCCAAGTTCATGGTGAACTCTGAATACTATACTACCTCCAGCAGCATTGTTTGTTGGATACTTGATTATATGGACTTCCCAAAGGTGTTTGTTTGGTGGTGATTGCTCCAATGCTATTTTTGATAAATATTCACCAAAGCACTTGTCATATAAATCTAATGATAGGCCATCAGGGAATTTGGGGATGATGATATGTTCTTCCAGCTTCACGTCAACCCTCTTCCATCTTTTTTCTCCATCTTTGTCCCTAACCTGTCGGCAATGGTGTAATTGCTTAATCAATGGAATTTTTTTTTTTTTCTTTTCTAGAAAGGAGCATAATTAATATACATATGTGTGTTTTTGTTTTCTCCATATTTATTTTTGTTTTTCTCCATATTTGTGTTGTTAATGCTTATGGAACCCCATTGTTCCTAAGTTATACAGCTAATCGAGCTTCAAGCTGATTGTAAATCAGTTGGAGGAGTCCAATTTCTTGTAAATCTTCCACTAGATTCAATTGGGCAATGCAGAGGCTTGGAACATTGAGAATAGATCTAAGTTTTGTTTGGGTCACTTCCTGTGATTAGGCTTCTAAGATAATGAAGTGCTGGCCTCTGATTTGGAGAGTGCTATATATATGTTTTGACAGAGATTTTTCAGAGAAAGAAGGCAAAGAGGAGAAGAGCACCTTGTTTGAATTTGGTGTGAATCAATGGGAGTTGGTGTTTATGTGAAGTGAGTATGAACAAAGCAGGACAATAGACTTTGGAGAAAAATGAAGAGAAGGTAAAGTATCAATCAAAGAGGACAAATGAGAGAATGAGAGGGGACAAAAATGAAAATTGGGTTGTGCCCAAAAGACCAGCATAGTGCGACACTAAGGCTCTATTTGAGAGTTTGAAGTAAGAGGAAAGAAAAAGATAGGAGAGGAAAGAGAAGGAAATGAAGGGAAGGGATAAGGAGGGGTTTTCCTCTCCTTTGTTTGGATTATTAAAATGAGTAAAAAGAAAGGAAATGAAAGAAATAAAAATTTATAATTTTACACATTTATTTTTTATTTATAAAGTAAATATATTTAATATAAGATTTAATAATGTTATTTAAATAGTATTTGAAAAAGAATTTGAAGAAATAAATAGAGGTATAATAATAAACTACTTTTTTTTTCTCTCCAAACCCCTTAAATTGGAAGAACACAAAAGTGAAAGCAAAAAAGGAATGTGGGAGTTTGAGGTTACCCATTGGTTTCCTTTCTTTTTTTAATCTTGAACTCTCAAACAAGGGGATTGACTCATTTACTCATTTCCTTTCTTCCCAATTTTAACTCCCAAACAAAACCTAAAAAAATGACAAGTGGTAAAAACTTGAAGGGGAGAGGCCAGAGAGGAACAATGGGTTTGAGAGCAACCCAGAAAAAAGAAAGAAACAGAGAGAGGAGGGAGGGATATTATTGTATGGAATTTTTTAATTTTATTGGGGACTTTTTTATCCAACGAAATCAATACAACAATGAGCGGTCAAGTTAATATGGCTTCCACATCAGCTGTTTTGAACAAGCTTAAAAATTTAGCTTATGAAAATAAGTTAAAAATAACTTTTAGGAGATCATAAGCTATTTAAATAAATCAATCCAAACACAAATTTAAATAGTATAAAAACACTTATAATAGTAAAGAAGTTCTAATAAGCTATAAGCCACTCCATCTAAACGGGCCTAAATTAGGGTAACATGTTTTTATTATCATTTTTTTATGAACACGAGCTATACTTCTAGAATTGAAACTACTAAATGAACATGGTTTATGAGTTACAGAGAAATAATCACTTTTACAACTATGCAAACGATGCCTAGTTTTAGCATCACTGAGAGTCTCGGATGACTAAAACTCAAGTTTAAAGTTAGGAGAGTAAGATACATGCTTACCATTACCAAGCATATCATATGTTATCAAATATATACTCAAAACTATGAGCTACTATATCCATTTTTGAGCAATGAACTTATGAAAATTTCACGAAGTGAATGATTAATAGAGAGAGGGACAACCATTACGGAGGAGAAGCGTGGGCTGGTGGACAGGAAGACATCTCCAAGCACAGATACAATTTACGAGTCATCGATGGGAACGTCAAATTCCATAACACCAAGAATATAGACGCGTAGCACAGAGCTACTGAAGTTTTGTGCCATAGGACTCGCTGCTCTGCTAAATTTTCTTTGAAATAATCCATTACACTGAAGTTAACTACTACTATAAAAAGAGACACTTTCTGGGAAATGAATCAAACAATCACTTGTATGCGACACTAATGAATTTGAGTGCTAGCATTAGGATCGATAGAAATATATATATATATAGATGAAATTGAGCACATGCTTGCTACCTCATAAATGCATCTTTCATGACTAAGTCGAGTCACGTAAGTTTTAATGGCGCAATAAGTTACAAACACCTGAATAGGTGTATAAGTTGTTGGCTGATAATGGCTGGTAAGCTACTTTCCTTTTTTAAAGGGTGCTATACCAATCCTTATTGATGGTCTTTTGTCAGGAACCGTATCTTCAAATTAGTGTCGGTCACAGTAGTGTGAGTCATATTTTAAATCAATTTAAAAATTTGAGTTTAATTGTGTCAAAAAAAATTATTATTTGATATTTTTTCTATATTACTTTGTTTATACAATTTATAGGAAATTAACTGTTTTGACTCATACTGAATTAATCATTTTTTTTTAGATCTTTACCATAATACTAATTTTAGGATATGAATCCCACAAAAACTCTCAATGAGAGAGTAATGTAATGCTATCATTTTGAAGGAAAGGTAGCTTAGCAACTACTATACAAATTTTTTAAAAAAAAAATTCATTCAGGTACATTTTACTTACAGGTTTTGCTAGCCTACGCCACTCTAACGTGATAATATGTCACGTCAAGTAATTTTTATATAATTTTAATCCAAATAGTATTACACTGATATAATTAACATAATCTAAATTTCATTGAATTTATATTTGAGCTATATAAAGTTTTAATAAATTTAGTAAAATTTATGTTAACTATATCAATTTGACATCTTTTAAATTAAAAAATATATAACAAATCACTTAAAATGACATAATGTCAGGTAAAAATGAAGTAGGGTATAAGCACCCTTTACCTTTCTCCATACTTCAAATTGATTTGTTATCTATTTGCTCACAACGTGTTGTATACTGCAACCAATTTATTTTAATGATTCCCATTTTCTAGATACTTCTTTGCATGTGGATTTTGCGATCTAGTCGCTCATTAGTGAACTTGCTAATACTTCCTAATTATTTTTTTTTTTTTTGGTGTAAGTTAATAGTCCTTAATTGGTTAAGTTTACCTAATATTTTGCAGTCAAAAAACTATTGAGATTTTCTATATTCAGGATAGCCTTCCTAAGGAGGTTTCTTAGATACTTTTAGTATTTATATAGTATGTTATACTACATAGAAATAACCAATAAATGAATAATATATGTAAAAGTTAACTGTTTTTAAGTTTATTTAAAAAATTAAATAAATTATATTTTATATTTAATAAAATATAAAAATTATGTATGTTTGTCACGTCAGTGTAATAGACATACTCATGTAATATCATAGAATCCTCGTTATTTTAATTATCTTTTTTGGTATTTAAATTTTGTATTTATCTAAATATAAGTATGACTTAACTATTGATAATCCTAGAAATTAAATTTAACTTTATGTTCCTCCTTATAATATATATGGGAACAATCTCAATGCTACAAATGGCTCAAATATCATAACTGACATTGTCAGGGATCAGAATATGATTGGTTAAGTGGGACTGTTGTTTTATGGGTGATTGGATCTAGTGACTTTTTTATTGTTAGAAAATATGCACACATTTTTTTTTTAATCTAATCATGCATATTTTTAGTAAATTTTGGTAATTACAAATAAGGCTCCAAAAGATGGAAAAATAAAATAAGACCTCTACTTCTCTCCCTTTCTTTTCCTTTCCCTCCTCTCTCTTCGTCCCCATCTCTGAAGATGGAACAAGAGAGCAAAGCTTCCGCCCCTAAACCCATCAAGATGGAACATGTATATTTGTTTTCACAAAAAAAAAAAAAAAAAANAAAAAAAAAAAAAAAAAAGAGCGGCTATTTCTACCCTCTATTTTATGAATGTTAAACCTTATTTAATGTGTAAATATGATATATACTAAATTACACTTATTTAATATAAAAAAAATTTAAAATTGATTCATCATTCAATATGCCACAATTAATAAATATTAAAAAGATAATATCATGATTAATCAATTTTTAAGATTTAACATTGAATTACCTTGAAGCTCTCCATTCTCTCTAAAAACTCACCCGCATCTGCAACTTTTCTTCAGCAAGGTCCAACTTCTCTACCGCCCTTAAATGCGGTTTTTTCCGGTAAGTCCAACCCTTTTATTGTTTCTCCTCTTCTCCTTCTTGTAAGGTTTTTGTCTGCTTCTCTTGTTCTTTTTTTTGTGCTCCACTTTGGGGCTACTGCCATCACTTTGTGCAGCATAAGCCCTATCTATATGTTTTATTCAATTGTTTGTGTTTTTTAGGTATTTTGGTTTATCTTTTTAATAAATTGTTCCAATATGTCAGTTATGTTTTACACACTCACCTTGTTCAAAGGAAAATCTGGTGTTCTAAGGAGTTAATCCATCATATTCAACCTCTAATATGGGTAAATCTCAAATTTTATGTCATATGTCATGTATTATGTAAAGATAATACTTAAGGTAAATCAAACTTTTAACCTCGTTGCAACACATTTTGTGTTTTTTTCTGCCGTTAAAGATGTTTTGTTGTTGATTGTCATTGGTGATGCCTTTATTTGCCTTTTTGAACATGAACAAAAAAGTAGGAGTTTAATTTGGGGTATTAACTTTTTGAATTTCAAGAAATATTGTATTGAGTATTTTATATGTTGTTATTTGTTATTGTGTAGGTGTTGATTGACTTAATGCAATGAAGTTACATTTCTAATAAAAAAAAAAAACATTGAATTATCTTACATACCCATATAATATCCATGTGGGCAGGAATCGTTGCTAGTATCTACCAATAACCACTTATATCAATTGATCCAACCTATCTTGATTTTCAAATCTTTTTTCTTTTTTAGGAGCTTAATTTCCAAATCTTTATATACAGTGGTTGCTTAAAAAATGAAAAATTGCCAAAAATGTAAAATGAAACTTGCTGGCAGCTTTGAAGCCAAGAGATGTGGCATGCTTATCCGATATTTCCTCTTCTCTTCATATCACTTCGTTAAAGGAAGAATGGCTTTGTCCATTTTCCTATTTATATTTTTTACGAGTGTTTCTAATTTTAGTTTTATTATATTAATTTTCTTATTTTCAAATGATATAAGGATCATCCCACTTTATTTTATTTATTTTTAAACAAAATGATAGTAAAAATAAGTTACTCTAATATTACCAGGCTAGGCGCCAGTGACTCGCCTAGGATCTCACAAGGGGGCGAACAGAAGCCCATCCAAAGGATTACTTCTAAGGTATTTTTTTGACCCATAGAGCAGGTTACTCAACTAGCTCCGGGGGGCCAGGAAATCTCCCTAATAAGGGTTACCCACCAAGCGAGATTTTTGTTCGCAGAGGGCTCAAACTCAACACCTAGACAATGCTGAGCATTAAGCTGGATCCCTTTAACCAACTGAGCCAACCTGCATTGACCATCCCACTTTATTTAAGTCTAGTAAAAAAAAAGTATACATTTAATATATTACATCATGATTTTTATTGCTAATATCTACCAATAACCACTTATATCAATTGATCCAAGCTATCTTGATTTTCAAATCTTTCTTTTTTTTAGGAGCTTCATTTCCAAATCTTCATATACAGTGGTTGCTTAAAAAGTGAAAAATTGCCAAAAATGTAAAATGAAACTTGCTGGCAGCTTTGAAGCCAAGAGATGTGGCATGCTTATCTGATATTTCCTCTTGTCTTCATATCCCTTCGTTAAAGGAAGAATGGCTTTGTCCATTTTCCTATTTATATTTTTTTACGAGTGTGTTTAATTTTAATTTTATTATATTAATTTTCTTATTTTCAAATGATATAAGGATCATCCCACTTTATTTTATTTTTTTGTGAACAAAATAATAGTAAAAAAAAGTTACTTCAATACTACTAGACTGGGTGACAGTGACATGCCTAGAATCTCATGAGGGAGCTAACAGAAGCTCATCCAAAGGATTACCTCCAAGACATTTTTTTGGCCCATAGAGTAGGCTACTCAACTAGCCCCTGAGCGCCAGGGAATCTCCCTAATAAGAGTTGCCCACCAAGCGAGATTTTTGTTCGCAGAGGGGCTCAAACTCAGCACCTGGACAGTGCTAAGCATTAAGCCGGATCCCTTTGATCAACTGAGCCAACCCGTATTGGCCATCCCACTTTATTTAAGTTTAGTAAAAAAGAATATACATTTAATATATTATATCATGATTTTTATATGCATCAATTATTAAAAAAAGAGTGCAAATACTAAACTATTAATGTCAAACTAATACAATAATAATATTTAAATTTCATTACGTGACATTATGTTTTCCTTAAAAAAAAAAAAAAAACTCAAACGTAAGTTAATCGATTAATTAAGTAATTCATTGACTTAAAAATTAAAATTATCCTCATTCAATATGCAACAATTAATAAGAGTTAGAAAGAGAATATCATGATTAGTTAATTTTAAAAACTTTTTATATTGGAGAGGGGTAATTTAATCTATATCATATTTAGACATTAATTAATATGGTGTGACATTAACAAAATAGGATGTAAAGAAATAGCTTCTCAAAAAAAATCTTATTTTTAAATTCAAATGGAACCACATTTTGATTGAAAGTATTAATGGTGATGGATTCTCTTCTCAACACTATATTATTTTGACTGAAATTGAATGTTCTAGTAGGCTTAAAAACATAGATTAATGTTAGGATTTAGATCAAAACAAATGTGAAACTGAAGCAAAACAATAACATAACAATGGAAATATCCCAACCGGGTTGCATTCAGGTTCACACTGGGTCAAACAGGCTTGAATTACACTGGAACGGATAAAGAAGGTGAAGAATAATGAGTCCCTTACAAAGCTCACTCACAGCTTTCGAGAGTGAGAGAGAGTGAAGTTTACTCATTTTATGTTTTGACATGTTTTTTACATTAGTTTTATTCATTTTTCATAATTTATTTATTAATGTGTATTTTGTAATTTTGTCATCCTTAAATAATTTTATTTTAAATTTTGAGAATATTTATATATAAATTTTTAACCCTTCTAATTTTTCCATAAAACTTTTTGTACAAAATATGTGAATGGAGAGAAAGATGATATCTTGTGCACTCTAAAGTTTAGTATTTTTTTTTTTTCTTTTTATACAGCCCAACTAAATTTACATATATTATGCTGTGTGTAAAAGTCTATTTTTTAAGCACGTGTTTCAAAGTAAACTCTTTGAATTTTGTGATGAGGATTAAAATTTTATGGGGAATTCTTACATAATTGGAAGTTCCGTCTAACTGTAATTAATTTAATGGTCAAATAGGGGTTTAATTTATTCAATTTGACCACAATCTCATTTTATATAGAAGTGGGGCTTTTCAATTTATTACATATTTTGTGAAGTTAAATTAGGTCATTTTTTTTTTTACCAATAAGCGTGTAGATCACTTGGTAAAGAGGTGTTTTAGCTTAACCAAAGGTCTCGGGTTCAAACCCTTGGGTATGCAGTTGCTTCTGGTGGGAGAGCTTTGCTACCCTTGTGGTCCTTCTCGGCTCGAAATCGAATTAGTCGGGCGAAGCCCAGACACCGGTTAAAAACAAACAAAAAAAATTAGGTCATTTTTACTTTGATACTAACCAAGTTCAAATAAAATGGAATTTCATGAAATGATATTTCCTATATCAATTTATTACTAATCAAGTTCAATTGAAAAAAGATTCCATAAATTGAATTGGGGTTTTTTTTTTTAATTTGATACTAATTGCATGAAAATTTGAAACTCTTATTTTTTGCCATAAATTTTTTAAAAATTAAGAAAATTGAAATGATTCCATGAAAATTTAAAACATGCTTTTTCTAATTTATACATAATTCCAAGAGAAGAATTTGAGAATTTTTTAATTAAGCCACTAATTAAGCTCAATTCAAATTTCATTGATTGAAAAGGTCCTAATTTGTTTTTATTTTTTTGGTCCTAACAACTCTCGGAGCACGATAACCAATAGCCAATTTCCATCGACAATCTTTGTCGTATTTGAGTCCTTTTCAAATAATTAACTTAAAAATAATAAGATTATAAATATAATTTAAGAGTTAAAATTTTATACAACTAGACACACTACTTTCTTCTCCAATGCTCATCACATATTTGTTAGTCATCTTAGTGCAGGTTTATAAAAATATAAAGATATTTAAGGTGAAAAAAGTATGCTCATTTGTACCCTTTTTTTTATTAGAAATATAACTTCATTGAATTAAGCCAATTGGCACATAGATAATAACAAATAACACCATATAAGATTCTTAATACAATATTTCATGAAATTCAAAAAGCTAATACCCCAAAGTAAATTTTTACATTTTTTTTCCTTGTACTAAAATGCGAATAAAGGCATGGCTCTAGGTCTTGGCAAAATAGACACTAATAACAATAGACGACAAAACATTTTTAACAGTGAAGAAAAATACCAAATGTGTTGCAGTGAGGTTAAACACTCGATTTACTTGAAGTATTATCTTTACATAACACATGACATATAACATGAAAATTTTGAGATCTATCCAAAATAGAGGTTCAATCTGACGGATTAACCCCATAGAATACCAGATTTGCCTTTGAACAAAAAGAGTTTGTAAAACATAACTTATAGATTGAAACAATTTATTGAAAGGATAAACAAAAACACATAAAAAATACAAACAATTGAATAAAATAGACAATAGGGCTAGTACCAAACAAAGTGGTGGCAGCAGCCCCAAAGTGGAGCACAAGAAAAGGAGATGGAGACCTTACAAGAAGAAGAGGAGAAACAAGAAAAAGGCCGAACTTACCAGAAAAAGCCACACCTAACGGCGGTAGATAAACTGGACATTGCCCAAAAAAAGTTACAGAAGCAGGTGAATTTCTAGAGAGAAGGGAGAGCTTCTCTCTCAAACCCTACTCATTTGTACTCTTGAAACGTCCACATGATGGACAGTGATCAAGAAAACAATTAATTAAATTGTTTACATTTTTTTCCTAACAAGATAGGTAAATATATTATAAAAACATGATTAATAAATGTATTAGTTGACCTGACAAAAGTTTACAGCCTTGATAATTTAAAATAAGCAAAAGAAATGGATGTGGATCATTGTACATATTATATTGAATGAGTGATACTATGTAGCATAAGAGTTTTGTTCATGGAACAACATGAAAGTTTAAGTGGTGGCGACCACTATAAAATATCATGTAAACTCTCTAAATTTTAAATCATTAGACTACACCTACCAGTTTTGGATTATATATTTTTTTAAAAAAAAAATTACTTTCAACCTCTTCAGTTTTTGCTGAAATCTATATGTATTCCCTCTCTATATTAGAAAATTGCATAATAAGCCAATTTAGTATTTTCTCTAACAAAAAACCATTATATTTTAAGTTCAAGTGCAATATAAGTTGAAAATGCTCTAATATCTTCCATTTCGTACGTACTCATATGATCTTGTTCAATCAAATTCATTAATATATATATATTATGTAAAATTGAACCAATGTTAGCTCATACTGATATAAAACTTGAAACACTTATATATTGTTGGATAACTTGTTATTAAAGGATGTGGTCATCTATCCAATTAGTATCTTGATATTTCATATAAATTTATGTACTTAATGAAACAGTTCATAATTGTTTATATTTCGTTGCCCAGCAATAGGAAAATCCACCCTTCTCTGTTCTTGGAATGA
This sequence comes from Cercis canadensis, assembly GCA_003255065.1. Lineage (NCBI taxonomy): Eukaryota > Viridiplantae > Streptophyta > Magnoliopsida > Fabales > Fabaceae > Cercis > Cercis canadensis. Next base: position 226,015 of record QAOA01005170.1, read on the forward strand.
ACGCTTCATTGATTTTCAGTTGTCTCCATCTTGAAGCATTGGTTTTGACAATTAAGGGTATGTTTAATTTCTGTTTCTAGAAATTATTTTTTCTTTTTGAAAACAAAAAAACTTGTTTGATATGATTGTTTTCAAAAACATGTTTTGAAAACTTCTTCTCACAAAATTGTTTTAAAAACAAGAAGACAAAAATAAGAGAAGACTGTTTTCAAAAACTGTTTTTAAAAACCAAAAAACAAAACACTTTCAAACACACCCTAAGTTTTTTTTTCATATGGGGTCAAATTAGTATATTAAGGAATTGAAATTTGAATTGAGGGTTATTATGGTGGATGAATTAAGGATTTTGGTCTAGAATTTGATGGGGCTTATGATGCAAAAGAACAAACCAAAAGAAATATGCAGGTATTGGGGTAGTTATACGTGACTGCACAGGGATATGGTGCTGGGATTCAAGCTAATTCTGCTATTTGTTATGAGGTTTTATGTATGAGAAGAAGTGTGGAACTCTATTGTGCTTTAGAGCTGGAAAAGCGTGATTTTACTTGTGCATATGAAATTCATTATTGACCAGCTTGGATTTCACTTTTGCAAGGGTATCAATGACGTTATTGATCTTTATCTCGGCGGGATTTAACTGGGCCGAACTTTATTTTTAGCATTGTTAAAATGGGCCACGCTGAAATCGTTCGGAGCTGAAAAGTCAGAATTTTTTATGAGCCTATTTCTCCAAGCCTTAGCCTAGCCCTATAGAACCTCAAGGATAAACTGTAGAGATGGCAATTTGTCCCAGATCCGATGCGGCCCTGGTATTTTTATCCATTCNTTTTAGCATTGTTAAAATGGGCCACGCTGAAATCGTTCGGAGCCGAAAAGTCAGAATTTTTTATGAGCCTATTTCTCCAAGCCTTAGCCTAGCCCTATAGAACCTCAAGGATAAACTGTAGAGATGACAATTTGTCCCAGATCCGATGCGGCCCTGGTATTTTTATCCATTCAGATATGGGTATATGGCAGAAAAATAGGAATAAGAAATTTTATAGGTAATCGTATAGGGGCGGGTCTGGAGATAGGCAAGCCTTGTCCCACCCCCTCCCCTTGGGTGGCACTGTACACATAATATAATGGGGCAGGACATGAGGCATATGAGGATTTAATGGGGTGGGAATGGGGATGCTGAAAAATTTTCGTTGGAGATGGGTCCGAGGATAGGGCATGGGAATGTCTTTCGGGGATAGGGATGGGGAGTCCCTACCTCGCCCCATTGCCATCCCTAATAAACTGGCATTGATTATTGTAATTTTATTATTTTTAAATTAAACTAATTTTAAATAGAAAAAAAAAAGTATATAATTATAAATAAATAAATGAAGAAGCAAANAAAAAAAAAATCCAAAGTCGGCTCAAAATTGGGCTAGCATAAAAAGCCCAAATTTTACCTAGGCTTCAAAATTAGGGCCCTAGCTCAATTTTTAAAGGGGGCTTATATCAAATTTGACAATGCTAATCTTTATCCTCTAGTTCAGAGCTTTTTCGTTTCTCCCAAAGAGTAGATGCACGATGCAGGTTCTTGTGCGGGAATTTGTGAGTTTGATTTGCAGAAAGAGGATAGGGATTTCAATCAAGGTGTGGAAACAAAGAAAGAAAAAAAAAAATTGAGTCAACAAGTTGTTGACGATCTAAAATATGCTTAGGTAGCAAGTGCGGTATGATATAGCATGGTATGAGATTGTGGTGTATAAGTAATATTACTATTCTAGATTTTATGATACCTTCAATCCAATGTTGATTTTGCAGAAAAAGAAAAAAAAAAAATAAAAGTCATTTAATAGTAAAATTAAAAGTAAAAAGTCATTTAGATTTTTAGAAGATACATCGAAAATTATTTAAGTCTTTAATTTTGTTTTTATATTATTTGAGTTCTTGAAAGTTCAATTAATTTGTCAAATCAGTCCAACGTGAGGTCCCATTAGTAAAAGTTAAGGGAATTATTCACGTGGACATTAAGTGCTTATGTGAACCATAAAATGTTATTGCTGCAATTTTAGGTAGTCCTTAGTGGGATTCTGCAAAAATAAACTTTGTGTTTTGCTTGAGTGGGATGATTTCCACTCCAGCACCATCCCATCCCACCGAAACTTCATCTTCTTCTAGAGGAAACTCCATTGCTAGAGAAAACCCATTTTGACCAGACTTGCTCTACTGCTTTCTCTTTATATGTTCATATTGCTCGTTTTAGTCTAACACAAGCCTCAATACGCATTACCTACAAAGAATTAGATAAAACAGAGGGGAAATTTTGGGTCTGAAAGAAGAGGAGTAGTAGTGAAAGGAATAGGAAGAAGGAGAGATGGGTAGTGAGAGCCGTGAGAATTTAAAATTTCAAACTGGGTATGAGATATCTGGCAGCCATGAGGATTAAAAATTCAGAAGTGGGTTGAAAGGAGTGGAACCAGCACTTCTCCCTTTTACATTTATGGCATCCGTGGGAGAGAGAAGCAATTAAAAATTGCTGACCAACTGCACCAACCATTCAATGAATTTTAGGTCTCTGTTCAATTTCTTTCCCATGTTTTTGCTTGTTCTTCTTCGGTGATTTTATGCAAGCTGTAATTGGTTGATTTCACCCTTGTTTGTAGTATGGGAGTTGATGACAAATAGAGAGAAGAAATAGGGGTAATAGGGAGAATGAGAAAGGACAAAAGGGGAAGCAGAATTTTGAAGCGCAGTAGATCTACTTAGAAGAAGGAAATGTTCAGGTATGCATGAAAGAATAGAAAAGATGGAGAAAGAGAACTGAAAGAAGGGAGATGAAAATGAAGAGAGAGAGAGACTGAGAAGAGAGAAATTGCAGAACACATCAATGAAGGACTGTCTTTTTTCTGAACTTCCACTACTAAACTTGCCATATGAGCCATTAATAGTACATGCTAGCATTAACAGCTCGACGTGTGAGGTTTTGTTAAGTCTTACTAACAAGGACTTATTTGAAGGATTGAATAAATTTTTAGTAATTCATATGATACAAAAAAAAAAAATTAGAAACTCAAATAATTTTTGTTATACCTTTAAGAGACCAAAATAACTTTTTACTCTAAGATTAACTTATTATAATCTTACAAAACTTCATTAATCGGTAATAATTATAAATAACTGAAAAAAAGTTGTCAGCCTGGTTTCATTTAAGAAGACAAAAAATGTATAAGATTTATATATTTGCGAAATTTTAGAGTTTACTTACTGGATTACAACTGAGATAGTATTTTAGCCATCAGGCAAATTAAAATACTATTTTATGTTCTTCAAACCATTCAAATTCCTTTTGAGAGAGGGAAAATTATGAACATAACACAAGAATTTTGGTTTGAAATAATTTTAAAATTTAATACGTGATTGATTTTTTTTTTTGTGGTGTGCAATTAAATAATTGATTAATAAGTTAACACGAGTTAAAAGAAATGAATAGTATACTGTAGCATTCATAGGCCTACACTTATCCATTTAAACTTTTTTGGAGATATAGTTGCTTGAATAACATCATAGTCTCTTTGACCAAGTTTAATTAAAATTATAGCATAATGTATGACTGAACCTATACTTTTATTCATATTTTAAGTCTAAGGGCACTTTTGTGTGCTGGGATATAAAATCATTCTTGAACCTTCACCTAACAGATTAATTTTTTTGAGTTAAAATCCTTATGAGAAGATGAAAAGAAATGACTATTTGATTCATTCACCTAAAAAACATTACTAGCAATTGTGTTCTTTTAAGGTATCCTTGGCTTGCAAACACAGTTTAGAATACAATGAAATTTTCTCTTTCTCTCAATAAAACTTACAAATAATTTAGAGAAATGAGAAAATTTTGTATAAACACACTTTTGGCCAACGATCAATTTTACGTACAAAACACTAATTACAGATATGAAAAAGTTGCTCGGTAAGCACAAGAACAAGGGAAATGTGAAGAACAAGCAGAAAAACAAGGCTTAGCATTGCTGTTATTGATGTAGTATTAGTTTAGGAGGCAATTTTCTTGTAGAATAAATAGAACTAAGTTAGGTAATGCTTCCATTAGCATTTTATTTGCATAAGTTGCTGACAGTGTAAAATATGCTTAGGTGGTAAATGTGGTATGAAATTGCGGTGCATGAGTGACATTACTCTTTGAGATTTTATGATGAGAACCTTTATACCAATGCTGATTTTGGCAAAAAGTAAAAATTATCATTTACAGAAGGTCATCCAATAGCAACATTAACTTCTTATAACCATACAAAACTTCATTAATCGGTAATAATTATCAATAACCGAAAAGAAAAATTGTCAGCCTGGTTTCATTTAAGAAGATTAAAAAAAAATGTATGAGATTTACTTACCAGATTAAAATTGAGCTAATATTTTAGCCATCAAGCAAATTAAAATACTATTTTCTATTCTCCAAACCATCCAAATTCTTTTTTAGATAGAGAGAAAATTATGAACATAACAAAAGAATTTTGATTAAAAACAATTTTGGTATTTAATTACGTGAGTGATTATTGTTTTGGTGTACAATTAAATAATTTGATTAATAAGTTAAAATAAATGAATAGTATATTGTGACTTCCTTTTTTTAGTGTTATTGAATATGGGCAGGGGATATAAACTACAAAAGTATTCATGGGCTTCAACTAAGCTTTTGAGATAAATGGTTCCTCGACATGGTGTAATAGTCTCTTGGACCAAGCGATTAAGAGATAAATCATTGCTGCATTAAATTAAAATTTCATTATAAAGTATGAGTGAACTTATGTTTTGTCCACACTTCGAGTTCAAAGAGGCTTTTGTGTGCAGGGTATGAGAAGATGAAAAGAAAGTTCTATTTGGTTCATTCACCTACAAAATAACTAACAATTGTGTCCTTTTAGGGTATTCTTGGTTTGCATATACAATTCAGAATACATGGAAATTTTCTCTTTTTCACAAGAAAACTTACAAATACTTTAGAGATATGAGGAAAGTTTCTACAAACACATCTTTGGCAAATGATCAATTTTACGTACAAACACTAATTACAGGTATGAAAAGGTTGCTCAGCAAGCACAAGAACAAGCAGAAAAACAAGGCTTAGCATTGCTGTTATTGATGTAGTATTAGTTTAGGAGGCACTTCTCTTGTAGAATTAATAGAACTAAGGTAGAGCTTCCATTAGCATTTTATTTGCATAAGTGGCAGAAACTCTTACAACAACAAGATTCAAAACCAAATTTGTCTAGCACATTAAATTATTTGGCTACTCAACCATCTTATATAATAACTTTTCTTCCTATCTTGCCTTTCTTCTCAGTGACTAAAGAAATAAACTTGTCCGAGTCACCATGACGATTCTTCGGTTGTGGGTGGACTGGAATGCTTTGTTCATTCTTAAAAAAATCACCAGGATCAACCTCAGTTTTTATGTCAACCAAGCGCACAAAATTGTCCCCGAAATACTTGACTCCATATTTACTTGCCTCTTCGTAATTGTTGTTGATACCCAAATCGTTATCCTTAAAGGAAAAAAACGCATTTCTGTTCTCAGAGACAAATGGAGCCATATAGCCATAAAACTCCCTTGACTTGCTTATGTAGTCTTCCTCTTTCCCTGGCTCCTTCCATTGTACTCCATATTGGATTTTCCAGAGATTCCCAGCTCGATGAGGGAAAGGGGTCTTGGAAGGTGAAATCTCAGACATTTTGCCACCATAAGGATAGAAGTTTAGTTTCACATCTTTCAATTCAAGCATCTTCTTCCAAATCCCTTCCAAACCCTCTTCGGAAATGGGTTTCTCCACATAGTCTGATTTCCCTTTGAAGTAGCTCAGTGTAAACGTTCTGTTAAGCAAAACATCAATTGATTGGTCATTATCCAATAAAGATTTAACCCAGCTCATTTCCTTACAATCTGATATCTTCAAACCCAATTCAGGGAACCTCTCATTCATGATTTGAACAAGACTTTGAGAGTTTCCGAGGAATAAGGCCACAAAGTAAGCTTTTATAGTCTTTTTTCCTTTTTGAGCATCTGCCACCTCTAAGTTAAGTTTAACGAAGAGGTCTTCGGTGATATTTGGCGCAACATGTTGCCATTTGAGAGCTAGAGCTGTAGCATTTTCCTCCAGGGTCTTAACCACCTTAAAAGTAGTGACTTTTTCTGGAACACGAACAAGCTTTACTATGTAGGAAAGAACTACACCAAAGCTAGCTGCACCACCACCTCTAATGGCCCAAAAGAGATCATCACCCATGGAGCGTTTGTCAAGAAGATTCCCATTAACATCGATGATTTGTGCATCAATAACATTATCTGCGGAGAGACCATATTTTCTCATTAAATTGCCAAATCCACCACCACCAATGTGACCTCCCACACCAACACTAGGACAAACCCCAGCTGGGAAGCCCAGTGTATTGCTTACGTTTGCAATTTTATAGTAAAGTTCCCCAAGGGTTGCACCAGTTTGGACCCAAGCAGTCTCGTTGTTTACATCAATCTCAATACGACGGAGATTGAACATGTCAAGGATGAAAAACGGGACCTTGGGGTCCTTAACTACGTAAGATGAGCCCTCATAGTCATGGCCTCCACTGCGTATTTTCATCTGAAGGTTGTGCTTTCGACCACAAACGACAGCTGCTTTTACATGGGATTCATGCTTTGCTGTGATTATGAGGAATGGTTTTGGGGTTGTGGATGTGTTGAAACGAAGGTTTCTGACGTATTCGTTCAAGACTGATGAGAATGGGGGATGGTTCTGGATGTATATTCCTTCAGATATGGGGCGAGAGGAATCTTGAGGCTGGTTTAGAAGGCAACGGTGAAAGGATTCCTCAACTGAAATTGAAGATGGCCATGCAAGGGAAAGGAGAAGAATTACAGGAACTGAAAGGAGAAGAACAGGAAACAATATAAGCTTTAATTTAGGAATTGAACTTCCCATTTTGGCTTGTTTTGGGTGCCTAATTCTATTGCTAGGCTACTCAATTTATAGTGGTGTCTTGGTTGAAGGAAGTTCTTAAAAAAAAAAAAAAATTCAGATCAAATTCATTGGATACATATTGTACCAAACTAATTAAACTTTATTAGGTTGTTGGAACAACCACATAGACTCATAGAATAACACCATTGCAGATAAATTAAAGTGAAATATTCTTTTTATTTAGGGGTATCCAAGGTCTTTCCCAAAAATTTAACTATTTGTAATATATTTGGCCCACTTATCTCGTAATACCAACCTTTATTTATTAACAGATCGTAGTCCTTCTAGTTTATTGTAAATTTTTCTAGGGAGAAGGGGGAAAAAAACAAAAAATTTATTCAATTAATTTCAGTTCTAAATTATTTTTTTCTGTTATTTTGGTTAGAGTCTCCTTTTGCTTTTTTTTTTGTTTGTTTTTAATTTTAGATATTAATGAGTCTAAGCTACTTAGTGTAGTCTATTAATAAAAAGTTTAGATATTTAAAAGAAGTCAAGAAATCAACCTTTCTATCATCATATAAACAAGAAGATACTGATGATTCTATATTTAATCAGTTATCACGACAATATCATATAATTGAAGTTATATTAAGATGTTTAATTAACCTGCAATAACAGATTTAACATTTGCCTGTTTTATTATCTACGTAAAACTCTATGTATAAACAATAAAAAAGAATTAATATTATTTGTTTCTTTTATTTTCTGAAAAAAAATTACTAATTATTTTAACTAATCTTTTCACACCCACTAAAAATTAATTCTTGTGAGCCCCATCTGCTCATGTTGCAGCCAATATATTTTAATTGTTGAGGTATTGCTCAGAAAATGCTCAATCATTTAATTGTGACAGCTATCCCTTTGAAGTTTATTCATGTGCAATTAATGCTGAAGCTGAATCCTGTTCCCATTTATTTGTAATTTATTTGTGTTATGTGCAAAAGCACAGAGCACTTGGAGTGTGTCCCCTCTTATGCTTAGAGCTTCTTGACAGGTGTTGGTTTTTTGTTCCCACTCTATAAGAATGTGATGCTGACCATTTAGGTCTCTTGTGCATGATTATTGGATTTCCCATGTACCTTGTTCTTATTTTCAATGTGAATGCTTTATCAATTAATAAAAAAAAAAAAAAATCATCGCGCTCATTGACTGGGATCGATAATATTAAAATTAATTTGTAATCTATTAGCTTACGTGTTGTATCAACCAATATATTTTAATGTGGTGCATACTGCAACCAATATAATTTAGGGAGCAGTTACTTTTACACCATATTTTATTAATGTTACAATATATTTAATATTAAAATAAGATATAAACTAACTTAAATTTTTTTTAAAATTGATTAAAAATTTTCATATTAAATAAGGGTTTTTAGAATTTACTAAACTTTCTAACTAACTTAGTTTGTATCATATTTAAATATTAAATAAGCTTAATTACAATTTTGGTCATCCTATTTTAACTAGTTAAATTTTTTTGTCCCCCTGCTTTAAAAGTAAATAATTTAATAATTTCTTATTCATAAAATGTAAAATTTTGATTCTCCAAATATTTTTTAAGTCTATTTCAAGGTGTAAAGTTATTTATTCATAATCTTACAGTTCATATTGAAGAACTACGTCTTGTGAACGTACTCATCAAATTTTAGCTCGATCTAACGGTGAATGAGTCTAGATATTTGGTAAGATAAAAACTTCTAGTTTTGATATTTTGCACTGAGCTCCACTGTTAGATTGAGCTAAAATTTTGTGGAATGTTCATAAAACGTAACTCTTCAATATGAGCGGTGAGATTATAAATTAGAGAACTTTATACTTTGAAATAGACCGAAGAAATTTTACCTTAAAAATAAAAGGACTAAAATTGAACATTTTATTAATATAGAGGGGCTAAATTATTTATTTTTAAAGAAGTTAGATCAAAATTTCAAGTAGTTAAAATAAGAAGACCAAAATTATAATTAAACCTATTAAATAATGTGTGATATTAGCAAAATAAGACGTCAAAATAACCATTCTGTATATTTTATTGATTTATATATTTTAGATACTTTGCATGTGGATTTTACGATATAATCGCTCATTAGTGAAGATGCTAATACTTCCTAGTTTTTTGGGTGTGAGCTAATAGTTCTTAATTGGTGATAGTTTAGCTAATATTCTACACTCAAAAAACTATTGAGATTTTCTGTATTCAGGATAGCCTCCTCTTGTTTGTCTTAATCATCTTTTTTGTACTTGGGCTAGCTGTGTATTTATCTAAACATAAGTATAACTTAGCTAATGGTAAATCTAAAAAATGATGTGTGTGTGTATATACATATATATATATATATATATATATAATGGAATCTGAACACAAATTTTTTACTATACAATATTAAATGCTCAATTATCAAAGTATTTCTTTTTAAAACATTGTTTGGACAATTGAATATGTGCATAAAAATGATATCCATGTGAACAAATCTTGGAGCTAATCAATTCCGATCGATCATATTGACTTTAATTCGTAATCTATTTGCTCACGTTATGGCATACTGCCCTGCAACCGGTATATTCTAAAGATTTCTTGATAATTTGTAAGTAGACTTTGTCGCTCATTACTCATTATGGAAGATGCCAATAGGTCCTAAGTCCTTATTGATCATAATTTAGCTAATATTCTACACATTAGAAAGCTTTCTTATTTTTGGGCCATGCATTTAAAAAGCATTGAGATTTGCTATATTCCAAATAATGTTTACTTTCAAAGAATTACCAAGCTAAACATTTTTTTTTCACACATGGTGGATTATTTTATTTTTATTTTTAAAATTGGAGGCTATACAATAAGGGTAGCCACTCCTCTTATAACTCCACCACAACCCATTGCAATGAGATTTAAATTTAAAACCTTGAAAAAAAAAAAAAAACTTAGAACTCCTACGATAGAATACCTGAAATTAACTCAATTGTGGAGGTGTGTTGCCTTAGAAAATGCTCAATCATTAAGGTGTGACAGGTCTCCCTTTAGAGATATGCTAGTGCAGTTGAATACACGGATAAAAAAGCTATTCATGTGCAAAATCATGGAGCTCATTGATTCTCATTGATGATACTAAAATTATGCCCTCCACATGCTTTGCCCAGGCTGAGACAAACTGGCCCGCACTATCTCGAATGATCCCACCGATTCCACCTACCTCTGAAGGAAGTAAGGACGCATCCACATTCAACTTAAAGAAAGGTGGCATAGGTTTTTCACAGTTTACGCCCCGTGGTATGCCGGTGTAAGAGGGGTTGGGGCATTATGACCAAGCTCATCCCAGGGACCTTCTGCATGCTGCCAGCTGGTTTACTAAGTCTGACTGCATTACGGTGCTGCCATAAATTATATATAGCATACAAAGGTCAAGAGAGCAATATTTTTATCGTCCCAACTTATACATATGCTAGCAAACCAATCCATAAAATTGGGCATAGAGTTATCTGGGCAGCAATCAGATCCACCTTGGACAGTCGGACAAAAAAAGAAGGCATGTAGAGTTGTTTCCAGAGCACCTTGACACAAAGGGTAATCCAAAGAAATATCCATTCCACGCCTTGTTAACGCAGACATGGTGGGAAGGATATCTTTACAACATCGCCACAATAAGTGTTTGTGTTTATTAGGAATTTTGGCAGACCAAACCTACACAGACTTAACAGAGAAGTTGTTCTATAAAACTCTAACGCAAGTGCATATTATCGTTTTTAAATAATAGTGAGAGAGTATTGTCTCACGGAGACTATGAAGAATCAAAATTGAGTATATTCAAATTTTATCTAAACAATCTAGATTTGGTATCAAGCAATAATTAAAATGCAAGAATAGTAAAATAAGTAGAAATATGGATGAGAATTATCTAGCGTTTCCGATTTCACCATAGTTATTCCAAATTGTTATCTCTATTTTATTAATCAAGAACTATTTTCCTAATTGCTAGCCAAGAACCCTAAACTATCCATTAGCCTTTCCCAAGGTCAAACGAAAATATTCTTTAGTTATGAACCCACTATATTTTTATGTGAATTACAAATAACCAAAAAAAATTATTTAATTATATGGTTCTTTAATTAGCTACACAGACCATAAAGGCATATTCTTATCCCTTATGAAACTTATGTTCTTAATCCCTATGATCTTGAATTACAAATTACCTTCCGGTCTCATTGCAATTATCTAATCAACTAATTGGGGATTAACCAATCAGAGGCATGAAGAATTGACATGAAGAAGACAATTAATAAAGAGATTCTTGAATTAAATCAGAAGAAAATCATAATTCATCCTAGCTAGGCTACATTGTAGCCTTAGAGAGAAATTTAGTTCATAACTCTAAAATAAAGCATAATTAAAGAAAGCCTAGACATAGATGAAAGAGAAAGAGAAAGAGAAAGAGAATAAAAACTCAATATGGATCCAAGAATAGCTGCTACTAATCCTCTTCTCTGAGCTTTGTCTTGCCTCTTCTCTGCTCTTAAAAAGTCCAAAAGTCTCCATTCTAAAACCTAAAATTCCTATTTAAAGAATTTACAAAGAGTCCTAATTGAAAAAGGATTAAAATCACCGCCCATTAAAAATTTGCTATAGCGCTGCACCCCTTGGAGTTAAGCGCTAAGGTGCTGAGTCAATGGGCAATTTGGTGCGTCATAGGCGCTGAGGAGCCAATGAAGAAGGGTTATGGCCCTACTTCTCTAGACTAGAGCGTTGATGTACGCACACTAGAGCACTAGGGTGCTTATGATGAAGCGTTGCGACGCTCCTTTTCTGACTTGAGAAGTTGACATACGGGGGCTGCAGCTCTTGGTTTCAAGGGCTGCAGCCCTTGGTCTCTGTGCGGTACTGAGGAAAAAGAGCAAGAGGGTTGCGGCTCTTGGCTTCAAGGGCTGCGGCCCTTACTCTCTGCCTTTTGCCAATCCTTTATTTCCAAAATCTTCTTTTTCTTCAAAATATGAAAACTTACCCATCTTTTAGTCCTATAAAATTAACACAAAAACACATTAGATTGTTGGCATAAAATTTCTCAAGAACATACAAAATAATAAGCTAAAAATATCTAAAGAGTAGGTATAAAATTCACTCAACTTTAAAATCACCATGAGCCTTAGATTGTTGGCCATTCAACTTTAATCTCCATATCTCGTTTCTATCTCCCAAGCAAGAAGAATTTCTAAGGTGCTTCAAAAGAATCTTTCTGAAGGAGGGTTTCTCTTCTTTCTTTTCTTATGAGACTGAACATGAGGATAGGAACTAGCCACTTACTTTGTAGGGATTTTCTCACCTTGGACCTCTAAATTAGGTGGCTTTTCCATATTAGACATCCATATAGTGTGAGCTTCAATTGGGTCCTTCAATTTAGTGCTTATATCTATAGTGTTAATTTTAAAGCACCGACTTACTTCATCTGAGTGCTTTATTTCTTTAAAGACTTCGAAGGAGACTTTGTCACCTTGCACTCTCAAAATGAGTTGCCCTTTTTTGCACATCAATGAGAGCTTTCCCAGTTGCTAAGAAGGAACAACCAAGAATGATAGAGATTTCTTAGTCCTCCTTCATGTCAAGCACAATGAAGTGCTAGGAAGATGAACTTGTCCACTTTCACCGATACATCCTCAAGGATTTCCCTTGGATATTTGATTGATCTATCTGCCAATGTCAAGGAGATGAAAGTTGGTTTAACTTCTCCTATGCCAAATTTCCTGAAAACAGAAAGAGGCATAATGTTAATACTAGCACCATGACCACAAAGTGCATTACCAAAAGATATGTTGCCAATAGTGCAAGGAATATTAAAACTCCATAGATCTGTTAATTTTAGTGGCAATTTCTTTTGTAAGATTGCACTGCACTTCTCAGTAAGTGCCACAGTTTCAAAGTCCACTAGCCTTCTCTTTTTTGTGAAAATCTCCTTCATGAATTTGACATAGCTTGACATCTGTGCCAAAGCCTCTACAAAAGGAATATTTATGTGGAGCTTACTGAACACCTCAAGGAACTTGGAGAATTGTTTGTCTAGATTTTGCTTCTGAAACCGCTGAGGGAATGGCACTATTGGCTTATATGGTGGAGGATTATCAAGAAACAATTTGGACTTGGGTTTCTTCACCTCCCATTTTGGAACTTCCTCAATAGGTACAACAGCTCCTTCTATTGTTTTAGGTGCTTTTTCTACCACTAGCTCTTTCTTTTTAGGCTCTTCCACCCATTCCAAAGAGTTATTGCATTCATGTACTCCTTAGTATTTGGTTTTGTGTTACTGGGCAATGTACATTGATCTCTAGAAAAGAGTATATTAGAAATGTTCCCAACTTGCACCTCTAAGTTACAGATGGAAGCCGCTTGGTTTTGCAATGTAGTGTCTGTCCTAGTCATGAATTGAGTGGTGTTTAATGTCAACTGAGCAAGGACATCTTCCAATGAAGCTTTGGGTGGTGGTGGCTAAGCTTGCATTTGAGGTTATGAATAAGGTTGAAATCCATATGGGTTAACCACATTCTGAGAGTTTTTCTAGGAGAAATTTAGGTGATTTCTCCATCCCGGATTGTAGGTGTTAGAGTAGGGGCTATCTTATTTGTTGGAATTCCTTACAAACTGAGCTTCCTCAATAGAAGGTGGGACAATCTACACTAGAATGATGGTCATGACACACTTCACATATGGCTTGGGGAGTATGAATAACATTGGCTATTAGAGTAGCCAAATGCTTTGTAATGGTGTCCACCTTGGTAGTGAAGGCTATGATGGGATCTTTAGCATGCATCCCATAAACTTTCTTAGTTGGATCCTTTTCAGAAGGCCATTGGCGAGCATTGACTGCCATTTGATCAAGTAACTTGAAGGCCTCTTCGTCAATCTTCTCCATCAATGACCCAATTGCAGCAGCATCAAGTAGAGTTCTAGTGGACCCATTCAAACCATTGTATAAAGTTTGAATTTGCAGCCATTCTGGTATACCATGATGTGGGCACTTCCTTAAGAAATCCTTGAAATGCTTCCGAGCTTTATGCAACCCCTCCATGTCATGTTGCACAAATGTATTAATGTCATTATGCATCTTGGTGGTTTTTGTTGGCGGGAAAAATCTTGCCAAGAATTGCTTAGTCATCTTATCCAATGTACTAATAAACCTTGGTGGTAGAGAATAAAGCTAATTTTGTGCCTCATCCTTTAGGGTCTGTTTGAGAGTTTTATTGGAGGGGAGAGGAGAGGAGAGGAATAAATCTCCCCTCTCATTTGTTTGGGAGATTCAACTTAAAAAGGAAAGGAGATCAGGGGACAAAGTGTAACCTCCGCACTCCTTTTTTCCTCAGTATTCCTATTTCTCCGAATCGAGGGGTTTGGACTGGAAAGGTGCTGTAATGACCATTATACCCCTTTCTCTTTTTAAAAATTACTGACCCATATCCTACACAGTCTCGATACCCTCTCTTCTCTCCATCTCTCTCTTGGCTACCATCCCTTCTCTCCACAAACCCAACCTCCACGCTGCCGTCACAAACCGCCGTTGTAGTCCACTTCCGAGAAGCGAGTTGATTCACTCCCATGCTCTTTCTACTTCTGCTCTGAAAATCAGGTGAGATCCTATATTTTCTATGCTTAATCGCTTCTCGTTGGATCTCTTAGCACTCCTTGTTACTCTGTTTATTCATTCGCTTCTATCCCATGTTTCAATTTATGTCGTTTTCTCCTTCGATTACTGCTTCCTGGGAGAATTTTACAGTCTCTGCAGGCTTTTTATACTATTTTTTATTTTTCATGAAACATTGTCATCTATAATAGTGGGATAAATAGACAGCTAACCTTAAAAATCTGGTTCGACCCTTTCGTTGGTAAATTTCCTTCTTTTCCTGTGTATATATTTTTCTAAAATTTATTTTTGAAGACTAAAATTTTCGGTTATGCTTCTGGGGTGAAGGTTTTGGGGCATTGAAGGGGGTGGATTTGCTTCTTCTTGACTATTCCTTAGTTATTATTATGAAATGTAGGGTTACTTTATATGTGGGGCTAGTAAATTGGTGAAGGAGCCCAATATTATGCATTTTAAAGATCAATTTATGTGTATTTTGGTGTTAAATCAATCGTTGAATTGGGTTCTTTGTATGAGTTTAAGGTCTTCCTAGAGGTAGAGACAGTTGTATATGTATATTTCATTTAGAATCATTATGGAAAATTTCATTGTAATGCATTTCTAAAACAATTGTAGGGCGCTTTTCTTTTGTATCAAGTCTATCATCCCCACATTAAATTCCCAGTGAATGTTATAGAGTTCAATAACAGGTAGGGGTACATGCTATAAGCCTTATGTCTCTATTCCATGTAAAATTGCAAGTTTAGATTCTACATTTGCTAACTGAATATTAGTAATTCAGCTGAGGGACTACATTTCTTTCAGTCCTTTTAAATTAAATTGGATTAACTTTTAAACCTAACATTTATATTGCAATTTATCTTGTTTCATTTTGTTATTGCTTTTACTGATTAGTTGGTTGAAAGTTTGTAGGAGATGAGTTCTGCTGGTTACATATGATTAGTTTGTGGTACCTATGGAAAGGGTCTGTGTCTTTGATGCAATTTATGTGGTGGGTGGGATCAAAATTAACTGGTTTGAAATTATGCTCTGTCTTATGTTTATGCAAATGAGTTTTAACTTGTGATAATGTTTGAATTCTTTTATTGTTTGAGAAATTGCTGGAGGTTGAGCTCTGGTTTGTTTTTATGAAGACTTTTTTAAATACCTTAAGATGGTTCATATGATTTCTTTTAGATGGATTTAGAATTTGTCCTACTTTGATTACTTACTTGTGCAATGGTTTTATTTGAGAGGTTTCCATTGTTTGTACTTCTAAATCAGGTATAGTATTAATTCTTTTATTTATTTCGATTAACTTAATTCGGATTTTTGTTTTTGTTTTTTTATATGAAACTTGATAGGGAGCTTGATGTCATAGCTGCTTTGGTTTCCACATGTTTTGGTTTTAATGATAGAATGTAGTATACTTCTTGTCAACTCCAGGGGTCTTCAAAAGGAACAAAGTTATTAATTGGGAATATTTGATTCCCAGCAAGGTCTCTTTGTAATCTTGATGGTTTATATTCATTTTAAGTTTGATAGGCTTTCTTGAGTTGTTGGCAGCAATTATTTACATTTTTGTTTGATCATCATTATTGTCTTAGTTCATCTTGTGAAAAAACTCTCAGCCTAATCATGGGAAAAAATATTATAGTTTTGTGTATGTCAATTTCCAGTGATTGCTATTTGTTCTGACATTTAAATTGCTTCTGGTTTGTAATGGGTAGATTTTTTTATCATGTATGTTTCTATTTGAATACGGCCACTTTAGATGAAAATCTAGTATTTTGCACACTATTTTTTTTGTTATTTTTCCTCCAAAAAATATCTTCTGTTAGTTGATATGCCAACTGAAAATTTTGGCACCTAGACAGGGCTGAGAGGATATCATAATCAAGCAAGAGCAGTCTGATCATGGTGGGTGAAAGCAACAAGGTCCAGAGGCTAATTCATATTGAGAGAAATGCTTATGTTTTGTTGGTGGCATTGGTCAAGAAACTTATCTAAAACAGAAAATCTCTACACATATAGGTAGAGCTGGGTTCATGGGCTGAGCCCGGTGGGCCAGCCCGTTGGGGCCCGATAAAATGGTGGGTTGGGTTTCCTAAATGGTGGCCCGTTTAAAACCGGGCCAATTTGGCCCGGCCCGATTTGGCCCGTGGCCCGATCGGGTTCATGCCGGGTTAGCCCGGTTGGCCCGATTTGTTTTTTTTTTTTTTTTTCAACTTTCAATTGTCCTCATTCTAAAATCTGAATGCAATCTCTAACTCAAAAATCAGAATTTCATCTCTCACATTCCACTATCCCCAAATTTGACTATCTTTCTATATGGTTCTACTTCTACGGTTCTACCCCTGTCCGCCTCCTTCTCCTCAGTCCTCACTGCTGCCTCTCCTTCTCCAGCACTAGCCAACACTTCCCATCTTTTTCTCCCATGCTCAATATTAGATGAAGTACTTTGAAGTTTGTTGTTGTTAGCACAAAGTAAAGTTGATGGGTATTGTTTCTTCAATGTTCTTTGAGGTTTCTTATGGGTTTCTTAGCTTTGCATGAAGTGGGTATGCTTTATTTTTCATCTATACTGTGATTATTGGGCGAAATCTGTTATTTTTGGACCCCCGCGCTTAGCGCTGGCATCTTGACTTCAAAAGTTGCTGTTGCTGGACCCCCAGCGCTGGGCGCCTGATGAACACACTTTTTATACAATAGTTATTCCTCATACTTAGTCTTTTAAACCTCTTTTGGGCTGAATTGCATAGACTTAGACCTCATTTCATGACTTAGGATCCATTTATGCTTAATTGCAATTTCCAGCAATACTGGGCATTATATGCTGTCTCTGTGTTTCAGGCATATCTTGAGTTCTGGATGTCCAAAAATTCCGAGTCATACCTTGTTGGAAAGCTGAGAGAATTGTCTACAACTTTCTTTCAGGGCTCCAAAGCTAATTCGGACGTTCAGAAGGTCATATGCAGCCTGGAAGCCAGAGAAGACATGCTGTCGCAGGATCCTGACCTACATGCAGTATTTGGGTCATAACTTGAGTTGTAGATGTCATATTGACCTGAAACTGGTACCATTGGAAAGCTAACAGACAGAGCTTCAATTGATATGAAGACCGGTTCACCATATTTTATGTGGAAGATGGTCTTATTTGCTGTGCAAGTTAGCTGACGGTTCCAGACACCTTCTGCCACTTAAATGGGCCTAACTTCCTCATGACAAGTCCAAATGGGCCCAAACCAAAGCCCAATTGAAGCTAAGGCCCATGGGAACAAGTGTGCCCTAAGGGCAATTTAGGTGTGCATGTAAAATTGGAGGTCTATATCAGAAGGAGGAGGCAGCCGAAATTCACAATCACCAAGTTTTAGATATTTTTAGACAGCTTTCTATTCTTGCCTTAGTCTCTAAGTTTTCTTTTAGATATTTTGTAAGAACTCAGCTCCTCTTGTTCATGGAGGGCTAATCCATCCTATCAATCCAGGTTTTGCTATTCTGATTATTGGTTTTGAGATTATGAGTTGTTGTTCTTCATTTTAGTTGTTAATCAAAGTTCTTGCTTCCTCTGGACTATTCTGTTTGGATTGTTAAAATTCGAATTTGGATTTTCATGTGTGATTGCTTAATTGCATGTGATAAAAGAGGATTGTATGGTTGATTAATGTTTCTGAGCTTTTGGATGGATTAATCACCTTGGCTGGATCATGGACTAAGGTAAAACTAGACTTGAATGTTTGCTTAATTCATTTGGTCTTAGTTAAAACCGAATTCTGGTTGCTTAACCAGTGGAATCCATAGAACATTGAGAGGCTTCTTGATATGTTTTAAAGGCCAAGAACATGGTTAACACTTAAATGGATCCTTGGAAATCAAGGATGGATCTAAATCAGAATTAGTAAAGACTTGGATTGGTTGTTTTCTCTTAAACTTCACCACTGATAATTAATTTTCGTTAATCACATAAACCACCAAAACCCCCCTATTTACATGCTTTTTAATATGATTCACTAAATAGAACAATCCTTAGGTTCGACTTAGGGCTGTCCTATGCTGCAAAAAGCTAGGTAACCGACCTAAAACATTAAGTAATTTGAGGAGCCTCGGCAGCTCATCAGCGCCAGATCCCAGCGTTGAGCGCCAGCACCCCAGAGGCTATCGCTGGAACCCCAGCGCTCAGCACCAGAACCCAGAGCTGGGCACCAGCACCCCAGCGTTGGGCGCCAGATCCCAGCATTGAGCGCCAGCACCCCAGAACCTTCCATCCAGTTGATTTTTCATATTAAGCCTTCAACTACAATTTTTCTAATACCCTACCTATAAAAACAATAAAAAAGGGTATATTTAGGACATAAACTTGGACTCTCTTATCTTATTATAACATAAGTATATTTTTTTATGAACTTTATTAAATCAATCTTAGAAGGACTAGGTAGTAAAAGAGTTAGTTTCTCTTAAACTTTAGGGTATTAAAAAGGAAATTGTTTATTTGAATTTGTATTTTGATTGCGTATGTTAATATTTGATGTTTCATAATCAATATGTTCTCATATTCTCTAAAAAATAAGCATGGCAAAAAAAAATTAAAAAAAAAAAAAAGATTTTGGCCCGTTATAGCCCGCAGCCCGAGGTGGGCTGGGCTGGACTGAGAAATGGCTGGCCCGATTAGAACCGGGCCACTTTGGCCCGGCCCGTTTAGGCCCGTGGCCCGATGTGGCCCGGCCCTAATGGGCTGGGCTGGCCCGTTAGCCAGCTCTACATATAGGAGGCTTATATGTTGAGACTATTATGCATTTTACTTTGTTACCTGTATGTTAGATCTTTTATTTGAACCACACAAGCTTGTAAGCCCACAAGGCTTTTATCTTTGATGATTTTATCACAGTGGCTGGACTAATATTGAGAGGCTGTTTACATGTACTTTGTCTTATTTTCTATTTCTCTTTTACTTCTGCATAGAATGTTAATTGAATTAGACTTTTTGCTATTTAGTTTTGTTACCTATAAATATTTTTTTATATATATTATTCTTGTTATCAAATTGCCTCAATTTGAACTTTTAATGTTATGCTTAATCATTGTTTTATAACATGTTAAGATGATTTATCATTGATTTGTTGATTAATTTAATTTTTTAGAAAAATATTAAATTTATTTTCTAGTTTTATTAATTAATTAGTTTAGAGAAAAAAATAAATAAGTGTATTATATTATTTAATTTTATATTAAATATGTCTATTATAATAATAAAGGGTAAACAAGTAAAAATACTTTACAATAAGTTTTTTCCTTTCCTTTCCTCTCCTTTTGCTCATTTTAATCATCCAAACAAAGGAGAGGAAAATTCCTCCATTTCCTTTCCCTCCCTTTCCTCTCTTCTCCTCTCCCCTCCCCTCCAAAAAAACTCCCAAACAGACGCTTAGTGAAAACAGGAAGAGGCGTAGTCTAATGGCGTCGTCAGTGGCGCCATTGTACTTGAAAGTGTGATAGATTTCCAAAAATCCTGCTAAATACACAATAGCATCTTCAGTTACTGATCCACCAAACTTGTTAGCTTGCACCATCTGTATTACACTTGCCTTGAGCTCAAATTGATTGGCTTAAATGAGTGACCGACTAATCCTTGAGATTTGGACTAGCCTTGTGGGAATCCTATAGTGTTTCAAGGTTTTTCGAGCCACCACTGGCTCTGGGTTTTCCATGGGGTTCTCCATAGTAATCTGAGTTGGTTTAGTGACGTTTCTTCTTTCCCTCCGATGTTTCTTACATTTTTTTCAATTTCAGAATTCAAAGTAGTAGATTACCGCACCCCGTACTTCTAATACACTAGAGAGAATTCCTGAAAAACAAAGAGTACAAACATAAAACAGAAAAATAAAAATCTAGACTAAAATAGCCTACATTAGTATTTATATTAATAGACACACAATCACCGGCAACAGTGCCAAAAACTTGTTGTGTAAAACTCTAATGTAAGTGCACGTTATGGTTTTCAAGGAATAAAGAGTGAGAGAATATTTTCCCACAAAGACTATGACTACTAAGTACCAAAATTGGGTGTATTCTAATGTTATCTAAACAATCCAAATTTGGTATCGAGCAATAATTAAAATGCAAAAATAGTAAAAGAGGTAGAAATATGGATGAGAATTATCTAGGGTTTCAAATTTCACAATAGATATTTTGAATTGTTATCCCTATTTCATTCATCAAGAATTATCTTCCTAATTACTAGCCAAGAACCCTAAACTATCCATTAGCCTTTCCCAAGGTCAAACGAACATATTTCCTAGTTATGAACCCACTATATTCCTGTATGAATTACGAATAACTAAAAAATTCATTAATTTTATAGTTCTTTAATTAGATACACAAACCATAAAGGTATATTCATATCCCTTATAAAATTTATGTTCTTAATCCCTATGATCTTGAATTACAAATTACCTCTTGGTCTCATTGCTATTATCTAATCAACTAATTAGTGATCAAACAATTAGAGACATGAAGAATCGAGATGAAGAAGACAATTAATAAAAAGGTTCTTGAATTAAATCAAAGAAAATTACAATTCATCATAGCTAGGCTACATTGTAGCCCTAGAGAGAAATTTAGTTCATAATTGTAAAATAAAGCATAGTTAAAGAAATTCTAGACATAGATGAAAAAGAAAAAGACTAAAAACTCAGTATGGATCCAAGAATAGCTGCTACTAATCCTCCTCTCCAAGTTTTGTCTTGCTTCTTCTCTGCTCTCAAAAAGTCCAAGAGTCCCCATTTTAAAACCTAAAAGTCCTATTTAAAGAATTTACAAAGAGTCCTAATTGAAAAAGGATTAAAATCACCGCCCATTAAGAATTTGCTATAGCGCTGCACCCCTTGGAGTTAAGCGCTAAGGGACTGAGTCACTAGGAAATTTGGTGTCGCGGGTGCTGAGGCGCCAATGAAAAAGGCTTGTGGCACTACTTCTCTGGACTGGAGCGATAATGTATGCACACTAAAGCGTTGGGGCGCTTGTGATGATGTGTTGTGGCGCTCCTTTTCTAACTTGAGAAATTGCATACGGGGGCTGCAACTCTTTTTTTCAAGGGCTGCAGCCCTTGGTCTTTGTGCGGTACTGAGGAAAAGGAGCAAGAGGGCTGCAGCCCTTACTCTCTGTCTCTTGCCTATCCTTTATTTCCAAAATATTTTTTTTTTTCAAAATATGAAAACTTACCACATCTTTTAGTCCTATAAAAATAACACAAAAATATATTTATTTATTAATAAAAATTCTCAAGAACATATAAAATAATAAGCTAAAAATATCTAAATAGTGGGTATAAAATCCACTCAACATAAGTCTCCATTTTTAGTGAGTTTCCACAACAAACTATCTATAGGAGATCTGGTACTCAAAGGAATTGCACATATTAGACGAGTTTCCTCAACCTCAAAAGCCTTATGAATTAGAGAAACATCCCAACACTTGTTATGAGCAAGAAATAGGTCCTTCACATGGGACTGGGCAAGCTGCACTAGTGGCATGAAATGGACTAAGTTGTCAATAGAATCAGGAAGCTAAGGGTTTCTCCTAAGCACTGTCATGCCACCATCACCAGTGCGATACATCATATTCTACTTTAACATCGAGAACTCAACTCTACTGTTTTTCCATGTGTATGATGGTCTCCAACCTAAGGGTGCCTCAAGAAAAGAGTCAGTTGGAAAATATCTTTCTTTAAGAATAGTGGCAATGAGCGAGTTAAGGTTCTGTAACAGTCTCCAACCCTGCTTTGCCGACATTGCCACATTAAACATCTCAAAGTTCTTGAACCCTAAGCCACCATTTTTTTTGGAATAGACAATTTTTTCCAACTAACCTAATGCATCTTCGAAACCTCAGCAATTTGACCCCACCAAAATTTTACCATAAGTTGGTTAAGTTCATAGCACAACGACCTAGAGAGTCTAAAATAACTCATGGTGTAAGTAGGGATTGAGAGATCTGTGCCATTGATTAGAATCTCCTTACTTGCTTTTGAGAGTAATTTTTCCCACCACCCTTTTAGTCTCTTCCAAACTCTTTCCTTTAAAGATTGAAAAGCCTCATTTTTACTGTGACTCATCATGGTTAGAAGGCCCAGATATTTCTCATTAAATGCCACAGTAGAGACACCTAAAATTTGTATCTCTGCCCGCTTTATCTACAACCTTACAACTGGGGTTGAAGAACACTGCAGATTTTTGAAAATTTATTTACTACCCTAAACATTGCTCATAGTCAAACAACATGTGCTTAATTTCAATACATTCTGCAATCGTGACACGAGGAAAATTAGGTTGTCATCTGCAAAAAATAGGTGAGTAACGACAAGCGCACCCTTACAAACCTTGACACCCGAGATTGCCTTATGAGATTCTGCATCTTGTAATAAGGCACTCATTCCTTTGACACATAGCGAAAAAAAAGATAAGGAGAGAGTGGATCACCTTGCCTTAGACCTCACTCCAGTATAATTAAACCATGTTAAATGCCATTTAGAATTACTAAATAGGAAACAGAACCTGTTAAACGCCATTTAGAATTACTAAATAGGAAACAGAACCAACACAAGGCATAATGAGACTAACCCATCTATCATCAAAACCCAATTTACGCATCATAGCTTCCAGAAGACCCTATTCTCCATGGTCATAAGCCTTACTCATATCCAGCTTCAAAGCCATATAACCCTCCTTTCCTAAGCACTTAGCCTTTAGAGCATGCATAAGCTCGTAAGTAATCATCATATTATCAGTAATTTGGCAGTTTGGTACAAAAGTGCTTTGATTCAATGAAATCACCTTTGGAAGAATAGACTTCATCCGATTGGCAAGAACTTTGGAGATAACCATGTAGATGACATTGCACAGGCTAATAGGACGAAACTTAGTCATATTGGTTGGATTGTTAACTTTTGGAATCAACACAATATGGGTATAATTTAAACCATCAATACGAACACATTTATTTAGAAAATCTAAAACCACAATTATTACATCAACCCCCACCACACTCCAATAACACTGATAAAACATTGCAGGAAAACCATCCAGTCCTGGGGTTTTTGTTGCCCCCATTTGGAATACCACTTCCTTAATTTCCAAATCAGTAAAAGGCCTCAATAATTCATGTTTCATAGAAGTCGAGACCCTAGCTGTAACCACATCAATGACTAGGGAAAAGTCTAAAGGGTTAGAAGTAGAAAAAATATTATTAAAATAATTAATTGTTATCTCACCCATACGTTCCTATGCCAAACTCCCTCCTTATCTTGAAGCTTCTTTACTGTATTTTTCTTTTGCTTGTTGGAAGCTCTTTGATGGAAATATTTAGTATTATTGTCCCCCTCTTTAAGCCATTGAACTCTAGACCGTTGTTTCCACATTAATTCCTCTCATTCTAGCAGCTCATTAAGTTCATCCTGGAATCTTTTTAGTTGCTGCATGTTTTGGGGTTGAGATTGAATTCTTCAAATATTCTTTCCCACATGGCCAAAAGTAAGATCATTCTATGCAGCTAGAGCATGGCTAGTATTTTTAATCCGTTTTTGCAGCTGTGGAATAGCCTCACCCCTCGCGGCACTACGCCAACCATCACTAATGAGCTTATAACATTCCTCATGTCTAGTCCACATTTGTTCAATCAGGAAACGCTTTTGTGGGCATTTAAGTAAAAAAAATTGAATCCGAAGCAAGAATCAATAAGAGGGTATGATCAAAAACACTTACATCCAAGTGTTGAACCTGGGTGGACAAAAAAAAAAAAAACCTAAAGAAAACAATGGTTGCCATAGCTCTATCCAACCAGACCATTATATTAGCGTCCCCGTCTCTTCTTTTACACTATGTGAAAGGATTCCCCTAGAAACTAAGATCATATAACTCAGAAAAATCAACCACATCACAAAAAGCTCACATTTGAGCTTCCGGTCTTTCCATTATGCTTTGTTATTCATGGCCCTGTAGAGTCTCATTGAAATCTCCCATTACCAACTAAATTGGATAGTCAGCTCTCTTAAGAGCCCTTAATGTTTTCCAATCATTATGTCTCAGATAGGTAACCAGATCTTCATAAAAACTCGTAAGGTGCCCTTCTCCTTTTCCCCTTCATCTACCAGTACGTCAATATTATACTTAGAGAAGGAAACCAAATCAATAGAAACATCGTCTCTCCATAACATACCCAAACCTCCCCTATAGCCTTGGCTTGCCACACCAAAGCCATTATAGAATCACATTCTCCTTTTGAAATCATCTCATTCATCCCCATTCAATTTCATCTTGCATAGGAACATAACCTTGGGATATTTTTACCTTAGTAACAAGCTTCAGGCTCGAATTGTACGTGGGTTCCCAAGCCCACGACAGTTCCAACTTATTATATTCATTATGACCGGCGAGACTGCAAAACAGTCACCACCGCTTCCATAGCAATGTACTCACTCTCATATACCTTTCCCTTCTTTCCCATTTTTGCCCCTCATTCTCCATTAAGTTGTTAAGGGGATGGCCACCCAGCATTTTCCGTTTTGTAGAACCACCAATGGGCACTCCATGTTCGCCACACCCCACCCTTCATGCCATTCTTTCCACTTCCGATTTTGAGATCCCACCTCAGTAACTATCTGCTGGATATAACTCCCTCCATTAGCATCATGATCATATTCTTTCATAGTAAGGATATCTAGTGAACACTTTCGCTCCACCATACTGTTGAGTGAGTTTTATACTCACTATTTAGATGTCTTTTTGCAAAGTATTAGATTGGTTTTTGAGGAATGATGGCCACTTATTGTAAGTTTTATGTTAAATTGCAGAACTCATGGACTAAAGTGAAGGAATGAAGTAAAAAGAGGATTTGGACAGAAAACCAATGCTGCAGCCCTTGAAATCCAGCGCCGCAGCCCTTGGAGCATCAAAATGCATGATTTTGACAGCAAGCCAGCGCCGCAACCCTTGAAATCCAACGCCGCAGCGCTAAAGTACTGAAAATTCAGTCTCAAGCAGAGAGCCAGCGCCGCAGTGCCAGTTCCCAGCGCTGCAGCGCCCACAACAGCCATTCAGGCAGTGTTTCCAGCGCCACAGCGCCCAATATCCAACGTCGCAGTGCCCGTGCGTGGATTACTGATACACGTCACTCTGTTTCTCTAGTTTTAGGACTTTTCTTTAGAAGTATAAATAGGATACCTAGGGAATTAAAAGGAGGTTCGTTCTTAGACACTTTTGGAGGCACAAAGGAGGCAAATGAAGGATTGAAGGGAGGAGATGCAAAGCTGATTCGAACTTCAAACCAGAGTTTTTCCTCTTTTACCTTTAAATCATGTCTCAATTTTATTCTTTCTGATTCTCTTCATCTAGTATGAACTAATTCTCTTATCTAGGGGTACGATGTAGCCTAATTAGAACTAGTTGTAGTTTCATATGAAGTTAATTCCATTATTTATCTCTTCAATTTGAGCGTTTATCTCTTCTCTTAATGATTCTGATTGTCGGGCCAATAATTAGATGAATTGTTAATCACAATGAGACCGGAAGGAGAGTTGTCTGTCAAGTTCCTTGGGGTAAATGCCATGAGTTACATGGAGGATAGGAATATACCTCTATGGCTTATGTAATCAGTCAAAAAGATCCACAAAACTAAATGAATTCGTAATTATTGTAACTCGTATAGGGATATACAGGGTTAGTAATTAAGGGATATTTACACTAGACCTTGGGAGAGGCTAGTGAATAAATTAGGGAATCTTGATTAGCAAATAGGAAGATAAATTGGAGTTAATGGAATATGGAATGAAAGCTGGGAGTAATTATGGTGAAATCGGAACCCTAGGTGTTTCTCTCTTGTTGAATCTATCATTTTTCTGGTTTAATTTGCTATTTTTCTGGTTTATATTGTTTTTGTTCTATTTTCAATTTTTTCCTTGAAATATCTCCTTATCGATTGATTAGATAAAGTTAAGGTTAACCCTCTTTCGGTAATTGGTACATTAGTCCTCGTGGGAACGATAAATTTATCTCATTTTATTATTTACAAACAACAACGTACACTTGCGTTGGAATTTTCACAACAAGTTTTTGGCGTCGTTGCCAGGGACTAATTTGTTATCAATATCAATACTCAGTGATCTTGATTTTACTCTAATCGTTTATTTTCACAGATCTATTTAATTGTTTTATTGGTTGAGACTTTCAGGAGATTTCTTTTGGTGTATGAAAAATTCTGGAAGCACTTCTCTAATCCCACTTGATTTTGAGATAGAGAAGACCTGTCGAAAAAATAGAAAGGCAAGAAGAAAGTCTACCAGAATTTTGACAGACACAATGGCAGAAGAAAACCCTCCAAAGGCACTCCCTGATTATGCTCTACCTTTCATCACGGATACCAATTCGGGTATAAGGCGACCGGCTATTGAAGCAAACTCTTTTGAGATTAAACCAGCTGTGATCCACATGGTCCAGTCAGCCCCGTTCAGTGGATTAGCGAGTGAAGACCCTCATGCTCATCTTTCTGGATTCGTGGAGATATGTGATACTTTCAAGCACAACGGGGTTGGTAATGATGCTATTCGCCTCCGCCTATTCCCTTTCTCATTTTGGGATAGAGCCAAGGTTTGGCTTTAGTCTTTGCCAACTGGCACCATCACCACATGGGACGTTTTGGCCCAAAAATTCTTGGCAAAATTTTTCCCACCAGCTAAGACCGCCAAGCTCCGAAATGATATTGCAACATTTTATCAATTGGATAATGAGTCACTTCAGAAGGCTTGGGAAAGGTACAAAGAGTTGCTTCGTAGATGTCCTCACCATGGACTCCCTGACTGGTTGCAGTTACAGACATTTTATAATGGTTTGTTGAACTCCACCAAGACCCTAGTTGATGCCGCTGCTGGTGGATCGTTGATGAGGAAGACATATGTGGATGCCAACGACTTGCTAGAGAAGATGGCTACCAACGCCTACCAATGGCCTTCTGAGAGGACCACTTCACGCAAGGTGCTTGGGGTTCATGAGATTGACGCCTTTACTGCTTTATCTACAAAAATTGACTCACTAGCTAAGCAGTTGACCGTCCGGAATGTAAATGTCATCCAGTCACCTCCTGAAAATTGTGACCATTGTGGAGGTCCTCATGTCAGTATAGAGTGCCAAGTGGGCAACTCATTCTTTGCACCTCCGGTTGAGGAAGCGAAGTTTGTGGGGAATCAGAACAGACAGAATGACCCCTATTCGAACACTTATAATCCGGGGTGGAGACATCATCCAAACTTCTCTTGGAAAAACCAACAAAACACTGCTCAACCACCTGTGCAAGCAAAGGTTTCTTTGGAGGATGCTCTAGCCAAATGGACCATGAATACAAGTCAATTCATGGCCCGAACAGATGCCTCCATTCGTAACTTAGAGATGCAAGTGGGTCAACTCTCCACCATGCTCACTAGCAGACAGTAGGGATCATTGCCAAGTGATACAAAAGTGAATCCTAAAGAGCATGTCATGGCCATAACTCTTCGTAGTGGTAAGACTTTGGATGAACCTTCTGAAGTTGTCAAGAAGGTGCCTAGTAAGCCAGTTGAGCCTGAGGTAAAAGAAGACACTCCAGTGGAAACTCCTGTGACACCTGTGGGGAAAACATCTAAGTTATTCCTAGATAATCCTCCACCATATATTCCACCTCTTCCGTTCCCTCAGAGATTCCAAAAGAAGAAGCTGGATAATCAATTCTCTAAATTTTTGGAGGTGTTCAAGAAGCTGCACATCAACATCCCATTTGCAGATGCTTTAGAGCAAATGCCTAGCTACGTGAAATTTATGAAGGAGATTCTCTCAAATAAAAGAAAACTAGCAGATTATGAGACTGTGGCACTTACTGAGGAGTGCAGTGCAATCTTACAAAAGAAATTGCCACCAAAATTAACAGATCCAGGGAGTTTCAATATTCCTTGTTCTATTGGCAATATATCTTTCGGTAAGGCACTTTGTGATCTTGGTGCTAGTATTAACCTCATGCCTCTTTCTGTTTTCAGGAAATTGGGTATAGGAGAAATAAAGCCAACCTCCATCTCCTTGACATTGGCGGATAGATCAATCAAGTATCCAAGGGGAATCCTGGAGGATGTATTGGTGAAAGTGGACAAGTTCATCTTCCCAGCGGACTTCGTTGTGCTTGACATGGAGGAGGACGAAGAAATCCCAATTATTCTTGGTCGTCCATTTTTAGCAACTGGGAAAGCTCTTATTGATGTGCAAAAGGGCCAACTTACTTTGAGAGTGCAAGGTGATCAAGTGTCCTTCAAAGTTTTCAAAGAAATAAAGCATCCGGAAGAAGTGAGTGTCTGTTGTAAAATTGACACTATAAATGGAAGCAATAAATTACAAGACCCAGTTGGAGCTCACACCATGGGAACGAAAAACAAGGAGAAGCCTCCTGATTTAGAGGTCAAAGATGACAAAATTCCCAAGAAGCCAATGACTGGACCAGGGCCTATAGCTGAATCTCACAAGAAAAACAAGAAAAAGAAGCCGTCATTCCAAAAGATTCTTTTAGAGCATCTCAGAAAATCTGCTTGTTTTAGAGATGGAAATAAAGTTTGGAGCTTAAAAGAGACTTGCCAACAATCCAAAGCTCAAAGAAATAGTGGAGTAAAATTCCAGAAGTCTTCTACTGCTATTTTTGATCCTGGTTAATTTATTCCAAAGACAGTCAGGCTGAGGACTATAAAACAAGCGCTTTTTGGGAGGCAACCCAATCTTTTTAACCCTTTCTCTTAATTTTTGTTTAGTTGTTTAATTTTATTTTCATGCTTGTGTGTTTAATTTTTTTTTTGTTTCAGGTATACAATCCATAACTTTTATTCCCCCCAGCAGCTCCACCTGATGAAGATGCAAAGTGATCCATCTCCATTTCAGGGAAGTCCTCACATCTTTTTCTTCTTTGTTTTAAACATTGAGGACAATGTTTCCTTTAAGTTTGGGGGTGGGGAATTATTTTCTGAGCTGCTGTATTGATTTGCACTTAACTTATTGGGTATCTTTAAATGCTTTTCTAGGTAGTTTTTATGTTTAAATTTTATTTTTCTTTAAGTTTAGTAGAATAGAGTGAAATTTTTTGTTTAACCTTAGGCTAATGATAAAACTGATTTTCATTGTTCATAGTTCTAGAAAAATGATAGATTTTGTGTTTGTGTTTTTGATTAACTCTTGTGTTAATTTTTGTCTGACTAGAATTTCCTGAATTATTGAGCACATAGCCTTGTTTATTTGAAATCTACATGCTTAGAGATGATTATGTGAATTAAGTCATTTCAAAAGCTCACAGAATGCTAGAACTTGCTTGATTGTCAGTCGAGGCGAAATCCTAGGCTGCACAATATTAGGGAGATGATTTAGGCTATTTTTGTTTCGTTTGAGCCTTTCTAGCTATCCCTTTGTATGATATTTTATCCCTAGCATACCCCATTGAGCTTAATTTAGCCTGTTTCTTTGTCACCTATACTGATCCTATCCCTTTGTATGATCTTTTGTCTTGAACCTTTCACCTAAAATACATTTTCAGTCTTAAGAGCATCTAGAGCTAAGAAAATTAAGGAGGATTGGTGAAGAAAAGAAAAGGAAGATTTCAATGAAATGGCCACCAAAGAATGAAAATTCAAAAGCTACATCCCTGCTGTAAAGAAAAAAAAAATATTTTGCAATGAAAAGAAAAGACATTTGTGCAAATATTGAAAAGAAACAAAAAGAAAAAGAATGTCTTAGAAAGCATTAAGTATGGAATGTAGTGGCCCAAAAGTAAGAATTCTATTGGTGGATGGCGAAGTAAAGAAGAAAATAAGTTTGGGGGAGTTAGAAGTGAAAAGAAAGAAAGGAGCTCTTAAAATTTGCTCTAAACTGAATTTGTGTGATGGGTGAGTTAAGCCATATGTTTATCCATCATCCTACCATTAACCCAACCACACATTACAAGCTTATCAAAAGTCCTTTTGATCCTCAATATTGTGAAATGCCTACATTAGTGGAGATTGACATGAAAAGCAAGCATATGGGGTTCTGAGAGAATAAAAGTGGAGAATATATGTTTATGAGCTTATTTGCATAATCTGATTTAAGTGAAGAGAGTAGGGTAAGCAAGGGCTATACTTACACACACAGAGGAAATTTTAGTGAGATTGAGATGAGATTGACTTTGGGTTGAAATTATACACATTCATGTTATCTTGAAAATTTTCTAGGAGTTGTGCTTAATAGAGATCTTTGAGGCCTGTATGGTTAGTAAATAAATTTTTCACTTTGTTAATTAGTTGTTGAGTTTAATTTTATTTTTCTTTTTCTTTGCTCGAGGACGAGCAAATGTTAAGTTTGGGGGTATTTGTTGAGTGGCTTTTATATCCACTTTTTAGATATCCTTTACTTAAGTATTTGATTGTTTATTGAGATTAATCATCATATAATGTGATCTTTTATGTTAAATTGTAGGTTTCATAGGTTAGAATGAAGAATTGAAGAATTGAGAAGTTTTTGGGACAGAATTCAAGAGTTGCGGCGCTCAAAACCTAGAGTCGCGGCCCCTGGAGCATGAAACTTAAAACCAGGACAGCAGCTCAGGGGTGCACCCCTTGAACAGTAGCGCCGCACCCCTTGAACAGTAGCGCCGCACCCCCCGTATGCGAAAAAATACACATGTTGGGACAGCAGCTCAGCGCCGCACCCCTTGAACAGTAGCGCCGCACCCCTCGAAATACAGAGGTGCGGCGCCCGAAAGTGAAAAGAAGCAAAGTTCTTCCAGCGAGTCAGAGGTGCGGCGCCCAAACTTCAGAGGTGCGGCGCCCGAATTTAATTCTGCAGACGCGGCTTATTTTCTCATGGGTTTTAGGGCTTTAGAGTGAGGGGTATAAATAGGAAAGCTAGGGAATTAGAAAGGGGTTCGTTCTTAGACACTTTTGGAGGCACAAAGGAGGCAAAGCAAGGATTGAAGGGAGGAGATGCAAGGCTGATTTGACCTTCAAACCAGAGTTTTTCCTCTTTTACCTTTGAATCATGTCTCAATTTTATTCTTTCTTGTTCTCTTCATCTAGTATGAACTAATTCTCTTATCTAGGGTACGATGTAGCCTAATTAGGACCAGCTGTAGTTTCATATGAAGTTAATTCCATTATTTATCTCTTAAATTTGAGCGTTTATCTCTTCTCTTAATGCTTCTGATTGTCTGGCCAATAATTAGATGAATTGTTAATCACAATGAGACCGGAAGGAGAGTTGTGTGTCAAGTTCCTTGGGGTAAATGCCATGAGTTACATGGAGGATAGGAATATACCTCCATGGCTTATGTAATCAGTCAAAAAGATCCACAAAACTAAATGAATTCGTAATTATTGTAACTCGTATAGGGATATACAGGGTTAGTAATTAAGGAATACTTACACTAGACCTTGGGAGAGGCTAGTGAATAAATTAGGGAATCTTGATTAGCAAATAGGAAGATAAATTGGAGTTAATGGAATATGGAATGAAAGCTGGGAGTAATTATGGTGAAGTCGGAACCCTAGGTGTTTCTCTCTTGCTGAATCTATAATTTTTTTTGGTTTAATTTGCTATTTTTCTGGTTTACATTGTTTTCATTCTATTTTTAGTTGTTTCATTGAAATATCTTCTTATCGATTGATTAGATAAAGTTAAGGTTAACCCTATTTCGGTAGTTGGTACATTAGTCCTCGTGGGAACGATAAATTGATCTCATTTTATTACTTGCAAACGACAACGTACACTTGCGTTGGAATTTTCACAACAAGTTTTTGGCGCCGTTGCCGGGGACTAATTTGTTATCAATATCGATACTCAGTGATCTTGATTTTACTCTAATCGTTTATTTTCACAGATCTATTTAATTGTTTTATTGTTTGAGACTTTCAGGAGTTTTTCTTTTGGTGTATGAGAAATTCTGGAAGCAGTTCTCTAATCCCACTTGATTCTGAGATAGAGAAGACTTGTCGAAAAAATAGAAAGGCAAGAAAAGCGTCTACCAGAGTTTTAACAAACACAATGGCAGAAGAAAACCCTCCAAAGGCACTCCGTGATTATGCTCTACCTTCCATCACGGATACCAATTCGGGTATAAGGCGACCGGCTATTGAAGCAAACTCTTTTGAGATTAAACCAGCTGTGATCCACATGGTCCAGTCAGCCCCGTTCAGTGGATTAGCGAGTGAAGACCCTCATGCTCATATCTCCGGGTTCGTGGAGATATGCGATACTTTCAAGCACAATGGGGTTGGTAATGATGCTATTCGCCTCCGCCTATTTCCTTTCTCATTACGGGATAAAGCCAAGGCTTGGCTTCAGTCATTGCCAACAGGGACCATCACCACATGGGACATTTTGGCCCAAAAATTCTTGGCAAAATTTTTTCCACCAGCTAAGACTGCCAAGCTCCGAAATGACATTGCAACATTTTATCAATTTGAGAATGAGTCACTTCAGGAGGCTTGGGAAAGGTACAAAGAGTTGCTTCGTAGATGTCCCCACCATGGACTCCCTGACTGGTTGCAGCTACAGACATTTTATAATGGCTTGCTGAATTCCACTAAGACACTAGTTGATGCTGCTGCTGGTGGATCTTTGATGAGGAAGACATATGGGGATGCCAATGACCTGTTAGAGGAGATGGCTACCAATGCCTATCAGTGGCCTACTGAGAGGTCCACTTCACGTAAAGTACTTGGGGTGCATGAGGTTGATGCCTTCACTGCTTTATCTGCTAAAATAGATTCTCTGGCTAAGCAGTTAACCATCCGGAACGTCAATGCCATTCAGTCACCTCCTGAGAATTGTGATCATTGTGGTGGTCCTCATATTAGCTCAAATTGCCAAGTTGGCAATCCATTCTCTCCATCTAAGTCAGAGGAAGCACACTTTATGGGAAACCCAAGCAAGCAGAACAACCCTTACTCCAATACATACAACCCGGGGTGGAGAAATCACCCCAATTTTTCTTGGAGAAATAATCAGAATTCTGCTCAGGCACCAGTGCAAGATCAACCACCACCACCACCTAAGGTTTCTTTGGAGGATGCTCTAGCCAAATTGACCATGAATACAAGTCAATTCATGGCTCGAACAGATGCCTCCATTCGTAACTTAGAGATGCAAGTGGGTCAACTCTCCACCATGCTCACTAGCAGACAGCAGGGATCATTGCCAAGTGATACAGAAGTGAATCCTAAAGAGCATGTCATGGCCATAACTCTTCGTAGTGGTAAGACTTTGGATGAACCTTCTGAAGTTGTCAAGAAGGTGCCTAGTAAGCCAGTTGAGCCTGAGGTAAAAGAAGACACTCCAGTGGAAACTCATGTGACACCTGTGGGGAAAACATCTAAGTTATTCCCAGATAATCCTCCACCATATGTTCCACCTCTTCCGTTCCCTCAGCAATTCCAGAAGAAGAAGTTGGATAATCAATTCTCTAAATTTCTGGAGGTGTTCAAGAAGCTGCACATCAATATCCCATTTGCAGATGCTTTGGAGCAAATGCCTAGCTACGTGAAATTTATGAAGGAGATTCTCTCAAATAAAAGAAAGCTAGCGGATTATGAGACTGTGGCACTTACTGAGGAGTGCAGTGCAATCTTACAAAAGAAATTGCCACCAAAATTAACAGATCCAGGGAGTTTCAATATTCCTTGTTCTATTGGCAATATATCTTTCGGTAAGGCACTTTGTGATCTTGGTGCTAGTATTAACCTCATGCCTCTTTCTGTTTTCAGGAAATTGGGTATAGGAGAAATAAAGCCAACCTCCATCTCCTTGACATTGGCGGATAGATCAATCAAGTATCCAAGGGGAATCCTGGAGGATGTATTGGTGAAAGTGGACAAGTTCATCTTCCCAGCGGACTTCGTTGTGCTTGACATGGAGGAGGACGAAGAAATCCCAATTATTCTTGGTCGTCCATTTTTAGCAACTGGGAAAGCTCCTATTGATGTGCAAAAGGGCCAACTTACTTTGAGAGTGCAAGGTGATCAAGTGTCCTTCAAAGTTTTCAAAGAAATAAAGCATCCGGAAGAAGTGAGTGTCTGTTGTAAAATTGACACTATAAATGGAAGCAATAAATTACAAGACCCAGTTGGAGCTCACAACATGGGAACGAAAAACAAGGAGAAGCCTCCTGATTTAGAGGTCAAAGATGACAAAATTCCCAAGAAGCCAATGATTGGACCAGTGCCTATAGCTAAATCTCACAAGAAAAACAAGAAAAAGAAACCGTCATTCCAAAAGATCCTTTTAGAGCATTTTAGCAAATCTGCTTGTTTTGGAGATGGAAATAAAGTTTGGAGCTTAAAAGAGACTGACCAACAATCCAAAGCTCAAAGAAATAATGGATTAAAATTCCAAAAGTCCTCCACTACTATTTTTGATCTTGGTTAAGATATTTCAGAGAAAGTCTAGCTAACGACTATAAAATTAGTGCTTATTGGGAGGCAACCCAAGTATTTTTGGCACATTCTTTTATTGTCATTTACGTTTCAAGTCTCAATTATTTTAATTTAGAAACATTTAGTTTCGTGTTTAATGTTTGTTTTCTCATTATCTTGCAAGGTACCAACTCCAATTTCAGCAAAAAGATGCTTAATGGGGATCAAAGAGTGTGAAAATGTCCCAACATTCCAGCTTGGACAGAGAGGAAGAGCTGCTGCTCTCTTAATTTGGCGCTCTGGCGCTTGAAAAGCCTCCAAGAAGTGTTGAACCAGAGACTTGCAGCTGCGGTGCCCATCATCTAGCGTTGCAGTGCCCGAAAGCACCTCCTGGAACAGGCTGGATAGCAGCTAGGCGCTGTGGCGCCCATCAGATAGCGATGCGCCGCTCGACTCCCCCAAACTGGCCGAGACTCAAAGCTGCAGCGCTCAATCTTCAGCGCTACGACGCTCCAGCACCACGAAGGCAGAGACTAGGCGCTGCGGCGCCCGACCTTGTCTTGCAAATTTGATTGCAAGCTTTACACGCCGCATAGTGGGTTTAAGGGGAAGGACGGCGATCATGCCACTTGACCCACAACTACTTCAGGGAAGTCTCACTCACCATCTCTTTTAGTTATTTTGAACATTGGGGACAAGGTTGTATTTTAAGTTTGGGGGTAGTGGGATTTTTATCCCTTTAGACTGTAAGGTATTTAGAATGTTTAATGTATGCATTTTTATTTCTTGATCTTAGGATGTTAATTAATTTAAAAAAAAAATTCTGAAAGCCTAGGGCCTATGATAAAACTATTTTCTATTGATCACATCTCTAGAAAAATGATAGATGACTGTGTGTCTGAGAACTCCAAAGCTTACTCTTGTTTGACTGAATCTTTGTGAATCACGAAGCACATAGCTTTGCTTGCTTGAAGTTGACACTGTTTAATGTCGATTATGTGAACTGAATTTTTTGAGGATTGTCTCTTGAACACTAGAACTTGCTTGATTGTCAGTCGAGGCGAAATCCTAGGCTGCACAATGTTAGGGATATGATTTAGGCCATATTTGCTCAGTTTGGACCTTTCTAGCTAACCTGGTGAATGATGATTAAATCCCTAGCACACCCCCATTGAGCTTAAAGTAGCCATTTCTTTATCACCCTTATTTACCTTAACATTTGGATGAATCTCTTTCTGTACCCCTCACTCAGAGCATTTCTTTAGTTAAAAGAGCATCTAGAGCTAAGAATTTTGGGAAGAATGAGTGAGAAAAGAAAAGAAAAATAGCAATATACCACCAAAGTCAATGAGTTACAATCCTGCTATACAAGAAATAAAATGTGCAATGAAAAAGGAAAGAAATCCCATAAAAGCACAAAGCTCAGGATGTAGTAACCCAAAGTGAATACAAGTTGTTGGTGGATATCAAAACAGAGATGAAAATAAGTTTGGGGGAGTTAGAAGTGAAAGAAAGAAGAGTGTTAGCTCGTGAATCTTGCTCTAACTAAAAAATAAGTGGAATGAGTGAACTAAGCCAGTCTATCATCTTTTATCTTACCCTTCACCCAGCCACATTACAGACCAAACAAAAGTCCTATTGATTCTCTATGTTGTTTAGCCTACATTAGTGGAGATTGGCATGAAAAACAAGCATATGGTGCTCTGAAGAAATTAAAGTAGAGACTAACACTGCTATGAGTTTGCATAATCTGATTTAAATAGAAAGAGTAGAGTAAGCAAGGCTACTTCCACACACACAAAATTCTAGTTTAAGGAGAGTAGCTATTGGTTGAAATCAGATACATGCATGTCATCTTGACAATTTTCTAAAAGTTGTGGTGAATTAAATTCTTTGAGGCCTGTATGGAGAGTAAGAAAATTTTACATTTCTTAGTGAATTCCTAAATCAGAATTTATTTTCTTTGCTCAAGGACTAGCAAATGTTAAGTTTNATTAAAGTAGAGACTAACACTACTATGAGTTTGCATAATCTGATTTAAATAGAAAGAGTAGAGTAAGCAAGGCTACTTCCACACACACAAAATTCTAGTTTAAGGAGAGTAGCTATTGGTTGAAATCAGATACATGCATGTCATCTTGACAATTTTCTAAAAGTTGTGGTGAATTAAATTCTTTGAGGCCTGTATGGAGAGTAAGAAAATTTTACATTTCTTAGTGAATTCCTAAATCAGAATTTATTTTCTTTGCTCAAGGACTAGCAAATGTTAAGTTTGGGGGTATTTGTTGATTGAGTTTTATACTCACTCTTTAGATGTCTTTTTGCAAAGTATTTGGTTGGTTTTTGAGGAATGATGGCCACTTATTGTAAGTTTTATGTTAAATTCCAGAACTCATGGACTAAAGTGAAGGAATGAAGTAAAAAGAGGATTTGGACAGAAAACCAGCGCTGCAACCCTTGAAATCCAGCGCCGCAGCGCTAAAGTACTAAAAATTCAGTCTCAGGCAGAGAGCCAGCGTCGTAGCGCCCGTGACCCAACACCGCAGCGCCAGTTTCCAGCGCCGCAGCGCCCACAACAGCCATTCAGGCAGTGTTTCCAGCGCCGCAGCGCCTGTGCGCGGATTACTAATACACGTCACTCTGTTTCTCTAGTTTTAGGGCATTTCTTTAGAAGTATAAATAGGATACCTAGGGAATTAAAAGGGGGTTCGTTCTTAGACACTTTTGGAGGCACAAAGGAGGCAAAGGAAGGATTGAAGGGAGGAGATGCAAAGCTAATTAGAACTTCAAACCAGAGTTTTTCCTATTTTACCTTTAAATCATGTCTCAATTTTATTCTTTCTGGTTCTCTTCATTTAGTATGAACTAATTCTTTTATCTAGGGGTACGATGTAGCCTAATTAGGACCAGCTGTAGTTTCATATGAAGTTAATTCCATTATTTATCTCTTTAATTTGAGCGTTTATCTCTTCTCTTAATGCTTCTGATTGTCTGGCCAATAATTAGATGAATTGTTAATCACAATGAGACCGGAAGTAGAGTTGTGTGTCAAGTTCCTTGGGGTAAATGCCATGAGTTACATGGAGGATAGGAATATATCTCCATGGCTTATGTAATTAGTCAAAAAGATCCACAAAACTAAATGAATTCGTAATTATTGTAACTTGTATAGGGGTATACAGGGTTAGTAATTAAGGGATATTTACACTAGACCTTGAGAGAGACTAGTGAATAAATTAGGGAATCTTGATTAGCAAATAGGAAGATAAATTGGAGTTAATGGAATATGGAATGAAAGCTGGGAGTAATTATGGTGAAATCGGAACCCTAGGTGTTTCTCTCTTGCTGAATCTATCATTTTTCTGGTTTGATTTGCTATTTTTCTGGTTTACATTGTTTTTATTCTATTTGCAATTGTTTCCTTGAAATATCTCCTTATCGATTGATTAGATAAAGTTAAGGTTAACCCTCTTTCGGTAATTGGTATATTAGTCCTCGTGAGAACGATAAATTTATCTCATTTTATTACTTGCAAACGACAACGTACACTTGCGTTGAAATTTTCACAACACATACCAGTGATCATTGCACTTGGGCCAGCATATAGAACACAATCCATATAGGCAGCATCAGCCGCCATGAAACCAACACTCCCATTGTCATCTTGAACTCTGCCATCGTTCTAGATATTAGAAGAGACTAGAATTGACGTTAACGAACCCTTCTTCAGTGATTCATTATGGACCGCAGCCTGTTCACCCAGCAACATCCGAGGCACAGCCGCCTGGCCCGCATCTGATCCCACGCCAACATTAATAGTTCACTGGGTAACCATTTGCACCCCATGTCCTACCATACTTCTTGGTATCTCAGTATTGTTTTCCTAGGCATTGTTCTTATTAGGATCAACATCCACAAAGAGGTTTGCCAAGACAGTTGAGAGAACTTTTGTGTGAACCATGACCTGTTTACATAAAAGTGCATGGTTCTCCTTATGGATACCATTATTAGGGTCGGTGTTTTCAGAGGTCTCCAACACTTTGTGTCCCAGTTGCTCACCTTGCATCCATGGACCCCTTTTCTTCTCCTTCACTTCAGCCTTTAACTCATCTTCAAGGAAACTTGCACACATCCTTTCCTCATGTCCAAGAGCCCCATAGTAGTAACAAAACTGAGGTAATCTTTCATACTTGAAATCAACCCATATAGACCCATCTTCTTTACTAGCTAACCACAGTCTATACTTCAATGGGAAAGAAACATCCATCACCAACAGCACCTTCATAGTTGTACCCACCTTTCCTTTCATTCGAAATTGTCCCACATCCTTCATAGTGCCAATTCTCGCACCAATCTTCCTGCCCATATTTAAAGTTTGACAGTGAATTGGTAAGCCCCATATCTGGACTCATACTTGCACCTCTTTCAGAGCATAGATTGGCCGGTACACTCCCTTCCCCACCTCTGCACCAGCAGAAAATTGTTCTCATAGATCCACGGATTTCCTTTCAATACCCATCACAGGCATATGTCGTCGTCAAAGAAAAATTGGAAGACCCTTGGTTCCAACTCCACCACCCGGAAACTCTTAGGATTTCCCTATATCCCCTGTAACATAGACTGCAAAACTCCCCCAATCACTGGGTTTTCTGTCACCACACAACCAATCAAACTGTTGACACAAGTTTTGACTCTGTCAGCGACATCTGCCTCCTCTATGTTGAGAGTCTCCTCCGCTTCTCCGCCAATCTCCTCTGTTAGGAAAACGATAATGGAGACTAACTAGGTTGGCTTTGAGGCGTGAACAATTACACTGTCTTGAGTGTAATATTGCTTCTCTATAAAAGCAAGTTACCCCAGGATACAACAAAGCCCTCAAAAACTCTCAATGGAAAAGTGAATTCTAATGCATTAGGGTGTTCCCTTTTATAGAGTTGAAAAGACACGAATGAACAAATATAATTGGTCAGAAATTAACAGACATAATTGTCTATTCGGAATAGTCACAATTGTCTGTTCGGAATAGTCACAACAGTCTGTTCAAAACAGACACAATTGTCTATTCGAGTTTATTCATCTGAACCTGTTAATTTAATTAACTACCATC
>QAOA01005170.1:266292-295187 GCA_003255065.1 Cercis canadensis
TCCTCTACATCCACCATCTTTGCAGCAAAAGAATACCTCTGCGAAGAAACGCAAAATCATACTAGCACCACGAGACAAAGCTCGGAAACAAATGCACAAAGCACATTTCAACGTAACAAGCACAATGACTGCTCCACTCTAGGGTAGAAATCCTAGGAGGGGAAACAAAATGGATTCCATACGTCCTGAAAAGGCTTTTTTAATTATAAAAAGATGCAGCAAAAATTACTTTAGTCTCTAAAACATTTTCTGTTTCACTTGAGTCTTTGAAAGTTTAAAAATCAATCATAATGATTATTTTTTTACTATCATATATGTCCTAAAAAGGATCATTATAATTAACTTTTTAAACTTTAAGGAACTTAAGTAATAAAAAAATCTCGAGTAAAATATATTTTTTGTCATTGAATTATTTTTCAAATTTCACTTTAGTTTTTGATTTATTTTTAGTGTCATTCTAATTCTCGAATGATCATATTGTCCACTAAATCAATCATTCCTAGCACAAAAAAAATGATCACTTAAATAATTGATTTGATAGGTAAAGTGATTATTTGAGGATTAAAATAATACAAAAAATAAATTAATAACTAAAGTGACATTTGAAAATTAATTCATTGACAAAAAAATATATTTAACTCAAAAATCTTTTAGGGAGCCAACTTTTAAACTTTTTTTCTCTCTTCAATGTGCTGAGGGAGTGCGCTCTCTCACTGCAGCCTCTCTTTACATGCTACAACTTGCTTTAAGTGAGAGGGAGTGCACTACTCTCATCGGGGGAGCACGCTCTCCGCTCTCTTAACTTAACACTAAATCTTGCAATCTATTATTAGAAAAGAGCGTGCTCTTTGCTCTCTGACTAAATATTCTAAAGAGTTCTTAGTCTCCAACAAAAAAAAAGCTCCATGGTAATGCTCAACACCTCTAAACTTTCCAACTTCAAAATTGGTTATAGAGAAGAAATCACCATCTGATTGCTCACTTGATCAAAATTTTGAAGAACAAACAAAACAACTTTTTCTCTCATTTTCGTCTGCAAAATTTCCCATTCTCGCACAAATTTCTCTGGCGGCAACCCAAAAATTGAACCACTCTTTAAAAGAAGCCCTCACATATATGGGCTTGTAAATACCCATAAAATTCGCATGGACTAGGGCCCTCCACCATATAAGAGAGACCCAAAAATGAACAGGAAATTTGGCGTGATATCATTAAGCATTAGCCCCACTTCTTAATTAGCCAAAAAAGGAAAAATAAAAATAAAAAAACCACATTTGGATGGAGAAATGCCACTTAGTGGAAATTTCTTAGGTAGATTCCATAAAACCAACGTCACCTGGATTATGATAGACAAAGATTATCAAAAAGTGGATCGAAGGAAAAGCAATTGTGCACCAAAAGTATATGCGAAGAAGATCCTTTCCTCCACTTTCCTTTCCTCATCTACAAGAGCCACTATGACCTACATGTTTCCCTCACTTGAGCACTATAAAGCCAAGAGCGACTTTCCCTTTTCATCATCATCATCAGCTCTCCTCTGCTCTCACCAGCAAGCATTAGGCTCCACTTCTTGTTTCTTGCAGTAGTTCATCAAAATGAGATTCAAGTTCAGCTTCACGACCGGCGTTCGCCACGACAACCACAACCATGGTGGCAAGAGAGAGCATGGTGCTCGTCATGCTTGTCCTACTAGTTAGGTCATAGTCGTAAGCTTAAAGCCTAATACAAAAAGGGCAACCCTGATCCTTTGGCAATGAATGTATCCTATGTCAGATATATATGGAGTAATAAGCACTCTCTATGTAAGCAATCTTGAAAACTAGTTCATTTTGTTACTTTGCTTCATGCTCATATATATTACTTTGCTTCATGCTCATAAATCAATAATAGAGGTTTACCTAACATTTGGAGTTCATCTATTTTTGTTCTAAATCGCTGTGTCAAGTTATAATTTTTTTTCTTTTCATCAACTCTAATTTAATTTAGATTGTGTTTCACTTGTGTTCTCAACATCATCGCTCTCATTTCAATTCAAATGTTGGAAATGAGAGATTATCTTTTTCATTTGAGAAAAGCTCAAATAAAAAATATAGTGCTGTCTCATTTCCAACATTTCAACTGGTATTTAACTAAATGTGGAACGGAATCTACAATAAATAATTAATTGCTTACATAAGCACACCTTGAATAAAATATGTTAAGAAAAGTATGTTAGTTAGATTCGTATTTAGTTTTAAATCCAGAAAACTAGTCATAGGTTTCTTTTCTTTTCTTTTATAAAGTGTATGACAGTGAGAAAATTCAAAATATCTACATTCGTGTAACTTTTGTACATGTGATCGGTAAAGAAGTACAAAAGTTGATACAATATATATNTATATATATGTGGGCTAACATTTGGACTTTGATAAATCCCATTTGCATTAATTAAACCCATTCTTTAGAAAAGTCATTTGACACTTCCAAGAGAGGGGGAAAACAAGAGAAGAAAGCGAAGAAGGAAAAAGGAAAGTTAATTTGGATATATTTAGCTACTTTAATAAACATTCAAAACAAAAATAAATATTGTATTGCAATTATTATTTGGAGTCAGAGTCTAATGGTATTTGATTGGATAAGATAGGAATTAAGACATTAAGTGTGGGCAAATTGGATAGTTTGCAATAGATTTAAAATTTGAATTTTCATGTCCCTATGTATTAAAACAGAACTATCAAATAACTTGTAGTTAAGTAATACTAAGATTGTCCTTAGAGTTTTTGAGTTTTATGTTCGAATCTAGAGTCGTAGTCAAAAGTACCAATAATATAACTATAACATACTGATTAGGTTAATAAACATCTAGAAAGCTTTTGAGACTTGTGTGTGCCTCCCTTAAACTGATAGTAGACACTTATTCTGTGAGGGTTGAAAATGCAAGCCTCATTGATAAATGTTAATTTGGATAAGAGGAGGACTCCTCTTCTTTGTTCTCTATTTTTTTTTTCTTTTTTTGAATAGATAAGTATAGGTAGACTTTTTAGTTGGGGATATGAGAGAATGAATGTTCAAATCTAGGACCTCAACTTTTTTTGGAGAGAACCCTAGACCAATTGTGTTGTATGAGAAGAGGATAACTCTTGAACTTTGTATGTGCATCCACATTCACATACGTATATATAGTTGTTGGATAATACTATATCCTCATTGATAATGGATTC
This sequence comes from Cercis canadensis, assembly GCA_003255065.1. NCBI lineage: Eukaryota > Viridiplantae > Streptophyta > Magnoliopsida > Fabales > Fabaceae > Cercis > Cercis canadensis. Next base: position 269,493 of record QAOA01005170.1, read on the forward strand.
AAGAGATATAACTAAACTCTTGTGAGGTTTTGGTATAACGCAAAATCTCAAATTGTCAGATATATTGTTATAAGATATATGTAAATTGATTTAAGATCTTATATTAAGTGTTAAAACTAAACAAATTATACAAAATGGGTAAAAATATAGGATGCTCTTGTTTGATAGCCATAGAATTATCACATATCTTGTTTCAAATATCTTATAGTGCAATCAAGTACATATCGAGCATTCGAGATGCATAAAAATGTGAAGATTTGATTCCTGATGATATCGAAGTGCATATATGATGCCAAAATATCAAACCATCAGCATTTTATATACTTGTGATTTATATTCTTACATATCCATATCAAATTCTGAATATATATCATGCAACTCTGTAGTAATTATTTTGTTAATCTTCTTGACATTATGTGTTCTTTACGGGATATCATGCCGTTAATGATAATGTTGACTTTTATGGAGTATCATGCTAGATTTATTGGCTATTGTATATTGTTTGAGTTTTGGAGGGTAATTAAAATTTAGAAATTAATCTCTCGTCCTTTGATTTCATTTGCATTAGAGGCAAGGAGTTTCCATAACTTTAGATCATTCCTTCCTTGCATTTGCACGAGTTTTTCTTGTGAGCGGAACTTCAATGAAATTAGATTTCCTTGAAAGATCTAGTTAATTACAATCTGTCCATTGTTTGAGAGTGTTTTTTTCTCTCTCTTTAAACAATCCAATTTTCTAGCTTCCCCAATTCAGAGAGTTTTGGAATTAAGAATCATGTTGCCACTTTTTTTCCTTTTTCTTACTCATCCAAACAAGAGAGAGGAAAGTTCCCTATTATCCTCTCCTTACCGTCCCTTTCCTCTCCCCTCCAACTTCAAAACAAATCCTAAGGAACTTTATAGTCTAAACAAACATAGAAGAGGAAGCAAAAGAAGAAGAAAAGTCCTAATGCCCTCTCAAGTACATCAAAACTGTAAAACATTAGGCAAGTGGATTGGAAAGTTTCACCTTTTTTTTTTTTTACCATTTCAGGTTTTTAAAGAAAAAGAAATAAATAGAGAAATTGTCTTATACTTCTTTTTAAAGTTAAATTGTTGTATTAACCTAAGACCTCTACCGAGTTAAGCCCAAGTTATGTTATTAACTTTTAACTGGCATCAAAATAGTACAATTATAAGATGTAGAATACAAAATGTCTATGTTACTAGGTCTGGAGTAGCAAGGACCAAAGTTTACTGATGCACTGTTACCTTGTTTTTTTTTTTTTTTTTTTGTTAAACTAGAAAATATAGAAAACGAATAAAGTCATTCTACAAAGTCTGGGAAACATAGTTCCCTTAGTATCTGCAAAATAACAAGCTAAAATAAAGTTTGACACAGAATCAAAGATAACTAGGTCTTCATGCAGAATAAGACCCTTTTTAGCTAAGCCATCAACCACTTGATTTTGTTTTCTTTATGTATGCTGTATCTGGACTGTTCCCAACTTCCTCATCAACAAACTACAGACATCAATCATAATTCTTATCGGATTTTCTTAAATAATGGTTTGTGATCTGATTACTCAATTTGAAACATTTATATTTCAGATTTCAATGAATCAAACCACATTTATATGTGTATATTATGTGTATATATTCTTCTAGTGTTAAAATATACACATATGTTAGCCTAATGGTGTCTGCATCCCTAAAATTTCATCCATCATGTAGTACGATCAATTGGTTAGCTTCGGTTTGTAGCATAATTCATTGAGAGCTAAGTCAAATGATGTTTCTAAAGAAAAAATACTTTCACATTTGATAAAGCGATGTAATTTAAATAATTAATATATTTTTTTATTTTTGTTTACTTTTATGTATCAAAATCAATTTTTGATAACTTTTTCAAATAGAAGATTCTTTTTTTTTTTTTTTAAANAAAAAAATGATCAGTGTATCCTTGAGAGCCAACTTTATCTTATAATGTGAAATTTTCATTTTTAACATACAAACATGTACAGGGTTGTTGCCTTTTCTTTCTAGCTAAACTTTCTATATGAATGTTATTTCTGTAGTTCTTTCTTTCTGTTGTTTTTCTTTTGCAGTAAATCACATAACCCTGGATGTAGTATGCGATGGAAGTTGTCCTGAGAGAGATGTTGTTTGTGTCTCGTTGATGATGACGTCCCTCACTGAAGGAGAAGCTATTAATAAGGGATTGGAGCCTTGAGCTGCCTCTTTCTGAATAAATTAAAGATTCTGTAATTTTGCTAGCAGATGGCATGTATCTAATGCTACGATTTGCTACACCTTATAAACTAGCTATTATAAAATAAATAAATAAATAAATTACTCCATTATTATCTACTTTTGAGGCATGTAGTTTGCCCTTTCATTATTGTCTGAAATTTTGCAGAGTTGTGGACATTTCATTGTGAAAAATGTGGCTTGAATTTTATTCATGTGCATGGCATGGCAATTGGCCACTTTGGCATTCGTTTGAAGGAAGCAGAATATCTTTTATTGCTATTTGCTGATTATGCACCAAGAGACAAAAGGATTAGTGCATTGGGTGGAAGGCTTGGTAAAAGTCATGAAAGCATAGGTTTATTGGGGAAACCAGTAAATGCTATCTGCCACCAAATTTCCTTTTGACTAGATGCGAAGTTGATAAGCTTTACAGTAAATTTGGTTGAAATTGTGGCTCATTGCTCAGCTTTTGTAGCTGCACCAACGTGTTTATAGTAGCAAGCATAAGCCGAGGCTTTTGGATCACAATTAAAGCCAATGGTTACATGAAGTCTATAAATGCCGAGCTTCTTCAGCATTTGGATTCAAGCACCTAAGTTAAATACTACGCAGTATAGTAGTGTGCTTAAGTCAAGTTTGTCGTTTGCTTCTTGAGTGCTTCATATAGAGTGAGGTGAATAAACACTTTGTGATAAAATACCAAGCGATACTTTGAGTGTATTTGGGTTTGGGGTTTGGAGAAGATTTAAGACACTTTTGTATTTTCCTTTTGCTACATTAGTGGAATTTCTTTGTTGTCTTCGACCTCTGTAGGCTATCAGCTGAACCACATAAATCTTGTGTCTGTTATTTTTTTTTCCAGTTCATTTTATCTCTACTCATTAATCTTGCCAAAAAGCACATATTTGGTTGTGGGATGTGAAGTGCTGCTTTGCATATATTTACTTTTTGAGTTCTTCACTATTAATACTAAATAATGTGTACACAACCACACACAAAACACGACAAATCTAGATACCTCTCAACAAGGTTGAGGATATAAGCTTAAATTTTCATTTTTTCCATATTCCCAACTAGGAAATCTAGCTTTTATCTCTCTAATGAGGAATAAATACTAAATAATGTGTTTATAAAAAGGGAATTAATCACTTTGAAACAATGATAAAATTTTTGAAAAGAAGTAAAATAGCCAAGCGCAATAGAACCTTTTTTATTTCTTTTTTTGTTAACGTGGAAATTTTTTTTCTGTTCTACTGAACTTGGCCAACCCTCTCACATCGTGAGCCATATATAAACTCAAATGTTATTTTGTTACGTTCCGATGTGGGACTGTTACAACACATATAAAGGATAAGAAATTTCTCATCTAGTTCCATCCTCGAATATTTTAGCCTAACTTAAGATGTTTTGGATCCTTCCTTAAAAAGATAAAACCAAACCTCAAGTAGGAAAAAAGAATAAATTAAAATTATATCCCGTAATAACATGTAATCCTTTACCATAAAAGAGTATAGTGTTATGCAAACAATCACTAATGAGTTCAAGTCAGTCTAGGTTAAACATTTCTTCTGAAATCTCACATATGCTTCAAACTTTCAAACACTGGCATGAAAGAAGCAACAAGGACAGGAGGACAACAAGCACAATGCACACATATAATTACGCAAATACACCTATGACCATGTCACGAATAACGAATTCAAGAAACACCACTGCAAACTACTCATACCTTTAATGGGAAACTCTTCATCACTTAGTCAATGTTCTCAAGCCAAGAAACACATAATTAATCTAAAATCTTATACGTCAGAAAGAAATTGCCACCAAAAAAAAAAAAAAAGGATTTGAATCCTCTAAAGTGAGGGTTGCACTCTAGAGAGTAAAATGTAGACATCCTAACTCTTAAAAAGAATAAATGGCTAAAATTATGACACATCATCATTTTTAAATGCTCTTCTAAAATAATAAATCATGCCTAATTTGTATTAGAAAATACCTATTATATATCTTTAACAATTACACAATAGCTTGGAACTTTGATTATCGAAGGGTATCTCTCCAATGTGATTTCTTTGGCTCTTATTCAGACCCTCCAGTCTTCTAAACATGCCATGGCCGCTGGGTCTCAACTCCTTAATAAGGTCACAGTTGGCTTCTCTCTATAGAATGGGAACTGCTATGGCTACAACCTTCCCCATGGATTCTCTCGGCTAGTCAATCCTCCCCTCCTAATCTTTTGTTCCTGGTATTACTGGGGCCTCTTTACCCCAAGTTGTTCTTTGGTAGTGCACACCTCTTCGACTACCTATCTCTTTTAGTTTTAGCAATCATTTGTAACTTACCAACTATGAAATGTCAAATGTGAAATGTGAAATACTGAAATTGCTACTTTGCTTATCCTTAACTTTTGGGTTCTTTTCCATTAATTCTTATTTCTTTTTTTGTCAAAGACAGGAAATCTCATCGAATCATGGAAACATAAAAAAGATTAACCTTAATTACAACCATAAACTCTGGTTACTGTCCATCAGAAACAAACACAGGGACTCCCAACAGCACCAACCACCTAAGTGGGAGGGCACGAAAACAACATGAATTCCAGAAGAGACAGCAAGCTTTCCTGAGAGTTTCCACTATACTCCACTCCTTTTGGTTGAAGATTCTGTCATTATGACCTTCCATATTCTCCACATAAAAACACAGCCAGAGCAGCAAGCTCTTTCCCATCCCACTGAAGAAACAGCCTATTCGAAAGCTGCAGCCGCCATTCTTGGAAGAGTTTTCATGAGTCTCAGTGGATCTTACCATCAGCTTTGAACCCAGCTGCACCCTTTTCCGGTGATGAATTTAGAAATAACTCGATGAGGGGCTAAACTACAAACATTTCTTTTAGAGATTAGATAAAAAAAAAATTGAAAGGTGAAGGCCAGTGCTTGGATCTGTCATTGCCCCTTTTGGAAAAGGGCATTGAACCCTTAAATGTTCTACCGATTCTTATGGATTCTGGCAATATGGACAATTAGTGTTGAATGCTGGCAACCTTTTCTGTAAGTTTGCAGATACTGATATGGCATTCAGCAAGAGCCAACAGAGAAAGATGCCTAATTTGCTTGGGATTTTCAGCTTCCAAACCCATGACGACATCCTCTTTCTGTCCCTATCAACCGCTTCTAGGTCGTGATGCAAGTTTTATCTTCATTATTGGAATGCCGTACTACATCATGTTCATTATTACCTAGTTTTATCTTCATTATAGACTCAACACCCTCTTCATACACCACATTCCTGAGCATATCTTCTTTACATTGCCAGTTGTTCTGATCTATGAGCTATGCCACATAGTAAACATCATTCTCTGCATAGGGCCTCGCTGTTGCATGAGAAGAATATTTTGAAGGAACCCATGGGTCACCAAAAACTCTGATTCTGATTCCTCTCCCCACTTTACACCTATCTTCCTCTTCTAGAACTTTCCTACCCTCCATCAAACTTCTCCATGCCTATGATGCCGTACCTCTACATTTTGCTTGCATGAAAGAGGAGTATGGAAAATATTTCCCCTTGAAAGTTCACATCAGAAAGCAGTCTCCACGTATGCATTCTTTGCAAGTAAAGCAAGATTGAAAGATTTCAGGTCCTTAAAACCCAAAACTCCTTCATTCCTGTTTAGACACATGGCCTCCTATTTTACCAAATAAATTTCCTTCTATCCCAATGTTTGTTACACGAGAAATCCCTCACCATTCTAGTCAAGTCCAGAAAAGAGGTTATTAGTTAGTTTAAAGCACCCCATAGCATAGACCGGCAATGCTTGAGCTAGTAATTTAATTATGAGCGCTTCTCTTCTTCCCCCATTGAAAGTAGGCTATTTTTGCAGCCATTGAGTCTCTTAGCCACCGTTTCCTTTATAAAAATAAACATTTGACTCTTTGATCTATTAATCAGTGCCGGCAAACCCAAAATATTTATCCTGCCTGTCTATGTAAGAAATCCCCATGGAAAATTCAATCTAATCCCTTAGCTGAAGTGATGTGTTTGCACTGAAGATAGATGACTTGAGAAGATGAATCTTTTGCCCACTCGCTGTCTCATATTCTCTTAAGAGGTTCAAAATGGTTGTTCCTTCTTGAATTCCTGCTTTAGCAAATAAGAGAGAATCATCTATGAATACTAAATGCTTGATCGCTGGGCATCTTCTCCTTATTTTGAGACCTTGAATAGTTCCATTCCTCTGTGTGTTGTTAAGAAGGAATGGAAAATCCCTTTGGCATATAAGAAATAGGTAAGGGGAAAGAGAGTCGCCTTGCCAATATAGCCCTCCTGAGGGTTTGAAATATCCATGAGATTGTCCATTCACAACCACATAGAACATAGTATTAGAAATGCACTCAATCACCAACCTACACCACTTGTTGCTAAAGCCCACATTTTTCATAAAAGCTTTAGGAATTGCCACTCCACTCGCGTTTATGCTTTACTCATGTCAAGCTTAACGGCCATTTGAAACATTTCTCCATGTTCTCTTGTGTTGAGATGATACATTAGTTCATTCCCAATAAAGATATTGTCTAAGATTAAACTCCATTTTACAAAGGTGCTCTAATTCCTGCTAATGATCTTGGGCATCACTTTTTGGAGTCGGTTAACCAGAATTTTTTAAATGATTTTGTAGAACACCATGCATAGACTAATGGGCCTCACATCACCCTTCCCTCGACAGTCATCCACCTTCGGAATCAGAACTAGCCTTGTAGAATTTCCCTGTGAAACCACCACTGCATGGTGCACCATCAGGATTTAAGGAAAATACTGTTCCTGCTTTGGTTTTGTCATTCCTTACTGGTCTGATTAGGTACCTGTTCATGCTATTGGAGACTGTACAAGGAAACTGACCAAACAACTCATGAATCCTGTTTGGATTCGTGGAAAGATTTCGTATTCTTGCCTCCCCACTTCAACCACTTAGTTCTTGATTTGTGGTACCAAAACCTTTCTTCTTTAGTACACCAATAGCTTCTCTTTCTCTCTTATCTCCTAGTAGTCAATGTACCTACTCTCTTCCTTCAGGATCTTTATTTCACCATGTATAGCCTCGTTATATTAGACAGAGAATTGATAGCATGAGAGGAAAGCCATTTCACCAACTCATGTCAGCATTTGCTTCAATTGCTGTAGGAAAAGGATGGCAGTTCGGAAAAAGAATATAATGGGCAAGTGCAACAGAACCTCTCGGTTATTTGTGGTAACCTGTTTTTTTTTTTTTTTATTTTTTTTTTTTTATTCTGAGCTCGGCCATCGGCCATCGGCCATCACCTTACATCATAAGCTGCATATAAAGTGAAACATTATTTTATTGTTTGATGTTAGACTATTATTACTCATTAAAAGGACTAGGAATTTTTCATCCAGTTTCATCCTCCAAGATTTTAGCCTAACTTAAGACGTATCAAATCCTTCCTTGTAAGAAAGATTAAATTAATTATAGTATATCCCCAAAGAGAAATTATTTGGTCCATTGTCGGTGGACTTCCAATTTCCACTAGTGGAGGACCAAATAGTGATACATGTTCCTGTGCATGTGCCATTCTTTTTAACTGCATCAGTTTCCTTTTTTTCTTCTATTGCATTCCAATTTTTTTTTATCAATTAAAACAAACATCATATCTCTTTCTCCATCAAGAAATCCCTTTTCTCTCCCACTCTCACCCTCACATCCCATCTTTCATTTCATCCCTGCTTTCTCTCTCATTTCATTAGCAGCTGTTTCTTTTTCTTTTTTTAATTCTGCCGAGCTTCGGCGATCGATCATTCCTCACATCATAAGCCAAATATAAAGTAAAACGTTATTTTATTACTTTCGGGTGTTAGACTATTGTTACTTATAAAAAGGATAGGAAATTTTTCATCCCGTTTCATCCTCCATGATTTTAGCCCAACTTAAGACGTATCAAATCTTTCTTAAGAAAAAAGATTAAATTAAAGTATATACCAAAATAACATGTAGTCCTTTACCATCACTAATTGTTTCAAAGTGGAACCACAACTAGTATTTGGTATATATATATATACTTACTCTTGAGTTCAAATTAGTCTCATTTAAACATTTTTGTTTGGAAATCTCACATACACTTTAAGATTGGGTTGAAAGAGAGCCACAAAGATAAAAGGACAAACATGCTCAGCGCGTGCATAAGGTTATGCAAATATGCACACCTACTACTATTCCAGGAATAACAAATACAAAATAATGTGTTTACATTAAAGGAATCAATTGTTAATTAATGTGAAACGAGGATAGCAGTTTAGGAAAGAAAGTAAATAGCCAAGCTCATCACCACTATTTTGTTATTGGTGGTAATGTACTAATGTGGTAAATTTTTTCTTTCTACTAAAGTTGGCCAACCTTTTCACTTTGTAAGCTAACATTAATTACATGTTATTTTCCCATGTGGGTCTATTGCTGCTCATGAAAAGGATAGAAAATTTCTCATATAGTTGCATCCTTAGAAGATTTTTTAGCCCCACTTGACATTTTGGATCCTTCCTTACAATGTTTCCTCAATTGGGAAAATGATAAAAGTAGAGAGAGCCACGTTATACCTTGAGGGGACCATGATATAATTAGTATAGATAAACGATTAGGCATAGTTGTGCTTTCAGTAGCTGTTTAATATTCTTTTATGAAATATAATTCAATAAAAAATTATGGTATTGACTTTTTTCCCCAAGTCAACGTAATAATAATAATAATAATAATAACTGTTAAATCCTTGAAATATTAGGAAGAAGAAAACTTTTTTTTTTTTTATATGAAGGAAGAAGAAAACTTAACAGAAAAGAAAAGACTAAAATACTTTCTTCACCGTTATATTTGTCCATAGTATATGCTGTTTTGCCCCTCTTTTTTTAAAACTTACATAAATTTCCCATGAACTTTTAAAAACGGCCACAACTTGTTCTAAATTATATAAGTCAATTGTTAAATCATGATTGAAAGAGGTAAACATAGTACAAAATATCTATAATACCCTCAACTCGCAACTGTCACTTAAATTTTGAAAATAATTTTGGAAAATGTTAAGTAGCAAAAATTTAATTGTCATAATTGCTAGCATGATTTAATTGTAATAACTTAATGGCCAACAAAGGGTATTATGGTCATTTTGTTTTTTCTCTGAGTATGATTTAGTAATTGACTTATATAATTTTTTTTATTTGGATTGACTTATATAATTGGACCAAGTTGTAGCTTTTTTTTTCAAAGTTTAAAGGAGATGTGTGTAAGTTTTGAAAATAGAGAAAAATGTTGTGTATATTATATACAAATACTGAGAAGAGAAAGTATTTTAGCCAAAATTAAAAAAGTCAAGAAACCATTTTCCCTTCCTTAAATTAGGCATAGTTGTGCTTTTGGCTTATTGATTAAAAAAATCCAATTTTAAAAAGAATTTATTTTTTTTGGGTACTTCTAAAACTATTCATTATAAAAAAGGATAATTTTAAATAAAATATTATGGGACAAAACAACAAATATTGTCTCGCTACTTCAAAAACAATGATTTTTTTGAAGTTCCGCTACATTAGAATAACGAGACCCACCATTTTTTCATGTCAATTAAAATTCCTAAAAAACCTGTGATGTATGAGAAGGTCCCGCCATTTTCAAAATAGCGAGATCTTTGTGAAACCGCTAAATAATAAGTAGCATGATCAAAATTAAAAAAAAAAAGAAATAAAGACAAAAAAAGAGGAAAAGGAAGAAATAAAAAGATAAGAGAAGGGAGGAATGAGTATGTGAGAGAGAGAATAGACAAATGACATAAAAAAAAAANATGGTGGATCCTTTTAATTTCGTTATTTTGCATTAGGGAGACTAGTTTTATTATTTTTTTCTTTAATTTTTTAAATTCAAAACAATATCATTTTAGTAAATTGTTGAGAAATTACTCAAATGTGTAAATAGTTTTGAAATAAATATATTTTTTGTCAACGAGCATGTGCTTTCAGTAGTTGTTAATGTTCTTTTATAAATTATAATTCAATAAAGAAAAAAGTATCCTTGAATCTTGACTTTTTTTTTCCCTAAGTCTTGTCCTATACTTTACGCCTAAGAAAGAAACACGAAAACTTTACCCAAAAAATTATATTCCCTCTCTTAAAGTCTGGCACTAACATGCCTGATGTACGTATAAGGGTATCCATACCAAAGGTTTGATATTTAGGAAACTTCTGCACTATTTCTTCTCTTCTGATTTCCTTCCATCTACCAGTCTGTTTCCCAATTTCCTGGAAACTTCCAACTACAAATACTAAAATCAGAGCTCTAAACAATCACCAAACATTACCACCACAACTAAGGAACCTCTAAATCCTTGAGATTTTCACCAAAACAAAACTAAATGAGGTCTCTCACTTCTGCAATTCTCCCACTTTTCCCAATCTTTCTTCTCCATGTTCTAATGGCAGCTTCAGATCCTCTCCAAGATACCCTTCTCAAGTGTCTTTCTGAAAATTCTATACCCTCCCCACCAATATCTGAAATCACCTATTTTCCCAACAACCCTTTATTTCCATCCATTTTGCAGTCCTATATAAGGAACCTTAGATTCAATTCAACCAAAACCCCAAAACCATTCTTCATTGTGACTCCTACCCATGTTTCTCACATTCAAGCATCAATCATCTGCTGCAAAAAATTTGATCTTGAACTTAGAATCAGAAGTGGTGGCCATGACTATGATGGTCTCTCATATGTATCTGAAGTCCCATTCATCATTGTTGACATGTGCAATCTGAGATCAGTTGTGGTCAATTTAGAGGATGAAAGTGCTTGGGTAGAATCAGGGGCAACAGTTGGTGAAGTTTATTACAAGATTGCAGAGAAGAGTAGAGTTTATGGTTTCCCAGCGGGGGTTTGCCCCACAGTGGGTGTTGGAGGGCATTTTAGTGGAGGTGGATATGGTAATTTGATGAGAAAATTTGGGCTTTCTGTGGATAATATCTTGGATGCAGTAATAGTTGATGCCAATGGGAGAGTGTTGAATAGGGAATCAATGGGGGAAGATCTTTTTTGGGGTATTAGAGGTGGAGGTGGAGCTAGCTTTGGGGTTATAGTTTCCTGGAAAATTAAGCTGGTTCCTGTCCCAGAAATTGTCACAGTTTTTAGAGTTGAAAAAACTTTAGAACAAGGTGCTAATGAAATTGTTCATCAATGGCAGCATGTTGCTGATAAGATTCATGAAGATTTGTTCATAAGAGTGGTTCTCATGCCTGTGAACAAAAAGGGACAGAAGACAATTAGAGCTAAATTTAATGCTTTGTTCCTTGGAAATGCTGACGAGCTTTTTGCTATAATGAATGAGAGCTTCCCTAAGCTTGGTTTAGAAAGAGAGCAGTGCATTGAAATGAGCTGGATAGATTCAATACTATTTTGGTATAATTATCCACTGGGAACAAAGGTGGATGTTTTGCTTGAAAGAATACCAAAATCTGAGAAATTCTTGAAGAGAAAATCAGATTATGTGCAGCAACCCATTTCAAAAGAGGGTCTTGAAAGTATATGGAAGAAAATGATGGAACTAGGAAAGCCTGTATTGACATTCAATCCTTATGGTGGGAAAATGAGTGAGATTTCAGAAGTAGAAACACCATTTCCACACAGAGCTGGTAACATGTATAAGATTCAGTACTCAGTGAATTGGAAAGAGGAAGGAGAAGATGTTGCGAATCGATATTTAGATCTGATTAGAAGGCTCTATGATTTCATGACTCCATATGTGTCAAAATCACCTAGGAGTTCATATCTGAACTACAGAGATGTTGATATAGGAACAAATGGTGCCGGTAATGCTGGTTATGCAGAAGCTAGTATTTGGGGTACTAAGTATTTTAAGGGAAACTTTGACAAATTGGTACAGGTGAAAACTATGGTAGATCCAAACAACTTTTTCAGATATGAACAAAGCATCCCATCTCTTGCATCTTGGAAGGGTTTAATGGCAGAGTCGAAGCAGCTATAATGATCATGCTAGTTATGTGTTTAGTTATGTGCAGTTTTTTAATACTTTGGCTACAATGAACATGAAACTCATAAGCCTTGAAAAGCTGTCAATATTCTTGGAAAATCAGCAAAATTGATACTCACCTGAGCTGAAATTGGTAAGAAAATTTGATGGCTATAGAATCATTTGTTATTTAATTGTATTGTCCCATATAATGGGCTGTATTAGTTTCAATTCTCTTCTAAGATAGATGAATGCCGTATAGAACAAGAGTTTTCTCTGGTTCCTGATACCAAGTGCATTGATTTCCTTAGCAGATATCTAAATGTAATCATTTTATAATCTTTGATACAATTTAATAATACAAGTTTTAGTTATGATATCTATTTTTGTTTTCTTTTCTAATAATGTGCCTTTGTCTTTTCTTTTGTTCTATGGCAAATAGCATGCATATTAATTCCTCAAAAAAGCAGATAGCAAATTGCAAGTTTTGCCTACTAAGTTTGATGTGGGGAATTTGTTCAGGACTCTGGTGCTGCAAGACAATAAAATGTTCAGATCAAGGAACAAAATTTTGTGTTGTTTTACACGAAACACATATCAGAAAGCGAAATTCCACCATTTTATGGAAACAAAATTGTATACCCTATTTCAGATTAGCGGAATGTTATACAGAATTTGAGTATGTCATTACTCTTAACAAAAGCTTTTTGTCTTTTGAGATTGAAATTTTACTTCCATGATATCATGGAGGGTCAATTGCTGTTGCCTTTACAAGATCAATATGGATCCTTGAACAGCTATTTTCTCCTGGAGAAATATCTGTAAGCCACAAGTGTATCAAAGATGCTCAAAGATTTCTGGACATAATTATCAAGTTTAGAAATTGAAAAACACAATCCTGCCAAGCTGCAAATGGCCTTTTTGTTGACTAGCAATAACCAGTTTACAGCATCTTTATGGCCATCGATTATATCAAGTCCTCCCCAGACAGTAGAATAAAGTACATGTCTTGGCACACACAATATAATGCCAACCGATCATGTCCTCTCAAAATAGAAACAAAAAAGAAATACTCTATCATCCTTTAGTCTGCTTTGTTTTCTCCTTCCTCAACTCTATATTCCTCATCATCATCGTTATCATAGTCAGTAAGGTCTTCATCTTCATATATGCTGCTTCGTGTGAATCTGCTAAGCTCTCTTTTACCATCTTCCTCAGTAAGGAAGTCAAGCCCAAAATTTGTGTCACGGTGTTTAACCAGAAGCCAGCGTAGCAAACGGTCTTCCCTGTTTAGGTAATGCAGCTCCTTGTTGATGTTGGGTGGTGCCATCATGGTCATTTGCCACAGTTGGCCCTACATTCATGTAAATGCCACATTAGTTATTTACCAGAGGTGGAATCACTTCCACTCAAAGTCAGACAAGAATCTATATTGGAAAAGGTATTTGTTTAATTCATTAAAATTTAAAAAAATTAAAAGAAAATGCAATAGGAAGATAGCGCCTAAACTTTGGCATACTTTGCCCAACCAGCCAAAAATGCTATACTTCCAACTATAATACAGGAGAAAGAAAGAAGGGAAATAACAATTGCTTCCTCTACAAAAAAAATATATTCTCTAGTAGCCTCAATGTATAGGAGCATAAAGAAAAACATTCTGGATAGACAAAATTATTAAATAATTGGCAGTTCACTTTTTCTAGTGTTCTAATCAAATGATAAATGGTGATTATTTATTGTTAGTCAATCAGCAGAAAATGGCTGTTGATGGATAATAATGAATCCACCCTCATATTCAAACATAGCACTTCCAAATAAGAACAATTTACTCCATCAGCCACCATCGAACCCAAGCACTAACTAACTCGCACTAATCAACAACGACCTTTGCATTTTGAGTTCACTAACCACCCTCCACCAATCAACTGTCTCCGTCAAGCAATTATCACATATACCTCGTACCAAGCAGCCAAGCCTACCAAGTCACTTGACATACTTCACCTAACAGCCTTTAAACACCTCCACATAAATCAACAGGCCCCAAACAAAGTCATGGCAGACTATGGCAGTCAAAAATCACTAACAACCTAATCAAACTACATTTTTATATACTAAGACAAAAATTTGTTCAACGGTAAGTCTTGTTCTTTATTGTTTATAGTTATCCATGCAATGCAGGTGTTTGCCAAAGGCCATCAATTGGCACCAGTAGAAATAATGACTGGAGATCCTAAGTTTAAATCTCATCCGTTGAAAATATTAATGCAAAGTTCTCAGTAATTTTAGAACAGACAGGAATCTATGTCAAGTTCTTCTTTGAGTGGGATGATTAAACTAAGGGACGATATGGTTGAACTTACTATTCTGAGCAATCATGATTTCCAAACATCATACGAAGACACAATATATAGTCTCTTGCATCAAGACTTTTAAAACTGAAATGTAACTAACAGCAAGTATATTAAGAAATCTGTGTTCTGCACCAAAAGAAATAAAAATTTCCAGTTAAGGAAGTTCAAATAACACACTTACCAATAACATGTTCCATGAAGTAGGTCATTATTGTTTAAAACAGGGAATGGACACTGTATTATACACAAGTACATGCATACTAAGTAAAGAAAAAATTAGGCTAGTGAATCACTTTCACTTTATAACTCATTTTGTTTATGATATTTAGAATTCCTATACAATTATATCCAATAATTTGAAGTTTAGGCTGATGCAACAGAATAGCAATTAGACCCACTATTCAAGAATGACTCCTTCAACAATGGGAGGATAGACTACTTAACAGCTAACTAGCTAAGAAGTCAAAATACTTACTTATCAGCAAGAAAAAAAAAATAAATGGTAAAATCATGCATATCAAACTTGACACTCAAAAATAAAGAGATTACAGGGCCAACCTTTTGCCTGACTGGTTTATATCGAAAGCAGGTTTAAAAATAAAATAAAGAAACCAGAGATTAGTGGTTGCATCGAATACATTCATTCTGAGACAAAACACATCCCCTGAACTACAATATAATTAGTTCACGGTAAAATTTGTTTCTTGTCAGCACACCTCGAAATTTCACTCAAAATAAGCCATTACTTGTGGTCTACTGGCGAGTGGTTTGGGCAGTTTGCAAGGGGTTAGGTGTTCACGCCTTCGTGTCCTCATTAAACCAAAAAACAATTCACTCAATCATCAATTTTTCAAAAAACTACCTGCAGAAAACCTGATACCCTGCAGAAGCCTAGACTCTTTTAGTGAGAAATATTCTTAGGTGCATGTGGCAATATATAAAATTTCAAATCAAGCAATTAGTTCAATTGTTCAAGAAATACATCATATTCACTTCAAAAAATTATGCCCTGGTAAAGCTTATGTTTCCATGAACTCTATCTCCAAATCTATTAACATACCAACAAAAAATTTTCATCCTCCATATCAACTCCACAGGTTTTGATTAAATTCTATCAACTCCATTAAAAGTTTAATTTTTACTCTCGAGGTTCACCAGAACAATTGTTTAGAACCAAAAATTAAAAAAATAAATAAAAAATAAGCTTATGTTTCCATGAACTCTATCTCCAAATCTATTAACATACCACCAAAGAATTTTCATCCTCCATATCAACTCCACAGGTTTTGATTAAATTCTATCAACTCCCATTAAAAGTTTAATTTTTACTCTCGAGGTTCACCAGAACAATTGTTTAGAAACAAAAATTTAAAAAATAAATAAAAAAAAAAAGCAAACGCATATATACTGTTAATTAGAAAAACCATGAAGAATCAAAACCCACCTGATAATATCTACCATCTAGCTTCTTAATACCATAGCCGAGCTGAACTGTTCCAAAAGACTTCATATTTGCGAGAACCCCATTTCTTTTGTAAACATGTTTTCCAACCCTATCAACCAAATCCATGAGATTTTCCTTCCTTATATGCGGCTTAAACAGAAGCATACAATCGTAAAGAGGCATTTTTTCTCTTCTCTTCAGTGGTAGCTAATTCAGCTTCACTGGAATAGCTTCTGGGCTTTCACGGTGAGGGTTTGAAGTGGCGAGATCGAGAGAGAGAAGGGTAAGGAAAAGCAGAGAGCTTTGCTCTCAGTGGGAAGAACAGAAAGGAAGCGATCTTTGCTCGCCGGCGTTCACGATGGGTCTCGTTTTGCCCCGGTTGAGAAAGAAGAGGGATGGATTGGGCCAGGTTGAAAATTGAATGATTAGGCTTGCTTAACATTGTCCATTTTGGTTCTGGCCCATATAAAATTGGGTTATGGATAATATCCTTTCATCTATTCTTGCAATCATATGAACTCTAGCCTTGAAAAAAGGTGATTCTCATTCCACGATCATTACTCTTGGGGTAGCATTATTTTTTGTCAAGTTGGGTGAATTCGAATGAGATTCATTTAGTAAATTTGATATTATAAGATTTCATAATTTTTAAAATTTTTAAATTTTTTTGACTTGTTTTCTTATATTATGTCGTTCTTATATTTTATAAAAAATTATATGTTCTAACATATACAATTAACTTAATTTTTCAATATTTTCGTAATGATACTAAATTTATTGAGTAGGTCTTACCTGAACCCACCTAACTGACTGAAGAGGTCGTGTTACACCCCAAAAGTGGTGATTACAAGATAGTAAACACCCATAGAAAATACCTTTCTTAGTGATGTTTATTGGTCTTTAAAATACAATTAAATTGTAAATGCTACATTATAGTCTGTTATCTATCTATCATTTTCTCTTTTCTTTCTGTAATAAATTTACTCGTTTATTCTAAAATAATGTAGTAGTTAATCATTACGGAATCATGTTAAGAACATTTTCGAATATTTCTAGTCATCAGTATTGACAATTAAATTTTATTTTCATAAAGTTATATAGGTGTGGTACTCAAAAACTTGTCGTCAAGAAAATATAAGAATACTTAAGGTGGTGTTTAGTGTGGAGAATTTTGTATTCCTAAGTATACTGCTTTCTTGGGAATCTTATTCTCAAGAATGATACATTTCCAACAAAAATGTATTCTCATGTTTGGTTCAATTAGAACATATTCAGGAATGCTATTAATTTTTCTAAAAATACCCTATGCTTTGTCTTTGCGGCTCTGCCCAAAAAGAACAGTTGTTTCAGCACTCTTGTCTTTCATGGCTATTCACCTTCCTCTGCTTCCAACCGTCTCAAAGTATCAAAGTCAGAACGACCACAAGTATCAACTCAGGTTTTTCAGACCAAAAATCCAAAACAACTAAATTTGAATCGAGTAGGATTTACCCTTCAAGCACTAGCTGAGATTGAGAGAAGAAAACCCCAATATCAGGAGCTTCGGTGCTCTATGCACTTGTGACTTCCATGGTCTCTCCAATCACAGCTTGTACACACAGTCTCCTACATGAAACATTGTACACCTGATTATTCCCCAAAATTTTGAAAAAATTTCAAAGCCCACCAAGACTAACCCGTCCTTGAAAACAGCAGTCACTTCCTTCTCTCCCCCACTCTCAATATAAGAACCAAATTGCACTCACGAACCTCACCAAGTCTTCTCATATAAATCCATTTTTTGTGACGTCTATTCAGTTTCTCTCTCTACTTGTCCAATGGCGCACGTTAGCTAGCTACCCCTCAACCCTGACGGTGTCTGTATGCGCTGCAAGGTCAAGCCGACAGAGGAGAAAAACAAGCTCATTTGCAAGCTCTGCGCTACGCCGTGACATCTTGCTTGCCTCACTTCTGCACTACGTCGATGGTGGTTTCGCACAGAGAAGGAGAATGAGGGGAATGAAGAAGGGTAAAGAATGAAAAAAAAATTTCATTCCCAGGAAAGTTGTATTCCCATCTCAAGAGATAGGAAAGTTTAATTTTTTACTTTCAGTACAAATTTTATTCTTAGGTATCTTTGATGCCTGAGAATGATTTTTTTTCCTTCCACCAAACATAGGAAACTTTTCACTTTTCCAGAAATGTTAAAACATTCAAGGTACCAAACACTACCTAAGTATTAGCTATTTCAATATAAAACCTCTATATCTAATTGTCTCAAGGTTGCGACTAAAAATTAGATAAGAAAGTAATTTTTCAAAACATTTAAATATTTTTGTATAATATTAGTATTTATTTTTTGGTACTTTTAGTTGTGATGCTAGATTCAAATATAGAAACTATAAATTTTGAAGATGACCTAAGTACCACATGACTATAAACCATTTGATAATTTTATTGGTGTATAACCAAGTTAAAATTTGCTATGAGTTAATTGCAAACTCTTTTTTTTTTTAATTTGAAAAATGAATATGCATTTAGAAACTTAAATTTAGTCCTGTTACTTGAGTTATGTTATTTAGATATGAGCAAAAGTTATAGACGAATTAATTGGATGATTTAGTTTAGCGGATTCATGCGGCTTTCACTTCAAGCAAAAAGCCCAAAATCAATTTTTTTATCAAGCCCAAAGCCTGAGATTAAAAAACAAAACAAATCACAGCCAGCCAGGAAGAAACGGTGCGTTTTGGGGAATACATCTCCTCGGTTGTTCTGTTCATTTCTTCACTTCACTTCACTTCGCTGGGTGCGCGCATCAACAGAAGGTTCAAATTCTCTGGGTTTCAGAAGCTCTATCAGAATATACATCAGCTGGTGTTAGAGTTGGAATCCCACCTCAAAAAGTTGTTCATTTTTCCTTGTCTACAGCGTTGTCTATGGCAGCATGAGCTAATACTACACAATCCCAGTTAAGTTCTCGGCTTCCTTCACAAGCTCATTGCCATAGAAGCTTTTTATTCGTTGAATTTATAGATTCAATCTATTTTCTGCTACGGGGTTTTTCAATTTGATGGATATACAATGTTTTTGAAGCACCCAGTGCAAAAACAGTCCCTTTTATAATTGGGTAAGTCTTGTTTGTTGCATATTGCTGAGTTGCCGAGATGGTGGGTTCAAACCATGACTTTCGTAGCTCTACTAGGTTCAAGGATAGTCCAAAAACTTTCCTATTGTTTGAATATTTCACGGATGTTATGTAACATCCATGTCGTGGTGATGGGGTTGAAAATGGTTGAGTGTGTTGAGGAGCCTTCAAGAAAAAATGTGGAAATTTTTAGATCATGATTCCACTAAGGATGCAATCCTCAAGGCATATAAGGATGAGAGTCATAACCAAAAGCATTATTCATATAGACAAAGATTTTTAGGAAATGTAAAGTTAGATGCTGAGAGAGTTTTTCAAATACTTCAACAAGATGGTCCTGGCTTTGATGCAAGATTGGCTTTAGATGAGTTGCATATAAGGCTGTCGGGGCTTCTTGTGAGAGAAGTTCTTATTGTAATTTTGAAAAACATAAATTATGAAAGTAAGACTAGGTGTGCAAAATTGGCATATAAATTTTTTGTATGGTCTAGTCAGAAGGAGACTTACCGGCACACTGCAAACTCCTATCACTTAATTATGAAGATATTTGCAGAGTGTGATGAGTTTAAGGAAATGTTGAGGCTAGTTGATGAGATGATTGAGAAAGGGTTTCCAACTACTGCACGTACTTGCAACATATTGATATGCACTTCTGGTGATGCAGGCTTGGCTAGGAAAGTTGTGGAGAGGTTCATAAAATCAAAGACATTAAACCTTAGGCCCTTAAAGCACTCCTACAATGCGATTCTCCATTCTCTTTTCGTTTTACGCCAGTTATGCCAAGTACATACTTGGGAAGTTTGATCAGTTCCATAGACTGCTTGATGAAATGGGTAGAAATGGCTTTTCACCAGATTTTCATACTTAAAGCATTCTTCTTTGTGTTCTTGGTAGAGGAGACAAACCACTTGCAGCTCTTGATCTTTTAAATCACATGAAAGAAACAGGTTTGGAGCCAACCGTTCTTCACTTCACTACATTGATAGATGGGCTCAGCAGATCTGGGAATCTGGGGGCTTGCAGATACTTTTTTCATGAAATGATAAAGATTTGTTGCATGCCAGATGTGGTGTCTTACACTGTAATGATCACAGGATATGTGGTGGCTGGCGAGCTTGAGAAAGCTCAGGACATGTACCATGAGAT
This sequence comes from Cercis canadensis, assembly GCA_003255065.1. Classification (NCBI taxonomy): domain Eukaryota; kingdom Viridiplantae; phylum Streptophyta; class Magnoliopsida; order Fabales; family Fabaceae; genus Cercis; species Cercis canadensis. Next base: position 289,793 of record QAOA01005170.1, read on the forward strand.
GATTTCTAGACAACAAATCCGAAATGTATTTACATACAACTCCATTATATGTGGGTTATGTATGGCAGGGAAGTTTGATGAAGCATTCTCAATGCTCTAGGAAATGGAGAGGAGAGGTTGTAATCCGAATTTTGTTGTGTAAAGTACTTTAGTAAGGATTTTGTGGAAAGCTGGAAAGCTTGCTAAAGCTCATAAAGTAATAAGACAGATAATGAAGGAGGGGAAGTATGCCCATCTATTTTCAAGGGTCAAAGGGTATCGGAGATAGTAAGCTTGATGGGATATTTGACTTAGGGTGTCACCTTATCAATCTGGTTAATTGACACCAAATACATGCTGCTTGTTCAGCTGGTATAGTAGCAGGAAAAGTAATTTATGTGATTTTTTCCCCTTCTCGTATTTGTTTCTTCCAATGCTTGGTAATAGGCTTGTTAAAAGTCCCCGTATGCCCATCTTTTGATATTATATATTGAATATGGGTTATTGTTTGAGCAAGACTGTGCTTCTTTTTATTTATATCTGGATGCATTTGTTAAGACGGAGGTGCATAAATCGTCTTTCTCATTAATGTTCTAAAAATTATCTACTGTAATAGATATTTTACTGCCTATCCTTAATGCTTATTCCTGTTGTATAAGCAATATAGATTCTAACAGGAGCTGTTTAGAATGATTACTTTTGCTTTTACTGTTATTAGATATAACTGCATAAAGTGTTATTATTATTTTTAAGAGATGCTCAATGGTTGATTAGTTAGTTTGGTAAACTGTTTGCTTTCCAGCTTTTGGAAGTGACAGATGCATACCCCTTATAAGAAGAAAAAAAAAATTGTACATTACAAGGAAAATAAGATCTTCCAGCGTGTTTATTTCATCACCTGAAAAGCCAATGATTATAATTTGACATGAAATTTTCTTTCGTATGTCTATAGCATGCTGCGTGATTATTTGCTTGATTTGCCAAGAAGTTTTTGATTTTATTTTGTGCACCAACTTTAGTAGCCAATATGATATATAAAGCAACAAAACCTTGTGAAAAACTAGTTTGTCATGCCTTGCCTTGGCCTCAAAGCAGTTAAATGTTTTACTCAATATTGGATGTTTTGAGAGTTGACATAACTTGCATCTGACTTGTCTGCTTATATTTTTACCTTTCCAACTTCCATGCTCTGTTTGTGGGGAAAGCTGGTGATAGATTTTGTTCACTTTTCCCTGTTTCATCATAATAATGATACTTTGGGCATGTTATTTGAAATTTTATTTATTTATTTTTTTAATATAAATATTTTTAATCACTGGTCTCTTTGTTCATATTCTGGAGAAGGTGATCCTTTTCTTGGGTGAAATGTAGTTCATTATTGTCATGCCTTTTTTTTTTTTTTTTTTTNTTTTTTTTTTTTTTTTGTACGTATTCTGGACAAGGTGATCCTTTTCTTGGGTGAAATCTAGTTCGTTATTGTCATGCTTTCTTGCATGCGATAGCATGATGAAACTGACTTTAATTGTTCTTGCTTGTAATTATATTTTGCTCATGTGCTATATGTAGAATTTTCTCTCATGCAACCTGTATTTTCAACAATTAAGCATATTATGCATGGTGCTTGTCCTGATTTTATTATCTGTAATTTTACATGATTATTTATACTCTTATTCCAATGCCCTTATGTTTTTGTGTCCTGATTAATTGCCAAAAATAGAAAAAATAAGGCTTAATTACAATTTTAGTCCCCTTATTTTAATCACTTGAACGTTTTGGTTCTCCTTCTTTAAAAATGAACTATTGAACTCTCTATATTCATAAAATGTACAAGTTTAGTCCATTTATCTTTAAGTCAAAATTCTTAGGTTTATTTCAAGGTATAAAGTTCTTTGATTCATAATTCCACCGTTCAGATTGAAGAGCTACGTCTTGTGAATCTTCCTATTAAATTTCAGCTCTATCTAACGGTGAAACTCAGCCAAAAATACCAAAACTATAAGTTTTCATCTAACTAAAAATTTAGACTTATTCACCGTTAGATCGAGCTGAAATTTAATGGGAAGATTCACAAGACGTAGCTCTTCAATATGAACGGTAAGATTATGAATCAAAGGACTTTACACCTTGAAATAAACCTAAGAATTTTGACTTAAAGATAAATGGACTAAACTTGTACATTTTATGAATATAGAGGCACTCAATAGTTTATTTTTAAAGAAGGAGGACCAAAACGTTCAAGTGGTTAAAATAGGGGGACTAAAATTGCAATTAAGCCAAAAAATAATCTTAGAAAGAAGACTGATGGTATCCCTGCTTCCATACTTCTATTACTTCTCCTAATTCAAAGAAACTCTTCTAATCAACTATAAACATCACTCTCTTTTGTGAAAAACATGGTATCTGTTTCTCTTGTATTTCTCTTTTTGCTTCTCAGGGAAATGTGGCAACATATTACGTAGAATGATCATTTATCAAATTGAATATGGTCATTTGCTTTGTGATTGAGTTGAATTAAGAAGTTTTCTTCGTGAGTGAACATGTTTGCTCTTGCATGAGTTACGTAATCAAATGTTTAATTTCTTATGTTATCTTTTAACGGTATGATATATGGAAGGTGTGAAGGTTGTGCTGTCAAAAACTGAATTTGCTGCCATCTAGGCTGTAGATCAGATGGCCACAAGGCTCTCTTTGCAAAGAGATAGACGTGTGTTTAAGGCCTTGCTTTGACTAAAAATGGGGTTCTTAAAGCGTTCATTCACACAAAGTTACAACTGTGGATGTTTCGACAACAAGAACTCTGGAGAAAGGATGGTTCACCCCGTTAGTATTGGGTTATCAAAAAAAAAAAAAATTGAATTTGCTGGCAAGTCTTGGATATGGTGAATGGATGAAGTGATGAGACAATTGAGGGTGCTGTATTAGGTTTTTAACAGTCAGTTATAAATAGCTATAATCTTTAAATAGTTGCTGCAGCTGGTGGTAAATTGGTTTTGTAATGTTTAAATAGTGCTGTATACTCCAACCATTTTGTTTTTTCTTTTCTCTCCCCCACNTGGATATGGTGAATGGATGAAGTGATGAGACAATTGAGGGTGCCGTATTAGGTTTTTAACAGTCAGTTATAAATAGCTATAATCTTTAAATAGTTGCTGCAGCTGGTGGTAAATTGGTTTTGTAATGTTTAAATAGTGCTGTATACTCCAACCATTTTGTTTTTTCTTTTCTCTCCCCCACGCTCTTCTTCTGTTTGGTCTTATTCTAAATGCGTTTCATTTGAATGTCTTTTTCATTTAAGAAATATTTGCTTGGTTAATTCATTTTAGACCATAGCTTTAGACTTAACATTCTGCTTCTTACCAACTTCAAATTAGCATTTATTGCTGTGTATAATTGGGTGTGTCGTATGTATGAGTGTAACCAATGTTCTTTCCCACCCACTATTTGTTTAATTATTATTAATTTTTCTTTTCAATATTTACGTATCTTTTTTAAAAAACTTCCATATGAGAAAGTGTAAATATTTAAATCGCTAAATAATAACACCACAAACCAACAAAGTAGGCACATCGGGATTTGATCTTGGTCTTGAAAACCTTTCCAAATCTCAAGTTGGGTATAAAACCACTTGAGCTATTACTTGGGTTTATTGTTTGTCTAATTACAATGCTTATCTCATTTTCTTTTGATGTAAGAAGGATTTTATTCATCAGTTTTAATTTCTAAATTATACTTCCAATTCTCACTAATTCACTTTTGGTGATGACAATTACATGCATTAGACCAGAGTAACTGCTCCTCACATTTCTCTCTTTTTGTGATGATCAAAAGGGTTATATCAAAGTTATAAAAGAGGAAAACTATTAGGTGTGGTTCAGTTGACAAACTGATTTTTATGTGAGGTGAATCTTAAGGTAATGTCAAGGGTTCAAACTCCGTTGGAAGCACTAGTGATCAAGGCATACTGAAACTTGAATGGAGATTAGTTTCACACCAAAGATGTGAAGATCATTTCGTGGGAAACAAAATATGTCCTAAATCCCAAGAAGCTCCAAGGAACCTCTGTCATCCTATAGTCCCCCATGCAACATAGAGGACATACACTAAGAGAAAGGAAATGGGAGAGACTCCCAGAAATACTGAAGAGACACCCAAGTGTGTCTAGAGAGGAGAGAAGCAAACTCTGCTCCACTAGAAGCCTATCTAGAAGCAAAGCTTTGCTCCTCCAAAGAAAGAGTTCTGAAGAAAGGAGGCGAAGCCCTGCCCAATCTCTAGGAGGCATAGAGGAGAGGGGGCTGAAACTCTGGATCAAGATAGGCAAAGCCCTACCACGCTCAAGTAAGTGTTCTCACTCTCTTTTAGAAGCATGATATAGGTTATTTCGTATTAAGCAATCATTTTCTCTTTGTTCTAATCAACAAAGTTGCATGCTTTAATCACTAAACATGTAAAATCGAATAGAACTTTAATTGTTTGTCTTAATTTTCCTATTGTCTCATTGTCTAAAGAAAATGAAAGCCAAACTATAGGGTTGCATAGCATTCTTGCATAAAGGGGAGGTGCATCATATGGAGTGACCTCTTAGCACCATCAATTAACGAGGAAGTTCCCATTTTTATGTCTTTGCCTTTGCTTGGATCAAATGGCCCAAGGGGAGGCCGTTGGGCATTTTTCCTATTCTTCCCAAATTCCATTTTTAACCCCAGCTTTTCCAAGAAAATCCCAGAAAGCCCTGATTTTTTCAGAAACCCAAAATCAACCCCATTTCTGAAGAAACATTTTTTTTTTCAAAATCTTTTCTCATTAATTGACAAGTTCTAAGAGATGTCAACCACAATCAGGGTCTCTCTTAGAACTACATGGGCTTTGATGCCTATGGCACGAACTAGGATACATAGGCCTCCAAGAAGACTATCTTGCACCAAGTCCAAATCGGGTAAGCTTGCACCAGTTCATCATTTGAGACCAACCTTTAATTGGGCACGTTAGGATGCTTAGCCCTTCCTAACTCATAACTTAGTTTGCAAACCTAAAGAATTGTTTCAAAGACCCATGTTTTCCTTGTTGTGGGCAAAACAAGGTGGCGACTCCATTTTCTCTTGAGAACCGTAAAAGTGCCTCATTAGAGATATCACCCCTAATATGTTTCACTCACCCTAAAATAGCATGCTCTTAGAGGGTAGTAGTTAGCATGGTGAAGGAGGGCTGCTCTGCGAACCATGCTTGCTATTCTATTGTTCATTTAATTTTTCCCTTATCAGAAGTGCAGGTGTTATTGTTGTGCAACATACTTTCAGAGAGGGAAACTGAGTTGCAGATTGGGCACATGGCTTAGAAATGCAGATGCATTTGCTTGATCGCCCTCCTAGTGGATGTGGTCCTCTCCTTGCGGATGATCTTGTTGGGATTTGTTTCCCAA
>QAOA01005170.1:295456-311645 GCA_003255065.1 Cercis canadensis
AAATAGCAAAACGAAGAAGAAGAAACTACAGATTTGAAGGTGGGATCTCTTCGAGTGCCTCTTCAACTTGTTCATTTTTTCAGATTCGAACCTTAGTAGTTGTGTATCTCCAGGTACGTCTTGTATTTGTCTTCTTCACCTCTGGTTTTCGTGCTTGATTTCTACTGGGTTTGGCGCCTACTCGAACAATCCTACAAGAAGTATTTCTCTCTGGCTCTACTCGAACTCTTGCAACCCTCTTCGCCCTAGCTTTATCTCTTTCCCACTTGGTTCTCAAGCTAATTAAGTGCTGCTTCAGGCGTGGTCCTATTGTTTTCTATATTTGCTTTCCCCTCTCTATTTCTCTCTCTATACCCTTCTCTCTCTTTCTCTGGACTCTCTCTGTTGGGTGCATTGTATAATGTGGGTTGGTGTCCCTTGTAATGGGTGCCTGAGAGTGTGGGCAAAACCACAGAAGAAGCGGCGGAACAGAGTAAAGCTGTGAGCTTTGCTGTTTGCTAGTGATGTCAGAGGCAGAGTAGGGGAGTTCTTGAAGTGGGTATCTCATATTTTTGAAGATTCAGGTGCTGAGTGGTGGTTCTAATGGCTGCCAACGGGTCCCTTGTAATGGCTGCCTGAGAGTGTGGGCAAAACCACATAAGAAGCAGCGGAACAGAGTAAAGCTGTGAGCTTCGCTGTTTGCTAGTGATGTCAGAGGCAGAGCAGGGGAGTTCTTGAAGTGGGTATCTCATATTTTTGAAGATTCAGGAGCTGAGTGGTGGTTCTAATGGCTGCCAACGGGCGACTGATTTCAGGTTCACATAACAGGAATGAGTTTGTTCTTATCAATGCTGATGAGACTACAAGAGTGAGTGGTCTTAATAGTCCCTTGTTACATTTATATCTTACTGATTCTAAACTCCTATGAAGAAATTGCATCTTCATAGCTTCAAAATGGGCCATTTCTGCAGTTTTTCATGTTCTTGAAGTCATTTCAGAAAGCAATATGAGGAGCCAGTGTGTGACGGTGAAGAGGGAACTATCGTGTTCTGAGGTGGAGGGTCCTGGGTTTTTCTTTGTTGTGGTCAAAGAGTTAGATTTGTACTTGATCATCATGGTCTGGTCAGGGATCGAACGGCTGAGATTGAAATTGAGGTGCACAATAAGCCATGCGGGCTAGTACAGGACAATAAAGCCAGGCTTTAATAAACTATGTTTGATTCAGTGTTCGTATTTGTATTTGAAGCTGTGAATGCTCAGGCTGCTGTTTTAAGCCTGGAAACCGAGGAAACCGAGAAAACCGACCGAACCGAGTCAGTTCGGTTTGACTCGGTTTTGCTGAAAAAATTTCAAAAAACCGAATCGAACCGAACCGAATTTATTTGACTTGGTTTTAGTCGGTTTGGGGTGTAAACCGGACCGAACCGGACCGATTACACCCCTACCCAAGGGTGGTAACCATATAGTGGTTTTTCCCGGGGTTTTAGCCCTCTAATGTACCAGAAAAAAAAAAAATTCTTGTAATATCCTTCGTATCACTTGTCTCATCAACTCATAAGCTCAAACAAATAAGGGTTAAGGTTAAATAAAATAAAATTTAAATAACACAAATCATTATCTAAACAATGAAATAATTCTTATAATCAGAATCATTAAAGTTGTGAAAGATTGGGCTAACAAAAGAATTGCACTACAATTCCACCAAATCTGGGTCAAAAGATAAAAGTATTAGTTTGGTCGACCAAGACCAAATTGCAATATTTCACTGTAAACTAATATATTTTATTATTTTCCATTAGTTCTCTCAAATTGCAGATCCTGAACGAAAATTATTTAAATAATGCTATTTAGTCACAGAAAAATTTGTGGGAACTTGCTAGAATTGAAGGTAGTTTTTGGATGAAACAAAGATATTTAAGAATGGTTATAAGTCCCTATCATTTTGGCANCAGAGAGGGAAACTGAGTTGCAGATTGGGCACATGGCTTAGAAATGCAGATGCATTTGCTTGATCGCCCTCCTAGTGGATGTGGTCCTCTCCTTGCGGATGATCTTGTTGGGATTTGTTTCCCAAGGGTGGTAACCATATACTGGTTCTTCGCGGGGTTTTAGCCCTCTAATGTACCCGAAAAAAAAAAATTTCTTGTAATATCCTTCGTATCACTTGTCTCATCAACTCATAAGCTCAAACAAATAAGGGTTAAGGTTAAATAAAATAAAATTTAAATAACACAGATCATTATCTAAACAATGAAATAATTCTTATAATCAGAATCATTAAAGTTGTGAAAGATTGGGCTAACAAAAGAATTGCACTACAATTCCACCAAATCTGGGTCAAAAGATAAAAGTATTAGTTTGGTCGACCAAGACCAAATTGCAATTTTTCACTGTAAACTAATATATTTTATTATTTTCCATTAGTTCTCTCAAATTGCAGATCCTGAACGAAAATTATTTAAATAATGCTATTTAGTCACAGAAAAATTTGTCAGAACTTGCTAGAATTGAAGGTAGTTTTTGGATGAAAAAAAGATATTTAAGAATGGTTATAAGTCCGTATCATTTTGGCAGTAATTATGACCAAGCATTTTCTTTATTATTTTTCTTTTGATTGAACTTCCATTTTCACAACAAACAGCAAAAGCCAGCAATCGTCATAGGATGGGCTTTGCCAACGTTGTTTTCTAGAACTTATTATTAATGCATAAACAATTGCTTAGGAATGTTAAGTTAACAAAATATTTATAGTCTCCACCCTCCCAAACTACAAGTTTTGGAAAAGTTTATATGTTAGTACCAAAAAAAAGTTTGTTTCTAGAAAAAAAAAATTTATTAGAAAAGTCATAGCCGAATGCTTTGATTTGAGATAAGACAGTGACACTAAAACTGTTAGGTGAACTCCAAATGGAAATATGATTCAGATACTATGGACTAATTCTTTTCCACTAGAAAATATCTCTTACTTAGGTGGAAATAGAAACAAAAGTATTAAATACTGGTCCCAAGATTGAAAAAACATCTAAATCACACATTTATTTTTAATTTTGAAAGAAGAGAAAGGAAAAGTCTAAAATTTTGCGTTTTGACCTGGTCGGTCTTGAGTGATTTAGTGATCATCCTTCACTTTTCCTCTTGCGCATGGAAAACATAACACTGATTACACAATTCTTACGTAATTATGAACAATTGTATAAATATTTATGTCAAAAAATTAAAGAAAATCAGCCAATGACTTATGGGTCTAGTAGCGCCTATAATTAAAGGGTTTGATGTCAATGATTTTGTTCTTGTCATTTACTCTTATTCCATTTTTTCAGAATATTGTCCTTCTATTTAACCGAAAAAGAAGAGAAGAAAATCAATTGAATTTAGATAGAACTATTTATATAAATTTGTACGGTTGTTATATTAAATATTTGAGTGAGCTGTAAGCATGCATACATTATATTCCTTTCCCATTATGATACGATTATGTTTGTTTATATGTAAGCTTTTCCTAGTCGATGTAATTAAAGAGATTTTGTCATGTTATGATTAGTTTAATTATGCCATGGCCAGCTTAGTCGATGTATACTTGACCGAATTATTGCCACATGTATTCATGAAAGCATTTTAATACAATTTGTGAAGATGTGCAACACTACGCCTAGAGAAAATGTATGATTTTTTTGTCAATGATTATTCTCTTGCACTTTATTTTTAAAAGTATATTCTTCACTTTAGAGAATCTGGATCATAATCTTTTTTATGTGATTTATATTATTTTTCATATATAATATATGGTGATACGGGAATTTAAACTCAAACTTTGTTATAAAATTAGAGAGTTGTTATTTTCATATCTTATTTTTTGAATTTTACACCATATTTAATGTTTAAACGTAATATGAACTAAATTGTTCTCGGAGAAGAAAGGAGACCTAGGTCCCTAAGAGTATGAAGAGGTAAAATTACCTTTGAAAAAGAAGTAATCCGAGCTGAGATCCCAAACAAAGCAGAATTCCTCTTTACTTCACATCGACCTATGCACCGATCTCGCAAAATTTGTCAAAAAAGTAAAAGGAAGTTTCGCTAGCCTCTATTTATAGGACAAAGCAAAATAAATCTAATCGTTGAACACTTTCTAATCCAACGGCGGATGTGGCAGCCGTATTTCAGCTTGGGAAGGTCAAACGTCGCGTCTCAGATGACTCTGACACCTCAAACAGCCTAAGCGATAGCTGCGGCTATGACGGCTATTAAAGGGCACCCCTAGCAAAACACCACATGGCATAGATGTCCAAAACAACAGATAGCTATCATGGTATCTGGCACGTTATCAGGACTTCAAAAGTCAAGTGTTTTCCCGGTTCCCCCCACACTCTTGTCTCAGATATAGACACTTTGCTTGCTCAGAATCCTCGGAGATTGGTAACGGTAAAGTCCATATCCGAGTTTGATTTAGGGGCAAGTGTAGATGTCCGGTATTTTGGCCCATAAACCACTAAGCCCATTAGTCGCAAGGCCCATATCCGTAAAACTGTTCTTGACCTTTTAAACCCTGAAACTCCTCTATAAATAGGCCCCAGACAACAGGTATAGGAGGACTTTTTCTGGGATCAACACTTACATTCTGATATATCGATCACTGACTTAAGCATCGGAGCTCGGGCACAAATACCCGACCCTTGCCCTTTTTTATTGCTTGCAGGTAGTACATCTTCAAGTTTTTCCTCCTACACCAAAATAGGCATCGTCAGATGCCTATGGCACGAATTAGGATACATAGGCCTCCAAGAAGACTATCTTGCACCAAGTCTAAAACGGGATAAGCTTGCATTTAGGTAAATTTTTTATTATTCTGTTTATTATCAAGTCTTTACTTTATTTAATTCTATTCCTTTTATTTCCATGCACCCTTTATTGTTCTTTTATGCAATTGACCATGCTTGTCAAATGAGCAATAATCGGTTCATCATTTGAGACCAACCGTTAATTGGGCAAGTTAGGATGCTTAGCCCTTCCTAACTCATAACTTGGTTTGCAAACCTAAAGAATTGTTTCGAAGACCCATGTTTTCCTTGTTGTGGTTAAAACAAGGTGGCGACTCCATTTTCTCTTGAGAACCGTAAAAGTGCCTCATTAGGGATATCACCCCTAATATGTTTCACTCACCCTAAAATAGCATGCTCTTAGAGGGTAGTAGTTAGCATGGTGAAGGAGGGCTGCTCTGCGAACCATGCTTGCTATCCTATTGTTCATTTAATTTTTCCCTTATCAGAAGTGCAGGTGTTATTGTTGTGCAACATACTTTCAGAGAGGGAAACTGAGTTGCAGATTGGGCACATGGCTTAGAAATGCAGATGCATTTGCTTGATCGCCCTCCTAGTGGATGTGGTCCTCTCCTTGCTGATGATCTTGTTGGGATTTGTTTCCCAAGGGTGGTAACCATATACTGGTTTTTCCCGGGGTTTTAGCCCTCTAATGTACCCGAAAAAAAAAAATTCTTGTAATATCCTTCGTATCACTTGTCTCATCAACTCATAAGCTCAAACAAATAAGGGTTAAGGTTAAATAAAATAAAATTTAAATAACACAAATCATTATCTAAACAATGAAATAATTCTTATAATCAGAATCATTAAAGTTGTGAAAGATTGGGCTAACAAAAGAATTGCACTACAATTCCACCAAATCTGGATCAAAAGATAAAAGTATTAGTTTGGTCGACCAAGACCAAATTGCAATTTTTCACTGTAAACTAATATATTTTATTATTTTCCATTAGTTCTCTCTAATTGCAGATCCTGAACGAAAATTATTTAAATAATGCTATTTAGTCAGAGAAAAATTTGTCAGAACTTGCTAGAATTGAAGGTAGTTTTTGGATGAAAAAAAGATATTTAAGAATGGTTATAAGTCCCTATCATTTTGGCAGTAATTATGACCAAGCATTTTCTTTATTATTTTTCTTTTGATTGAACTTCCATTTTCACGACAAACAGCAAAAGCCAGCAATCGTCATAGGATGGGCTTTGCCAACGTTGTTTTCTAGAACTTATTATTAATGCATAAACAATTGCTAAGGAATGTTAAGTTAACAAAATATTTATAGTCTCCACTCTCCCAAACTACAAGTTTTGGAAAAGTTTATATGTTAGTACCGAAAAAAAGTTTGTTTCTAGAAAAAAAAAAATTATAAAAAAAAATTATTAGAAAAGTCATAGCCGAATGCTTTGACCTGAGATAAGACAGTGACACTAAAACTGTTAGGTGAACTCCAAATGGAAATATGATTCAGATACTATGGACTAATTCTTTTCCACTAGCATATAGAAAATATCTCTTGGGTGGAAATAGAAACAAAATTATTAAATACTGGTCCCAAGATTGAAAAAACATCTAAATCACTCATTTATTTTTAACTTTGAAAGAAGAGAAAAAGGAAAAGTCTAAAATTTTGCGTTTTGACCTGGTCGGTCTTGAGTGATTTAGTGATCATCCTTCTCTTTTCCTCTTGCGCATGGAAAACATAACATTGATTACACAATTCTTACGTAATTATGAACAATTGTATAAATATTTATGTCAAAAAATTAAAGAAAATCAGCCAATGACTTATGGGTCTGGTAGCGCCTATAATTAAAGGGTTTGATGTCAATGATTTTGTTCTTGTCATTTACTCTTATTCCATTTTTTCAGAATATTTTCCTTCTATTTAACCGAAAAAGAAGAGAAGAAAATCAATTGAATTTAGATAGAACTATTTATATAAATTTGTACGGTTGTTATATTAAATATTTGAGTGAGCTGTAAGCATGCATACATTATATTCCTTTCCCATTATGATACGATTATGTTTGTTTATATGTAAGCTTTTCCTAGTCGATGTAATTAAAGAGATTTTGTCATGTTATGATTAGTTTAATTATGCCATGGCCAGCTTAGTCGATGTATACTTGACCGAATTATTGCCACATGTATTCATGAAAGCATTTTAATACAATTTGTGAAGATGTGCAACACTACGCCTAGAGAAAATGTATGATTTTTTTGTCAATGATTATTCTCTTGCACTTTATTTTTAAAAGTATATTCTTCACTTTAGAGAATCTGGATCATAATCTTTTTTATGTGATTTATATTATTTTTCATATATAATATATGGTGATACGGGAATTTAAACTCAAACTTTGTTATAAAATTAGAGAGTTGTTATTTTCATATCTTATTTTTTGAATTTTACACCATATTTAATGTTTAAACGTAATATGAACTAAATTGTTCTCGGAGAAGAAAGGAGACCTAGGTCCCTAAGAGTATGAAGAGGTAAAATTACCTTTGAAAAAGAAGTAATCCGAGCTGAGATCCCAAACAAAGCAGAATTCCTCTTTACTTCACATCGACCTATGCACCGATCTCGCAAAATTTGTCAAAAAAGTAAAAGGAAGTTTCGCTAGCCTCTATTTATAGGACAAAGCAAAATAAATCTAATCGTTGAACACTTTCTAATCCAACGGCGGATGTGGCAGCCGTATTTCAGCTTGGGAAGGTCAAACGTCGCGTCTCAGATGACTCTGACACCTCAAACAGCCTAAGCGATAGCTGCGGCTATGACGGCTATTAAAGGGCACCCCTAGCAAAACACCACATGGCATAGATGTCCAAAACAACAGATAGCTATCATGGTATCTGGCACGTTATCAGGACTTCAAAAGTCAAGTGTTTTCCCGGTTCCCCCCACACTCTTGTCTCAGATATAGACACTTTGCTTGCTCAGANAGACTATCTTGCACCAAGTCCAAACCGGGTAAGCTTGCATTTAGGTAAATTTTTTCTTATTCTATTTATTTTCAAGTCTTTACTTTATTTAATTCTATTCCTTTTATTTCCATGCACCCTTTATTGTTCTTTTATGCAATTAACCATGCTTGTCAAGTGAGCAATAATCAGTTCATCATTTGAGACCAACCTTTAATTGGGCAAGTTAAGATGCTTAACCCTTCCTAACTCATAACTTAGTTTGCAAACCTAAAGAATTGTTTCGAAGACCCATGTTTTCCTTGTTGTGGGCAAAACAAGGTGGCGACTCCATTTTCTCTTGAGAACCGTAAAAGTGCCTCATTAAGGATATCACCCCTAATATGTTTCACTCACCCTAAAATAGCATGCTCTTAGAGGGTAGTAGTTAGCATGGTGAAGGAGGGCTGCTCTGCGAACCATGCTTGCTATTCTATTGTTCATTTAATTTTTCCCTTATCAGAAGTGCAGGTGTTATTGTTGTGCAACATACTTTCAGAGAGGGAAACTGAGTTGCAGATTGGGCACATGGCTTAGAAATGCAGATGCATTTGCTTGATCGCCCTCCTAGTGGATGTGGTCCTCTCCTTGCGGATGATCTTGTTGGGATTTGTTTCCCAATGGTGGTAACCATATAGTGGTTTTTCCCGGGGTTTTAGCCCTCTAATGTACCAGAAAAAAAAAAATTCTTGTAATATCCTTCGTATCACTTGTCTCATCAACTCATAAGCTCAAACAAATAAAGGTTAAGGTTAAATAAAATAAAATTTAAATAACACAAATCATTATCTAAACAATGAAATAATTCTTATAATCAGAATCATTAAAGTTGTGAAAGATTGGGCTAACAAAAGAATTGCACTACAATTCCACCAAATCTGGGTCAAAAGATAAAAGTATTAGTTTGGTCGACCAAGACCAAATTGCAATATTTCACTGTAAACTAATATATTTTATTATTTTCCATTAGTTCTCTCAAATTGCAGATCCTGAACGAAAATTATTTAAATAATGCTATTTAGTCACAGAAAAATTTGTGGGAACTTGCTAGAATTGAAGGTAGTTTTTGGATGAAACAAAGATATTTAAGAATGGTTATAAGTCCCTATCATTTTGGCAGTAATTATGACCAAGCATTTCCTTATTATTTTTCTTTTGATTGAATTTCCATTTTCACAACAAACAGCAAAAGCTAGCAATCGTCATAGGATGGGCTTTGCTAACGTTGTTATCTAGAACTTATTAATGCATAAACAATTGCTAAGGAATGTTAAGTTAACAAAATATTATAGTCTCCACTCTCGGAAACTACAAGTTTTGGAAAAGTTTATTTGTTAGTACCAAAAAAAAAAGTTTAAAGATATGGGAATCTCCCCCTTTGACATAATATTTCTTGTAAAGTCCTTCGTGTCACTTGTCTCATCAGCTCATAAGTTTAAACAAATAAGGGATTTAAATAAAGTTAAATTTAAATAACACAAATAATTGTCTAACACAATGACATAATTGTTAGTGTGAAAATCATTAAAATTGTTAAACTAACAAGAGAATTGCACTACAATTCCACCAAATCTGGGTTAAAAGGTTAAAGTATTAGTTTGGTCGACCTAGACCAACTTGCAATTTTTCACTATAAACAAATATATTTTATTATTTTTCATGAGTTCTCACTGATTGCATAACCCCAATGAAAATAGTACTTATCGTTCAATTATTATTTGAGTAATTAATGCTATTTAATAAGAGAAAAATCTGTCAGAATCTTGTCAATGTCATAGTTGGATGAAACAAAGATATCCAAAGGTGATTATAAATCCACGTCATTATGACAATAAAATTCTAGCTATTGAGCATTTTCCTTATTATTTTTCTTTTGATTGAACTTCCATTTTCACAAGAAACAGCTAATGCTAGCAATGCTCATAGGATGTGTTTTGTCAACGATGTTATCTAGAACTTATTAATGCATAAACAGTTGTCAAGGAATCTTAAGTTAACAAAATATTTATAGTCTCCACCCTCCCAAACTACAAGTTTTGGAAAAGTTTATGTTAGTACCAAAAAATAAGTTTGTTTCTAGAAAAAAAAAATTATTAGAAAAGTCATAGCCGAATGCTTTGACTTGAGATAAGACAGTGACACTAAAACTGTTAGGTGAACTCCAAATGGAAATATGATTCAGATACTATGGACTAATTCTTTTCCACTAGAAAATATCTCTTACTTGGGTGGAAATAGAAACAAAATTATTAAATACTGGTCCCAAGATTGAAAAAACATCTAAATCACACATTTATTTTTAACTTTGAAAGAAGAGAAAAAGGAAAAGTCTAAAATTTTGCGTTTTTACCTGGTTGGTCTTGAGTGAGTTAGTGATCATCCTTCTCTTTTCCTCTTGCGCATGGAAAACATAACACTGATTACACAATTCTTACATAATTATGAACAATTGTATAAATATTCATGTCAATAAAATTAAAGAAAATCAGCCAATGACTTATGGGTCTAGTAGCGCCTATAATTAAAGGGTTTGATGTCAATGATTTTTTTCTTGTTATTTACTCTTATCCCATTTTTTCATAACATTGTTCTTCTATTTAACCGAAACAAAAGAGAAGAAAATCAATTAAATTTAGATAGAACTATTTATATAAATTTGTACGGTTGTTATATTAAATATTTGAGTGAGCTGTAAGCATGCATACATTATATTCCTTTCCCATTATGATACAATTATGTTTGTTTATATGTAAGCTTTTCCTAATCGATGTAATTAAAGAGATTTTGTCATGTTATGATTAGTTTAATTATGCTATGG
Organism: Cercis canadensis; assembly: GCA_003255065.1. Lineage (NCBI taxonomy): Eukaryota > Viridiplantae > Streptophyta > Magnoliopsida > Fabales > Fabaceae > Cercis > Cercis canadensis. Next base: position 306,036 of record QAOA01005170.1, read on the forward strand.
CCAGCTTAGTCGATGTATACTTGACCGAATTGTTGCCACATGTATTCACGAAAGCATTTTAATACAATTTGTGAAGATGTGCAACACTACGCCTAGAGAAAATGTATGATTTTTTCGGCAATGATTATTCTCTTGCACTTTATTTTAAAAAGTATATTCTTCACTTTAGAGAATCTGGATCATAATCTTTTTTATGTGATTTATATCCTTTTTCATATATAATATATGGTAATACAAGAATTTAAACACAAACTTTGTTATAAAATTAGGGAGTCGCTATTTTTATACCTTACTTTTTTAATTTCACATCATATTTAATGTCTAAACGTGATATGGACTAAATTGTCCTCAATTAATATAGAAAATTTTTTACATTGACAAAAATATTTTTTATATTAATGAGAGTTTTTACAATTGACAAAAACTTTCTATATTAAATGAGGGTAAATTGGTCTATATTATATTTATACATTAAATAGGGTGTATTATTAATAAAATTGCATATGAAAATAACGGCTTCCTAAAATTATACACAAAACTTTCTATATTCAATGATTATTCTCTTGCACTTTATTTTTAAAAGTATATTCTTCACTTTAGAGAATCTAGATCATAATCTTTTTTTATCTGATTTATATCCTTTTTCATATATAATATATGGTGATACGGGAATTTAAACTCAAACTTTGTTATAAAATTAGAGAGTTGTTATTTTCATATCTTATTTTTTGAATTTTACACCATATTTAATGTTTAAACGTAATATGAACTAAATTGTTCTCGGAGAAGAAAGGAGACCTAGGTCCCTAAGAGTATGAAGAGGTAAAATTACCTTTGAAAAAGAAGTAATCCGAGCTGAGATCCCAAACAAAGCAGAATTCCTCTTTACTTCACATCGACCTATGCACCGATCTCGCAAAATTTGTCAAAAAAGTAAAAGGAAGTTTCGCTAGCCTCTATTTATAGGACAAAGCAAAATAAATCTAATCGTTGAACACTTTCTAATCCAACGGCGGATGTGGCAGCCGTATTTCAGCTTGGGAAGGTCAAACGTCGCGTCTCAGATGACTCTGACACCTCAAACAGCCTAAGCGATAGCTGCGGCTATGACGGCTATTAAAGGGCACCCCTAGCAAAACACCACATGGCATAGATGTCCAAAACAACAGATAGCTATCATGGTATCTGGCACGTTATCAGGACTTCAAAAGTCAAGTGTTTTCCCGGTTCCCCCCACACTCTTGTCTCAGATATAGACACTTTGCTTGCTCAGAATCCTCGGAGATTGGTAACGGTAAAGTCCATATCCGAGTTTGATTTAGGGGCAAGTGTAGATGTCCGGTATTTTGGCCCATAAACCACTAAGCCCATTAGTCGCAAGGCCCATATCCGTAAAACTGTTCTTGACCTTTTAAACCCTGAAACTCCTCTATAAATAGGCCCCAGACGACAGGTATAGGAGGACTTTTTCTGGGATCAACACTTACATTTTGATATATCGAACATCACTGACTTAAGCATCGGAGCTCGGGCACAAACACCCGACCCTTGCCCTTTTTTATTGCTTGCAGGTAGTACATCTTCAAGTTTTTCCTCCTACACCAAAATAGGCATCGTCAGATGCCTATGGCATGAATTAGGATACATAGGCCTCCAAGAAGACTATCTTGCACCAAGTCTAAAACGGGATAAGCTTGCATTTAGGTAAATTTTTTATTATTCTGTTTATTTTCAAGTCTTTACTTTATTTAATTCTATTCCTTTTATTTCCATGCACCCTTTATTGTTCTTTTATACAATTGACCATGCTTGTCAAATGAGCAATAATCGGTTCATCATTTGAGACCAACCGTTAATTGGGCAAGTTAGGATGCTTAGCCCTTCCTAACTCATAACTTAGTTTGCAAACCTAAAGAATTGTTTCGAAGACCCATGTTTTCCTTGTTGTGGGCAAAACAAGGTGGCAACTCCATTTTCTCTTGAGAACCGTAAAAGTGCCTCATTAGGGATATCACCCCTAATATGTTTCACTCACCCTAAAATAGCATGCTCTTAGAGGGTAGTAGTTAGCATGGTGAAGGAGGGCTGCTCTGCGAACCATGCTTGCTATCCTATTGTTCATTTAATTTTTCCCTTATCAGAAGTGCAGGTGTTATTGTTGTGCAACATACTTTCAGAGAGGGAAACTGAGTTGCAGATTGGGCACATGGCTTAGAAATGCAGATGCATTTGCTTGATCGCCCTCCTAGTGGATGTGGTCCTCTCCTTGCGGATGATCTTGTTGGGATTTGTTTCCCAAGGGTGGNCCTAAATCGTTCTTCGTTTTCCTTCCCTCTTGAAAACTAAAACCACTATTATTGGTATAGTATTGCCCACAGTTTTATAATTTTTGAGCGAATTACACTAATCTTCAATGAGATTTGATGAAATTACACAAATCATCATTCTTCATTAAAAAATTATATGGTCGTCATTTACTTTACAGATTAACATAAAAGAACCTCTTTCTTACTTCGTAAGTTATACACACTTCTTTTCATTTTTTTTCCCAACTTTAACATAATACAAAATCACCTATGGACTTGTACTTAAAAGGAGTTCTCCCTAATCTTCAAAACAATAAGGAATGTTCCTATAATTTCATCAAATTTCATAAGAGGTGTTTGTAATTAACTCGACATTTTGAATCAAGGTTCTATTCTTCTTTTACTATTTATTTACATTTCTAGTTGATATAAACACCGCCATAAAAATATGATATATGACATCATAGTTAGCATAGCCAACCTAATTTACAATGGAAACACTCAGATTTAGGGGTCTATCACTAGAAAGAATACACTGCATATATAATCAACTTATTAGAAAAGTAAATGATTGATAATTGCCGGCTGTTGACTGAGTCAAAAATTAGATGCTTGGAACCGTTATTTACATCACATGGCCTTTTCTAGCATTCACTGCCTTAGACTAGTACGTCCCAAACCACTTTGTCCCTTTCTATAAAACCGTACTTGGCCTACACAAAACTTCAAAACAAACGCATCACAACCAATGGCAAAATCAAATGCTTTGGCCTTTCTTTCATTCCTTTCCATTTTTCTTCTTGTTATTGTTCTTCAATTTCACGTATCTGTCTCATTGGAATCACCAACAACAGAGTCAGTGTATGTCCCTTTTCTTCAGTGCCTAATAAACCAAACTAATTCTGCAGATGAAGTCTCAAACATAGTCTATGCTCAAACCAATGCTTCCTATACCTCTGTTCTTCGAGCCTATATTCGCAATGCCGTGTTCAACACCACGTCTACGCCAAAACCCTTAATCATTGTCACCCCTCTTCAAGAATTTCATGTCCAAGCCTCTGTCATTTGTGCCAAAAGCATTGGAATTCAGATCAAAATCCGAAGTGGTGGCCATGATTATGCGGGTATTTCTTATTACTCTGATGAACCCTTTATCATTCTTGACATGTTTAATCTCAGGAAGATCACCGTGGATATCGAAAACGAGACAGCTTTCATTCAAGCTGGTGCCACACTTGGAGAAGTGTATTATAGGATTTGGGAGAAGAGCAAAGTTCATGGCTTTCCTGCAGGGGTTTGTCCCACTGTAGGTGTTGGTGGCCATTTGGGTGCTGGAGGCTATGGTTCTATGTTGCGTAAATATGGGCTTACAATTGATCATATTATTGATGTACAAATTGTTGATGTAAATGGAAGGCTTCTTAACAAAGAGTCTATGGGAGAAGACTTATTTTGGGCCATTAGAGGAGGTGATAGAGCAAGTTTTGGAGTCATAGTGTCATACACAGTTCAATTAGTTCCAGTACCGGAAAAAGTCACCGTTTTCAGGGTTCAGAAGTTTCTGGAAGATAATGCCACTGATCTTGTTGTTCAGTGGCAGCAGGTTGCGCCGCATACCGATGACCGGCTTTTCATGAGGTTACTATTGCAGCCTGTGAATTCAAGGGTGAATAGAGGGCAGTTAACAATTAGAGTTTCAGTTGTGACTTTGTTTCTTGGAGGTGCTGATGAACTTGTGTCACTTTTGGGGAAGGAGTTTCCTCTATTAGGTCTAACTAAGGAAAATTGTACAGAAATGAGTTGGATTGATTCTGTGCTTTGGTGGGACAATCTTCCTAATGGTACCTCACCAGAAACCCTGCTAGATAGAGATCTTGACTCAGCAAGTTTCCTCAGAAGAAAATCTGATTATGTGCAGTATCCAATTTCCAAAGATGGGTTGGAATGGATATGGAAAAAGATGATTGACTTGGGAAAAACAGGTCTTGTTTTCAATCCTTACGGCGGAAGAATGAATGAGATTCCAGCGGATTCCACGGCGTTTCCTCACCGTGCCGGCAATCTGTTCAAAATCCAGTACTCTGTGAATTGGGAAGACCCCAGTGCTGATGCAGAAAAAAATTATACAACACAGATTAGAAGGTTGCACAGTTACATGACCCCATTTGTGTCCAAGAATCCAAGGAGTGCTTTCTTGAATTACAGGGACCTTGATATTGGTACCAATAATTTTGGGAAGAATAGCTATGAACAAGGGGAGGTTTATGGGCTCAAGTATTTCAATGACAACTTTTACAGGTTGGTGAAGGTTAAGACTGCAGTTGATCCAGAAAACTTTTTCAGGAATGAGCAGAGTATCCCAACCTTTCCAAACAAGGAATAGGGGCCTTAGCTTGTTGGTTTGCTTACTATGTGATTGCTTAGTCTCAGAATTCCCTATTGTTTTGGTAAATAATTGGTTTTCATATGATAGAATTTGAATAGTTCAGAGTTCAGATTACTAGAGATCACTGCGCGAATTTTTCTTTTTGCCTTTGGTTATCCTTTTCCATATTTTTTTCTCTTTTCAAATAAATGGCATGTACTAATAATTGGTAGAAGTCTATATAAGCTAATATAAAAGCATAAATTTAAGAACATAGTTACTAGGTTCGCTACATTCCCTACGAACCGCGTTATAAATTCTAAATTCATGATTCATCATTATATATTCATAAAATACAAGGGGTTAGTATCTTTCTCTTCAGCGCACCCAAAAGAATAAAAATATGATCAAGCGCTACCAACATGCAGAACCCACTTTTATGTGTTTGTCGGTGTAATACTCCTAACGTACATAAGTATTTCCCCAAATTGGAGATTTGCAAATGGTATCCTCCTCTAGACTACAGTATTGGAAGTTAAAGATTTTTATCTCACATCAATATTGAGGAACTCAAGGCTGGTCTATCATTTCCTTTCCTAGCTTCATTACTCTTTTACTCAGAACGAAACAAAAAACGTTTTTTCTTAGATTGTTAGCTGCAGCGACATGTACCCCACTACAATAAATAAGGTTTTTAGTCAATGAGAAACATTGTTGTCACGGAATTTCTCATGGACTATAAGCGAGAGAAAAACAATCGTGACAAAATAATGTTCTCATGGATAAATCTATCTATGAGAAATTTCTCACGAAGTTCTTCACGGATTCACATTTGTAGCAGGTGAGAAGTTCACACACATAAGTCATAGATTTTCTCACAAACTATTGTCCGTGAGAGACTTCTCTCAGACATCAATCTGAGAGACATTTCATGAGAAA
>QAOA01005179.1:0-22729 GCA_003255065.1 Cercis canadensis
AGGGGCCTAGCCAGTATCCCTTATATTTCCAGCTGGGGCCCTTCCTTAGGGGACAATCATGAGGGCCTGAAGCACTCTCTTAAGGCAGTTTAACTATAGTCTCACCCCACCCTGCCAAAGGCTATGTAGTTGCATTAATTGAGTCGATTTATTAGCAAATTAGTCTTTCGTCCCACCAGTTGTCTATGTGGTTGCCTTTTTTTTTTTTNCTTTTTTTTTTTTGTTTTTTTTTTCCTTTTCTTGTCTTTTCTTTTAGCTATGTAAAAAGGGTATGGAGGCCCTCCCTCGGTGTTACAATTGTAGCTTATGCCTGTAGATAACTACTACTCAAAGGGGCCTAGACATGTGTCCCTCATATGCCCGGCTTGGGCCCTTTCTCAGGGGCCTATCACGCTGCCACCAGCGCCCCCTCAACCTCCAGGTGGTTTAACTATAGCCTCACCCTTGCCCGGCCAAAGACAATGTGGCTGCATTAATTGAATAGGATATTTTCGCAAATTATCATTACAATTACTTTACTTGGTAACTTTTAAAGACTTGTTGAATGGGGTTGTTGGATTCAAATTTAACAACCAAACCCTAGCAGCCACACTTCGGTTTTGGCTTCTCTGCTAAGAGTTGCTCAAAGTCTAAAATTTCCTATGAATATGCTTCACCATTGCTAGATCTTTCATCATATCTATGCTTTTCATTTCCTGGTAGGGTGGAAATAGTGTTTATAAGGTATGAGCTCTCACAATCTCAAATTTTCCTCAGTAATATTTCCTCTTTTCTGTATTTTGGGTATTCAAATTTTTTTTTGAAACACCTGTGTGCAATCATATTTGTTTACTTCGTCGACAATCTCCTCTCTACTGGTTTTAATGATTATTTTCTAGGTGAACAGATCTGATCTTTATATTATTTGGAATGAATTTTGTTCAATACTGTTTTCTTTATAGCTAATCGATCCAAGATGGTTTATGACTCGTATATTATTATCTTAGGATTCAATTATAGTATGGCTGTATGGCCAAAAGAAAATTATAATATGGCTGTTTTGTTTAAGATTTATGCAATACAATTGGGGGACCTTTTCCATGATAATTATGTATGACTTTAGAACCTAATGTACGTCTGGTGTTATCAAAATTGATGTGGGGGAATTCTTTTTTAGATGAAAAAATGTTTGGAAATTTCACTAGTTTAATTTTGAAGTGCGGATGCATTGATGTCATTGTTACTGATGGAAAGAGTAATGTGTCCAAAACGCCTAACTTAGATCTCAGTTTTATAATCTGGTTTAGGGGCTTTGGAAAGCAGAAGAGGAATAAGATGATTTGTACCTGTATTTTTATTTTTATTTTTTCTGGAGTGTGGTGTATTTGATTGGAATACAATGCCAGAACTTTTATTCAGAAATCTCTTTTTCCTCATCTCTTATGTGATAGGCTTGTCTTACTAGCTTCTGTGTGCTTGTCAACTGATGGATATTTTTAAGGTTATTTCTTTGTCTGATATTGTAAGCACAGCTCTTTCAAGCTGAGTTGATTTTATTTTCACTTTTCTTCTCCTATTCTTGTTTCCTTTCTGCTGCTCTAGGAGGGTTCCTGATCCTCATCTCTCGTAATCCTTTTTCTCTCAATGCATTCTTCTTTTATTTTTCTTTTTCTTGAGAAAACAGCTTTGTTCAAAAACAATGATTATACTCTATCTAGTAGTTAACAGTAGGATGCTGTTTCGTAATTAAATGATATTGATATACAATAAGAAAGAGCCAGAGCAGGTTATCTCACAATATTTGGAAATATGTGTAGATTTTTCTGAATTTTCTTGGAGTTTTCTTTTAATAATTTATTAATGTATATCTCCTGATTTGATGTTTTGGTATGGGTATAAATAGGCCTCTATGATGTAAAATGAAGATGGCTTATTTAGATATGATATTTTCAGATTCGAGTGGTTTTTGAACCCTAAAAACCTATTTCTCTGTCCAATCTCAATTTATTGTTTTTTTCCCCTTATTCTGTCACAAGTAGTTGCTGTCCTCTATTTCTACTGCATCACAAATATTGCTTCTCATATATGATGTGGGGAAGCAACACACTAGAAAAAGCATCTAAGATTCCTTTCATATAGGTTTATTTGAGATAAATGATGATAATAGGTGTCAAGAGGGGTAAAATAAGTTTGGATTTGATGTTAAATACAAAAAAGTAGGTTCGTAATTAAATCAGCCTTTTTTTATAATTTATAGAGATTCCTTGGCATGCATAATGGAGTCAATTATAGAAAGTTTAGTGCGTCAAACATTTAGCTGTACTCAAGATTACCCGCCCATGCATCTCCTTTTATGGGACCTAATCTTGGTAATGTCTGTTGACTGTATGCATTGTAGATACACTGAAGTAATCTACTGTCAATGCTGTTTCTCTTCAGTTGATCAAGTTGTGTGTCTGAGTCTTCGTGTTCTTGTTCTTGTTAGTTCAGCTTTCTTTATGTTTCTCCAGAGACTTATTTTAGTGACCTGTTACTGCTGTCTAGGTTATGGAGTTCAAAGCCTATCTTCCTGGGTGCAAAGAACTCCAGAGAAAAATGATCATTGGGATGATGATTCAAGAAGCTTAGAACTCCTTCAGGACTTTCTGAAATCTAGTTGTAAGAAGAAACTTTCCCAAAACATAATTTGTTAATGAAAAAAGAACATTTCACAAAAAGCAGGATGACAGAAACTAAGTCAACATGCAAGATAGTGAAGAAACGAGACTCAGAAAAAGCTTCTAAACTCAGCAATAAGCCCCCTAGGAAGCAACAAAGAAAGGGGGAAAACCCAACCCGAATCATGTCAACTCCTGACCAGTCTTCCAATTTTGGACATTCAAACTCCCGGATCTGTAAAAATTCTGCTTGTAAAGCCCTTCTACCTATTGGTGGCACATTTTGTCGAAGGTGCTCTTGCTGTGTTTGTCATCGTTTTGATGATAACAAGGATCCCAGTCTCTGGTTGTTATGCACATCTGAATCTCCTCGTGGGAACTCCTGTGGGTCATCTTGTCATATTGAGTGTGCCCTTCAACATGATAAAGTGGGAGTTGTTGACCGCAGCCAATTGTTACAACTAGATGGTAGTTATTGCTGTACACTTTGTGGTAAAGTTACAGGAATAATTGGGTGAGTATTTTTCTTGCTGAAATATGGATGTTATAATGCTCATATGAATTTCTATTTTCTTTTCATTTGTTTTCTTCTTGTTATTATCTTTTGCCTCACTATCCCATGGCAAATAATGTTTGTCTTAAAGACAGTTGTCCCCCTCCCCTCTGCAAGCAACTTTGGTCTATTGAGGCTTGAATCCTTACCAATTTTGGGTTGCAGCAATATAATATCACTTCGAGGCATGCATTGTGAATACTCTATTGAATGAAATGAACTAGGAAACAAATTTACTTTTATGTCCTGTCTCTGATCTACTCACAAACTGACTCGAGCTGCAGCAATAAAGCAAGCATGAAATAGTTACAGCTGATGCTACCTTTGACGTGGCTTTTAGCTGAGAAATGAATTCCACTATGGCTTTGCATGGTTCCTTTGTTTTGATAGTGAAACAGGAAAACGAGTTGTCTTCTTGTTTGCACCATTTGCACCCTTTCTGTTGTGTTGCTGGGGATTGGTGAACCAATTTTTCAACCCTACATTAATGACATTGGTGGTTTTTGTTTAATACTGGCAGATATTGGAAGAAGCAGCTAAATATAGCGAAAGATGCTCGTCGTGTAGATGTACTATGTTATAGGATATATTTGAGCTACAGGCTTCTCAATGGAACTTCGAGGTTTAAAGAACTGCATGAAATTGTAAAAGATGCAAAATCTAAACTGGAAACAGAAGTGGGTCCAGTGAATCGAGTTTCTCCAAAGATTGCACGAGGCATTGTCAGCAGACTCTCTATTGCTAATGATGTGCAGAGACTCTGCACTCTAGCAATTGAGAAGGCTGATAAGTGGTTGTCTACCATTTCCAATGTGGATCCAGAACCCAGAGGTTGGAACTAATACGTTTGGTCTCTTTTATCCTTCTAGTTCCTTTTCAGGAAAACTTTATTTATATGGTTTGTGATAATTTTATGTACCTTACAGAAGTTTCACTCCCTGCTGCCTGCGAATTTGTTTTTGAAGAAGTAACATCATCTTCTGTCGTAATCTTTTTGATTGAAATGTCTAATGCATCGTCTGAGAACATTCAAGGCTACAAGCTCTGGTACTATAAGAGTAAGGAGGAGCCACCCACAAAAGATCCTGTTTGTGTGTTTCCAAGATCTCAGAGGAAATTTTTGATAACCCACCTGCGACCTTGCACAGAATATACATTCCGGGTTATATCTTATACTGAGACTGCTGACCTGGGATATTCTGAGGCTGTTTGTTTCACCGAGAGTGTTGACATATTTAGAAAACGTGGTAAGAAAAAGAACCATCATACTGGAGGCAGTTCTTCTGGCTCCCAAATGAAGCCCAAACCCACATTGGCAGATTCTGGATTTAAGGTTCAAGACCTTGGAACAGTTTTATGTCTTGCTCGGGCTCAAGAAAAAGCTTGCCTTGAGGAGCTTTGCTTTGCTGATGTGAAAAATTGTTCTGAGCCAAGCAAAATGGTCTCACTTGAAACATCAGCAGAAGAGCAATTGCCCACACTTTCTGGTGGCCTTGATTTAAATGTTGTTTCGGTGCCTGACTTGAATGAAGAACTGATGCATCCTTCTGAGCCTTCCAAGGATGAAGATGATAATTGTACTTTGCCAGAGGCCGCAGATCATGATGTCACTCTTCAAGCCGCAGAGAAAGCTGGTTCAGCAAGATCGAGTGATAGCGGAGACTCCAAAACCTGCACTGATGAGCCAACTGGAGAAATGCCAGCAGTTGATTCCCTTGCAGATAAATGTAAAAAAAGGGCAGCAAGCACAAATGAGAAGATACATGATCATGATGGCACTCTTGCAAATGGCTCTCCCTTGTTGATATCTGATGGTTTACGTTCCTTGGATAAAAACTTGGAGGATTGTGTGAAATCAATTTGTTGGCTAGAACGTGAGGGTCATCTCAAAAGGGAATTTAGATTGAAATTTCTGACATGGTTTAGTTTGAGATCAACAGAGCCAGAACGTAGGGTGGTTAATACCTTCATTCAGACTTTGATCGATGATCCTGGTAGTTTAGCAGGACAACTGGTTGACTCATTTTCTGATATTATCAAGCAAGAAGCCCAGAAATAGATCCTTGTAGGAAGCCACAGCATTAGATTAAGGACTGGAGATTCTACTCTGAGATATTGCTGTTAGAAAGCCTATTATTACACTGCCTCATATTACCCTGATTGTTTTGCCTTCCATTTTGAGGCCCTTTTTATTGGTCAACTTTGAAGTTACTCATTTCTTTTGCAGACAAGTTTTATTCCAGCAAACAGGATTCGCGTTGCTGATTGTGTAGACAATAACTCATTTTCTCCTAGGAAGGAGGTTAGAACAATTTAGAATGCATTTGCTTTTTCCTCAATTAATGCAATTATTGTGATAGTTTCAAATTTGACGTCATTCTAATTTTTATTTGGAAAGGATACTTAAATTGATCGCTGATTTTATTCATGTCCTGTCGTTCTATTGTATCTTTAAGTGTTTTTGTATAGATAAACGTTTTTTAAAAAAAAAAAAAAAAAAAATGCTTCACTCAAAAAAAAAAGTTATTCTTTTTTGTTTGCATGAGTTTCTCACATGGCCAAAAAAAGATTTTTACAACTTTTACAAGTACTTTATCAAGTCAAAATTGAGATTTTTGGAGAAGCTCAAAAATAAAACTTTTATCTGCTTCCTTAAGTAATTCTTTTTTTCAACCAACTGTATATCTGTTTTGCTCAGGAACCACTATCTATTTGTGCATTGGGTTTGATCATGGATATTTACAATTCTCATTGGCATCATTACACATAGGCTTTATTTAGCCACTGAAGGCCAACATGACCTTCGTTGTCAGTAAAATTCTGCCTTGTCATTATATGAAATATGAATAATCCATGCAACAATTTTTAAAAGTCTAAAGATTATGTAAACTCTTTTTTCAGGTAAAATAGACTACTTAAATTCATATTGGACCATTTATTACAAAATTATACAGAGTTCCCTCCTGTCCGAATCTTGATTGTTGACAATGAGATGCAAAAGTAGTGCAAGTATTTGCAATTCTCACTATAAATTTTCCATCATAAACAGGCAGATCAAAGCTCCTCAAAAATATTTAGTCTTAGCTATGGAAGAATTTGGCAAACCATTGAACAAGATTGAAACAAAGCATAAATGAAAAATTTTCTTGTTTACTTTTTTCTTTCATTTGACATCGATAATTTGAAAATCAAACAAAGACCTCTAACCACATCTCTACTACTCCCTCAATCAATCATCTGCCCTGAAGACCAAATAAGAGATATGAGGGATTCACTGCAACACTTCACGCCAAGTAGAAAGTGGTGCAAATTGCTAAGTACGACATATCTACAGCACAAAGGTAGGTAGACTGTAATACTCTACGGAGATATACTTCACGTTCAACATCATTCGTCATTTAAGAATAAAAGATGAACAATTTTGAGTCAGCTTCACATGAGATTACAAGCTCAAGTACATCTTCAGTTTCCAACAGAACTTTCTGACCAAATATGTGCCCAAAAGCTCGACTACGAAAGTGCATGCTCTAGTTCTTCTATACCGGCATCCCTGGTACAAATTACCCCTTCACCGCATATTTTCTCTGCGCCGGACATATCTGGTTCTATCATTGTATCTTGGTCTGTCTTGATGCCTTTGGGGCTGTGGCTCCACCCTTCTCTGTCTCTCAGGTGGCCTCTGGACAATCTCTCCATTCACAAATAATTCCGCTGCACCAAAGAAAGTTTCGAAACTCAGATTAAAAACCCTTGAGTAATGGTACATGTTGAGAAAATGGGGGCAAAGGTGAAACAACAAAATATAAAGATGAGCTCCGCAGTGTGTTGCACTCCCTTGTAGCAAAAAAAGAAAAAAGATGAGCAATTGTAAAATGCTCAATTATGGTATGAAAAGAACAGAGAAACAAAACAAGGACCCAGAATAACATGGGCAGTAATGAGGAAACTTTTAAAATGTAAAACTTTTGGATGGTTGAGGATACATCAAGTGATTGGATGTATCAAATCCAATGATTCTGCAACTCCATGAATTAGTGAAGCAACAGAACATGATAACAAAGAAATTTTATGTAAGTCCATTAGCATTCAAAGCTAGGCATCACCAGGTGAGAGTTATTAGCTTTGCCAAGATGGACTATTGATAACAGGAGAACAGAAAACAGATTGATGTGGACCAACTAAAAAGCATGCAAGAGACTTATGTTTTGTACCAACGACAAGCAATCTCCAGAAAGTACAAAATAAGCCCAATACATTGAAAAGGAGACATAAAATACGCTATAAGGCTGACAATAGATTAATGTTTAATCTCTACTGATCTGCATCTGCACCAAGTACATATAGCACAGAGCAGTTAAGAGAGACATTACCCAGTCACAGTTATTAGCTTTGCCAAAATGGACTGCTGATAATATGAGACAGAAACAGAAAAGAGCCTACATTGTTGTCAACTATATAAAACATGCAAATTATTAGCTGGCTTAATCCCACTGCTGTAATTCAGAATGCTCAGAGATAATTACTTAAAAAGATTATTAAAACAATCCGTAAACCTGTCTAATGGAATATGAAAATGATTTTCCAGGACAAGCTAAAACGGATGTGGCGGACTATTATATTTCATCCCATCGACAAGCCATCTTCATAAAGTATAAATCAGCCCAATAGGCCAATATAATGAACATATATATGAAGACTGACAATAGATATGTGTTTCATCTCCCCTCATCTGCGTCTCCACAAAGTATATAAAGCACAGAACAGTTAAGAGAGACATTTGATGTTAGTCCATATATTAAATGCTAAACCTTGTACGCAAGACACTTTAGCTTTTTCAAGATGTAGATGGACTGGCATTCCTAAGACAAATTACTAATAACAATAATAAGCAAAAAATAAAGAAAAAAAAAAATTATATAGAGCAAAATTGCATGAACTAACATTGTCCAGGTAAAATATTAAGATCGCAGTTTTTGGTAGACCAGTGTTTGTGATAACAGACAATCATATGGTGAACATTTATTCCATAATAAGAAAATGATTTAAAGAAAAAAGAGTTATAGTTTAGAAGTCCAAAATAATGAAAGTGCACATTATCGCACAGACATAAATAAAATGCCAAGATCTAACTATTGAAAAATGCTTTTATACTAAACAATGTATAGAGACATTCCACTAAGTCTTTCATTCTTTCAGAAGAAAGATTGATATTGCATATAAAAAATGCATCTCCAATAGCAGTTAAAAAGAAAAAAGCTCAAGCAATTAAGCATCAAAACTAAGGAGCAAAGCTGTAATTTGATGACAGAAAAGTATTATGCAGCCTCGAATACTCACCACCGTAGTCCTTATATTCAGGATCGACATATGAATCGGGAAGGACAAACAGAACTCCGGGCAACCCTATTCACAGAAGAAGGAAAAGAAAATAGAAAATTGAGGGAAAAAATTTACAATTGTCACCAATGAAATAATCAGGCATGCAAAGAAGTAATTCTATAACAGACCTTCCAGCTTGTTAGAGGTCTCCTCGTCAATCTCACACCCAAATCCAAAGTACCTCTCACATGAAACATTGTAAATCTTCTTCTTTGCTTCCTCCTCACTGATAATCAGTAACAATGAAGCTCAGATAAAAATAAATTACAACCCAATATCATAAATAGTAAATGCTTGATAAAATAATTCACAAAAGTCCCAATTGAGAAGGGAATTGAAGGATATACTCAGACCCCTAGGTTTGTAAGAATGTTAGAATACCAACAGATTCTCAATATCAAAAAATCAAGATTTTACGTTTTCTCACACACCCAAAAAGAGAAAAGCGAGATTTTTGCATTTTCCCACACACCCAAACAGAGAAAAGCGAAAATGATTACCTCCCAACAACTTTAGCTAGGGTTTGAATATAGCAATCAATCATCTGCTGCTTGGTAGCACCCTCACCCCCAGGCTTGTCCATGACAATGAGCCAGTGCTCATAGTCGCAGCCAGGGAAGAGTGGGGCCATCTCCGTAGGTGGTCGGTCACTGAAGTTGGAGCCCGAGTTGAGTGGCGAGTAGGCCGAGTTACCGGACCGGTTGACTCGGCACCGGATTGCTGTGAACCGGGTGAAAGCGACTGATCCGACGGCATGGGAAAGAGGGGCCAAAGATCGACGACCAAGGAAGAGAGATGGGACAGAAGGAGGTTTGGTTATGGAAGTGGAGGAGATAAGGCGCTTGGGAAGTAGGAGAGAGAGTGTGGAAATACGAGTACAGGAGCTGGTAACAGCTCGTGCTAGGGTTAACGCCATTGGCGATTTCAGAGGAAGAAGGAAATGAGGGTTTTGGAGTCGAGATGTTATTCACTTCACTTTGGATAGAAATAGAAAGAGTTTAGGGGATATACGGGGTAGTTATATCATTATATTTGAGGTAAGACAAGGCTTTGGGCTTTGGGCCTGATACAAAGATTGGGCTTGAATGTGTTTAATGATCAAAACTTTGGTGCTGCAGCTGAAAAAAAAAAGGTTCATAGATGACATTAGTCCGTGTCAATGTATTTCTCATGCTCTTGTAAGAGAATTAGGTGTATCAAACAACTTGTAATTAAGTGATACTAAAATTATCTTTAAAATTTATAAATTATGTGTTTAAATATAAAATCGTGGCTAAAAGTACTAAAAATAAAAATTAGGTGTAAATGTTAAGCGTCCTCTTCTTGAAACTCGTAAATTAGCGTTTACATGTCTCATTACTACTAATGAATCTCATGTTGTAGTTTTTGGGTTAAAATGGAAAGGGTCAATGAAATCAACTATGATCCAATTTTTTTAGTAGAAAAAGAAAATCATTTCGATGTATCCTTTATCATATAGAGAGTAGTAGTGATACTTTCATACCATTTTCTCTTATATCATTCCTACTTCTACACAGTTGTAGGGTCCAGATTTCATATTTTTCTGTAAAATTTTAACTACACTGTTCAGCAACTGCAAAAGGAGTGTAACAAATATAGTGTAAAAGTATCATTTCCCTTTCAAATGGTTGTTTATTGAATGGGTCATCTTACCACCTGAGCACCCTTTTTTTCCCCTAATTTTATTCCCAAAATGGGGTTGGAAGGAGTTCCAGGAATTGCATTCAATTTACAAAAGTTGCATGGTGGGAAATCAAACCAAGCCCTTGCTACATGGGGAACCTAAATAAACTTAACAGCCTCTCCTATGGAGATTTTATCCACATTCTTGCCTGGGCCACTTAGCCTCTATGGATTTTACATTAGCTCTGCAAAACTAGATTCTATATATATAGATATATCTTCTTTATTTATTTAATTTTTTGGCTAAGTGGCCACTATATATCTATTTGTACATTAATTGGGTTTGGTCATGGATAGTGTCATTTCGATCTCATTGGCTCATTTGCACTTGCTTGAGATGGGTTCTCCGGTTACTAAATTTAGATAAATGCTCACACAGTGTAAGATCTGAGCCATAAAAATTATTAAGTGAGCTTGGTTAAATTTAGATGATGTCATATGTGTAGAATTGACGATGCCCGAGTTGATGAGGTCGGTCATCCGTGTCTTCTTCTTGAATGTTCTCTTTTTCCCTTACTTGGTTGTTGACGATGCCCGAGTTGTTGAGGTCGGTTCAAGTCGAGGTCGGTTCAAGTCGAGGTCGGCATGTCTCCGAGATTGATTGTTCTGTGGTTACCTGAAACGCGGTCCGGTGTTTTATGTCCGGGCTCCGAAGGTCAAGTCAGTATAGTTTGAGCTTAACAGTGTAATATTTCAGAAAGCCAGCCCTTAACCTTTGAGTGTCAGGGGCTATTTATAGGAAAACAAACCTGAGTATTATGCTTCACCCATGATGGGTTATTGGATCGCCCATACCAAATAACGGGTGACCCAAACCTTTATCTGCTTTATTGGGCCGATGCTTCTTCTGGGCCTGGCATGCTTTATTGGGCCCTGGAACAGGTCCACCACACTTGCCCCTCAAGAGCTCGAAGAGCTATTTGATCTCCGAGCTGTAGATCGGTATAAAAAAGACTTCTTGCAGTTGTCTTTTCGTCTCCTGACTTGCGACGCGTACATTTATTATTGGCGTTTCCAATACGGGGGTAATGATGGCCGCTGGCAATCGCGTGCCTCGAGGCGGGAAGTCTGCTGCAGATATGACGTTTGTACTTCCCGAGTTTGATACAGTGTTCCCCTGACCGTTAGATCTTATGAGATATGAACGGATAGATAGCGATGCCTGTTAGTATAAATAGTGAATCTTCTGATTTTGCCCAAGTTTTTGGAAAGAAGTTTTGAGATTTTGGCTAGGTCGGAGAGTATTTAGAGTGAACTAAAGACTCGCGCTTCGCTAAGCTAAAGCTCGGTTTGCAAGAAGAGGTTTTTCTGTCCAATCTTTCCCTGCTTCAAATCTTCTCCTGGTGAGTTGTTTCTCTTTCAAAAAATGGGATCTTCAGGAAAGATATTCCGGAAAGTTCTAGGGGGAATGGTGCTGGGGTTTCTTCTTCTCAGTCGTCTGTACCTTTTTTTGCTAGTTTTCCGATTAGGACAACCAAATCTTCGATTCGCCCTAGGGACATAGAAAACTTAAAAAACAACTTTCCAGAAATTGACTGGAACTGTCACCATTTCGATTTAGAAGCCTCCCCTAGGGGGTCGCCGGTGTGTGAGGATTGCCCTCACAATAATTTTTTTGTTTTTAACCTTGCATACATGGATAGGGCTAGGGCCGAGCTGCCCTTGACAGAATTTGAAATGGACTTCTTCCGAACTATAAATGCCGCTCCTTCTCAACTTCATTCCAATGGGTGGGGATTTCTTCGCGCCTTCCAGAATATGTGTGTATTATTAACAGTAGACCCCCGGGTAGACGTATTTTTTCATTTTTTTGCTTTAAAAGACGTGAAAGATTCCGATCAGGAATTTATTTACGTGGCTAGCCGACCTCGCTTATGCTTAATGAAGCTATTTGAGGAGTCGGCTAAGGGGTGGAAGGATCAGTTCTTCCGGGTAACAGTGCCGTCCTGGGATGGGGTACCGCGGCCGGATAAGGCTTTTTTCTTGGATGAGTACGGGAAACCCCGGTTTCCCTTGAGGTGGGTCCGATATGTAAATAAAGGACGGGCACGCTCTATGGATGAGTACGGTTCAGAAGCTCGTCGCATAATAAGAATTATTTCCGAGCTAACGTACAACAAATCCAGCCAAGTCAAGCTGAAAGCAAAAGATTTAATTGGTCGGTATATAGTTGACTGTGTTACCTTTATCATGAGTTTTTTCTTCTTTTTTAATGTATCTAATCGAATCTTCCTTTGCGTCTGCAGACGAAAGAATCAGCAAAGAGGAGATGGTGAGATTATCTACATTGGCGAAGTTTGGCGGGGTCGCTCCTAGAGGCGGCCCAGTTATCCGGGATGTGGAAGAAATCCCGGCGCCAGTATCTCAGCCTGGCAGGGCTATCGCAGCTGAGCCGGTGACGGTGGTGCCGGCAGATCGGGCTCGGGGGAAACGCCCAATGGAGGAGGATCCAGCTGCGGATCTTAAACGACGAGACCGAGGGGAGCGCGGTTCCAAGAAGCACAAACCGCCTCACCAGGAGACTACCCGAGCTGGGTCCTCGTCTAACCGGGCTCGACAAGAGACACCAAACCGGCTGCGACAGGGAGCTCCAGCTGAGGTTAAGCCTCTTGACTTATTTTCCGCCTCACTGACCGGGGATGACACCCATGCCAGCCACTCATTGTGGAATACCCTGTTTCCCGTTCAGGATAGGGTGGACTCCATTGTACCAGCATCCGACGTCGAGAGGGTCGGTCAGTCATCTGTGGATCAGCTGCTGAAATACCTTCTTGCCAACGCTACCCGGGACCTCGCGGCTATTCGAGGGGTACAAAAAAGGCTGGGAGATCTCACCGCCCTTCAGAAGCTGCAGGATGAAGAAGAGTTGCTCCGGGTTAAGAAAGACTCGGCTCTGGAGGCCCTGAAGAAGGCGGAAGATGAGAACCGGCTTCTAAGGGAGGAGAAGGAGAACTTGGAAATTCAGCAACTGGCTCCTGCCTTAGAAGCTCGGGACAAGGTCGAGGCGGAGAACAGGCAGCTTCGCTTGGACATAAAGGAGCTGGAAGATCGCCATGAGGCGGGCACCAGAGAGATAGAACGAACTCTATCTCTCGCCAAAGAAGTGCAAAGAAGAGAGGTCGAGCTGCGAGACAAAATGACTCGCCGAATCAGCCGCACTCGTCAATCCAAATTGAGACAGAAGGACCGCGCCGAGCTTCAAATTGGGCAGAACTATGCTACCGCCTTCAAGGAAGGTTTTGACCATGCTGTTGCTCAGGCGAGGTTGCAGTTTGTTGAGCTCGATAGGGACCAGATGGACTATTTCAAGAAAATTAAAGATGGGCAGCTGGTGGACGAGAGTGAGGGTGAGGAGGTCGAAGGTGAAGATGCAGCTCTTCAGCTCGAGGTCTCCCTAGAAGACTATGATACCCCCTCCGAGGGTGAAGATGAAATTCTATCTAGGATGGAGGGGGGTGACTTGTAGTTTTGTGTATATATATTTTTTGCCATGTAATTTCTTTTTTGAACATAATGAATAAACGGGTTCCGACCATTTTGACCATTTGCATAAGTTTGTGATTTCGATTTGTATATTACGACAATGGGTTTCTTTTGGTAATTTTCATCAAGATAAGAAATCGGTTTAACTCGAAATGGGTTTCTTTTGGTAATTTTCACCAAGATAAGAAATCGGTTTAACTCGAAATGGGTTTCTTTTGGTAATTTTCATCAAGATAAGAAATCGGTTTAACTCGAAATTTTTTGTTAAAAATTTGTATGATCGGAAAATAATAAAAGGAAACCTATGGGTTGAATACTCCGCAGCACTCGGATGAGGTGGATTTTTTAGTTTGCAATTTGGACTCGCGATAGGCGGCAAATTTTTAAATTGGTTTGAACTTGTAGAAGTTACAAACTTTTTGATCGGCTTGCACTCGCGTTGGAGGTTACAAACGTTTTAGATCGGTTTGTACTCGCGTTGTAGGTTACAAACGTTTTAGATCGGTTTGCACTCGCGTTGGAGGTTACAAACGTTTTAGATCGGTTTGCACTCGCGTTGGAGGTTACAAACGTTTTAGATCGGTTTGCACGGTTACAAACGTTTTAGATCGGTTTGCACTCGCGTTGGAGGTTACAAACATTTTAGATTGGTTTGTCAAGACAATAAGCATCACGTTTCATATATACGGAGATTGTTTACATTCCAAGTCCGAGGAATTGGCACTCCCTCCATTGTTAGGAGCTTATATGCTCCCTTTCCCAGGGACTCGTGCACTCTGTATGGGCCTTCCCAGTTAGGGGCCAGCTTGCCTTCTGTGAGGTGCTTTCTGGTGACGGCAGCCTTTCGGAGGACCAGTTCGCCTGGTTTGAAATCCCTAGGTCGGACTTTCGCATTGTAATACTTAGTGATTCTTTCTTTATATGCCAGCATTCTGAGTTTCGCCTTTTCTCTTTCTTCGTCGAGCAGCTCCAGGTTTGTACACATTGCCTCTTGGTTCTGGTCTTCGTTGAAGTGTTCTCTTCTGAAGCTCGGTTCTCCGACTTCAACGGGTATCATTGCTTCAGCCCCATATGTGAGTTTATAAGGCGATTCTTTAGTTGAGGTCTGAGATGTTGTCCGATAAGACCACAATACCCATGGGAGCTCTTCTGTCCAGCTGCCTTTGGTGTGATCCAATCTCTTTTTCAAACCATCCAAAATTATCCGATTAGCTGCTTCGACTTGTCCATTGGCTTGAGGATGCTCTACCGAGGTGAAATTTAGCCGTATTTTCAAGTCGGTGCAGAAAGACCGGAATCCCTGATCAGTGAACTGGGTTCCGTTGTCCGTTGTTATTGTATGCGGAATTCCGAATCTGCAAATGACAAAAGTTTGAAGGAATTTTTTAGCATTCTTGGCTGTGATTTTGGCCAAAGGTTCTGCCTCAATCCATTTAGAAAAATAGTCTATTGCGACAATTAAGTATTTCTTTTGTCCTGCCGCTATGGGGAAAGGACCTAAGAGGTCGAGGCCCCATCGGCAGAATGGCCAAGGTTCAACCGTGGTTGACAGGTCGGAAGACGGGGCCTGGTGGATGTATGCGAACTTTTGGCATTTGTCGCATTTTTTGACAAGATTTGCAGAATCAGCTCGCAAGGTTGGCCAATAGTAGCCGGATCGAAGGGTTTTGGTTGCCAAAGAACGTGCTCCTATGTGATGACCGCATATGCCAAGGTGAATTTCCTGCAAGACATAGAGAGAATGCTCTGGGGCCAGGCATTTCAAGAGTGGCGTATAATATCCACGTTTATAGAGGATGCCGTTTTCTAAGCAGTAATTGCATGCGATTCTTCGTAGTTTCCGAGCATCGATTTTCTGCTGAGGTAGGGTCCCCGTTTTGAGGTAGTGGATAATAGGGGTCATCCAATTCGTCGGTTCTTTATCTAGGACGCTTATTTCATCATGGGCGATGCTTGGATGAAGGAGGGTTTCTTGTATGACCGTCTGATTGTGCCCGGGTTTTTTACTACTGGCAAGTTTGGATAGTATGTCGGCTCGCGCGTTTTCTGCTCGCGGAATGTGATGTATTTCCGCTGTCTTGAAGCTATCCATGCAAGTTTTCACTTTTTCTAGATACTTTGCCATTTGTGGATCTTTGGCTTGGTATTCCCCCTTTATTTGACTAGAGACCAACTGTGAGTCGGTTTGGATTTTGAGAGTTTGTGCACCTAACTCTTGAGCTAAACGTAAACCGGCTATGAGCGCTTCATATTCTGCTTGATTGTTAGAGACTGGAAAATCAAAATGCAGGGACTGTTCGATCAGAATTCCTTCTGGCCCTTCGACCACTATTCCTGCCCCTCCTCCTTTGGAGTTGGAAGATCCATCAACCGAGAGTATCCATGCAAGTAGATTTTCCGGGTTGGAGGAGGCGTTTTTAGGTCGGGTGAGTTCAACGATGAAGTCGGCAAGGGCCTGGGCTTTGATCGCTCCCCTTCGCTCATAATTAATTGTGTGCTCAGAGAGTTCCACAGACCATCCCAGCATACGACCTGCTAGGTCGGGCTTCTGGAGTATTTGCCGGATCGGTTGGTCGGTACGGACAGTTATGATGTGGTTCTGAAAGTATGGTCGCAAACGTCGTGCGGAGAGGAGGAGAGCATAAGCAAGTTTTTCAATCTTTCGATATTTAAGCTCGGAGGCCTGCAAAGCATGGCTCGTGTAGTATATGGGGTACTGAGAGTTTGCCTCTTCTCGGACTAGGGCCGAGCTCACTGCCTGATGACTGCTGGCTAAGTATAGAAACAGTGCTTCCCCTGCTTTCGGCTTGGAAAGAATGGGCGGGCGGCTTAAATATTCTTTTAATTGGCTGAAAGCCTGCTGGCATTCTTCTATCCATTGGAAGTGTTTGATTTTTTTGAGTGCTTTGAAGAAAGGGAGGGCTTTGTCAGCCGACCTGGACATAAATCTGGACAGGGCGGCAATTCTTCCCGCGAGTCTTTGGACTTCGCGAATGGTTTTTGGTGGTTCCATGGTTATGATGGCTTGACACTTATCGGGGTTTGCTTCGATGCCCCGATGCGTGAGCATGAAACCCAGGAATTTCCCGGCTTCGACTCCGAAAGCGCATTTAGAAGGATTTAACCGCATGTTGTGGTGCCGGAGCTCGTGAAAAGCTTCCTCTAAATGTGCTATGTGCTCGTCTTCTGCATTGGATTTGACGAGCATATCGTCCACATAGACTTCTACATTTTTGCCGATTTGGTCTTTTAGGACCTGATCTATCAACCTCTGATAAGTTGCCCCTGCGTTCTTAAGACCAAATGGCATTACCGTATAGCAGTATATGGCCTTCTCGGTAATGAATGATGTCTTATCCTCGTCGTCGGGATGCATTTTGATTTGATTGTAACCAGAGTAGGCATCCATAAAACTCAAAAATTTGTACCCTGAAGCCTCATCGACAAGTTTGTCAATGCTAGGGAGCGGATATGGATCTTTGGGGCAGGCTTTGTTGAGGTCGGAGAAGTCCACACACATTCGCCATTTTCCGTTAGGTTTTTTGACCATGACGACGTTGGAAAGCCAAGTCGCGTAAGGTATTTCCCTGATAAAACCGGCATCGAGCAATTTTCGCACTTCTTCTTGAATTGCCTTCTGCTTCTCAGGGCCGACGACTCACTTTTTCTGGGAAACAGGTTTTGCATTTGGATTTATAGCAAGCTTAATGTAACCAGAGTAGGCGTCCATAAAACTCAAAAATTTGTACCCTGAGGCCTCATCGACAAGTTTGTCAATGCTAGGGAGCGGATATGGATCTTTGGGGCAGGCTTTGTTGAGGTCGGAGAAGTCCACACACATTCGCCATTTTCCGTTAGGTTTTTTGACCATGACGACGTTGGAAAGCCAAGTCGCGTAAGGTATTTCCCTGATAAAACCGGCATCGAGCAATTTTCGCACTTCTTCTTGAATTGCCTTCTGCTTCTCGGGGCCGACGACTCGCTTTTTCTGGGAAACAGGTTTTGCATTTGGATTTATAGCAAGCTTATGACAGATAAAACTTGGATCAATACCTGGTATGTCCGAGGCCGTCCAAGCAAACAAATCAGCGTTGGCTGCTAGGAGGTCAGTAAGTCTCTTGACTTAGGACTTCGCGAATGGTTTTTGGTGGTTCCATGGTTATGATGGCTTGGCACTTATCGGGGTTCGCTTCGATACCCCGGTGCGTGAGCATGAAACCCAAGAATTTCCCGGCTTCGACTCCGAAAGCGCATTTAGAAGGATTTAACCGCATGTTGTGGCGTCGGAGCTCGTGAAATGCCTCCTCTAAATGTGCAATGTGTTCGTCATCTGTATTGGATTTGACGAGCATATCGTCAACATAGACCTCTACATTTTTGCCGATTTGGTTTTTTAAGACCTTATCTATCAACCTCTGATAAGTTGCCCCCGCGTTTTTAAGACCGAATGGCATTGCCGTATAGCAGTATATGGCCTTCTCGGTAATAAACGCTGTCTTATCCTCATCGTCGGGATGCATTTTGATTTGATTGTAACCGGAGTAGGCGTCCATAAAACTTAAGAATTTGTATCCTGAAGCCTCGTCAACAAGTTTGTCAATGCTAGGGAGCGGATATGGATCTTTAGGGCAGGCTTTATTGAGGTCGAAGAAATCCACACACATTCGCCATTTTCCATTTGGTTTTCTGACCATGACGACGTTAGAAAGCCAGGTCGCATAAGGTATTTCCCTGATAAAACCGGCATCGAGCAATTTGTGCACTTCTTCTTGAATTGCTTTTTGCTTCTCGGGGCCGACTACTCGCTTTTTCTGGGAAACAGGTTTTGCATTTGGGTTTATAGCAAGTTTATGGCAGATAAAACTAGGATCAATACCTGGTATGTCCGAGGCCGTCCAAGCGAACAGGTCGGCGTTGGCCGCTAGGAGGTCGGTAAGTCTCTTGACTTTTCCGGGGGGCATGGAAGATCTTATCTGAATCGTTTGATCTTCGTTTGATCCGACCTGGAAAGATTTTAAGTCCCCTTGAGGTTCTGGGCGCGATGCAGCTGTTGGTTCTCTATTATCGAGCTCTTGAATGGGGACTTGACCGCTTGCTTTACTTTGGTTTGCTACCTGGCTGGCCGGAGGCGGAGAGTAGTCTATAGCGAGACTGATATTGTAACACGTTCGGCCTAAAAGCTGGTCTCCCCGCGCTTGACCTACCTTGCCCGAATGGGTCGGGAATTTTAGCAAGAGGTGCCTGGTGGAAACAATGGCCTCCAAGGAGTTAAGGGAAGGTCGGCCAAGGATTAAATTATACGCAGATGGGCAGTCCACCACCAGGAATCTGACCGTTGCGTTGGCGAGGTCGGGGTATTCCCCCATGGTGACTCGCAAGGTAATAGTTCCTTTGACTTCGACCTGGGTTCCTGAGAATCCGATGAGGGTTCCAGGGTAGTATTCTAGGTCGGATTTCAGTATACCGAGCTTCTGAAACGTTCGGTAAAAAAGGACGTCAGCCGAACTTCCCTGGTCGATCAGCACTTTGCGAATTTCATAGTTCGCCACATAGCAAGTTATGACTACGGGGTCATCGTGATCTCGATCGATGCTCGCGTAGTCGTTATCTGAGAAGGATATGACTGTGATATCCTTATTTCCCCTAGATAAACTAGTGTGAAGAATTTCTCTTTTGCTTCTAGCTGCGGCCCGCTCATGCCTTTTTCTGGAAGATTTTGATATCCCGCCTCCTGCAAATCCTCCTGCAATGGTATTTATTGTTCCGGCCGCGTTGCGCCTCGGGTCCTCAGTGGGAGGAGGTTGCCGACGGGAAGGGGATCGGCTTCTCTGCCTTCGCGGCCTCAGAGTCGAATTCCTCTGAGGGGACCTTGACGGGTATTGGCTATCCCTGCTCCGTTGCTTTGAGGTAGAGGTTGAGTTCTCAGCCCGGAATTTCTGTAAATATCCTCTGCGGAGCAGGTCTTCGATGAGGTTACGAAGATGCCGGCAATCGTTGGTATCATGACCCCGACCTTGGTGGAAAGCACAATATTTTTCTTTGTCAGCTCCTACGTCGCCCTTTGGTTGCGGGAGTTGGGCTAATTTAGTCTGACAGATCTCCTCGAGTATCCGAGCCTTCGATTGATTCAGGGGGGTAAATGACTCAAATCGAGGACGGACAGGGGATTTGTCTTTCCGACCTGCCTTCCGGTCGTCCGAAGGCTTTTTGTCTTTCTTGTTTTTGTCTGACTCCCCTAATACTTCTTCTAAGTTTATGTGCTTGGAGGTTATAGTCAGAAGCTGCGACAAGTTCTCCGGAGGGTCAAGGGTCAATTGCTCGTGTAGGCGACCAGGTCGGAGTCCGGCCTGAATGGCGTGCATTGCCACCGAGTCGGTTAGGTCCCGAACTTGCAGAGAGAGCTTGGTGTAACGATTCATGTAGTCTTTCAAGGATTCCAGTTCCCCCTGCTTGAGGGTAGCCAGAATGGCGGAGGAGCGCTGATGGGTTATACTAGTGGAGAAACGGGCTATTAAGAGTTCGGACATTTGACTGAAGTTGGAGATGCTATTCGAAGGAAGATTTGAGAACCATTGGAGGGCCGCCCGACGTAAGGTAGTGGGGAAAGCCCGGCACATGACTTCATCGGTCGATCCGCTGA
This sequence comes from Cercis canadensis, assembly GCA_003255065.1. NCBI lineage: Eukaryota > Viridiplantae > Streptophyta > Magnoliopsida > Fabales > Fabaceae > Cercis > Cercis canadensis. The sequence goes on from QAOA01005179.1 coordinate 20,396, forward strand.
GGAGCATAATAGAGTTGAAGTTTTCTAAATGCTCTCTAGGATCGGAGGAGCCGTCGAAAGGCTCGAGCTGGGGTAATCGGAAACCCACCGGTACTGGATAGTTTATGATAGGCGGGGTAAATGGATGCCGACCTACTTTTCTCTGTCTTTCCGGACTAGCCTGAGAGGGCCCAGGGGAGCCATCTTGGCCGGGGAAACTGTCTCTTCGCGGATGAAAAGAGGTTTCAGGATCGGTCCGGAAGGTTGTTGGCCTACTACTTACAAAATTTGAGCCACTACCTATTGTCTCGGCAGAAGGTCGGTACAGAGGAGTATTGTCGGTGCGTTCGTTCTTCGAGAAGTCTTGCTTTCTTCTGAAGTCAGCTATTTCGGCTTTATCCTCCGCCCGTTCCCGTTTGAGGTTTTGGATTTCTTGTAGAAGGCACTGCAAAGTGTCGCCTACTTGTTCGGGGCGGAGCTCTCCGAGTGGAGTTTCACAAATTGTCTCCAAGTTGCCCAAAGGCTGATTGCCTCTGGGAGGAGTGGTTTGACGCTCCCGGACAGGAGTGATCAGAACGCCGGAGGTAGGTGGGGCATTGGTGCCCATGATGTCGGACTCAGGATCAGCCAATGAGATTTGTAGGTGTTGGAAAAACTGCGTTTCCCACAGACGGCGCCAAATGACGATGCCCGAGTTGATGAGGTCGGTCCAAGTCGAGGTCGGTATGTCTCTCAGATTGATTGTTCAGTGGTTACCTGAAACGCGGTCCGGTGTTTTATGTCCGGGCTCCGAAGATCAAGTCAGTATATTTTGAGCTTAAGAGTGCAATATTTCAAAAAGCCAACCCCTGACCTTTGAGTGTCAGGGGCTATTTATAGGAAAACAAACCTGAGCATTATGCTTCACCCATGATGGGTTATTTGGATCGCCCATAGCAAATAACGGGTGACCCAAAGTTTTATCTGCTTTATTGGGCTGATGCTTCTTCTGGGCCTGGCATGCTTTATTGGGCCGATGCTTCTTCTGGGCCTGGCATGTTTCATTGGGCCCTGGAACAGGTCCACCACAACATCTAAACCCTCAAGTTGGTAGGCATGTTGGTGGAGCCTTAACGCTTCCAAGGCAACTCAGAATGGGCCGCCTAGAAGCAAGAAACTACATTGATCAATATAGCCAAGAAACCAACCACATAGAGCCTCTTCTGGACCTGGCAAAGTTAGATTATAACTTGCTTCAATCGCTACACCAAAGAGAATTAGCTCACATCTTTAGGTCATTCTCTATGCTTTGTGTTAGAATTAGATTAAACTCATTAAAGCAAAATAAAATTGATTGGTCTTTAATTTGTTTAGGTGGTGGAAGGAACTGGGTCTTGTTGATAATCTTGGTTTTGCTAGAGATAGACCAACGGAGTCCTTTCTGTGGACCGTGGGGATTTTTCCAGAGTCACATTACTCAACTTGCCGCATTGAACTTACAAAAACCATCTGCATATTGCTGGTTATGGATGATATTTTCGACACTTATGGCTCATTCCATGAACTTGTTCTTTTCACTGAAGCAATCACAAGGCATGTGCTTCTCAGATTTCTGTGTTACACAAAATTACCCATGAAATACGATTTGTTCATTACTGCCACATTGTTTTTACAGGTGGGATCTTGATGCCATGGAGAATCTGCCAGAATATATGAAGATATGTTACATGGCATTGTATAACACCACCAATGAAATTGCCTACAGAGTTCAAAAAGAGCATGGTTGGACTGTTGTTTCACACTTGAAAAGAACGGTGAGATTATATATATATATAATTCCAGTTGAATTGAAATATTATGAGATTGTAGCCAAGGGATTAATTAATGAGAAATTGATTCTAATTGCAGTGGATAGACATATTTGAAGCATTTCTAGCAGAAGCAAAATGGTTCAACAGCGGGTACATACCAAATTTTAAGGAATATTTGGTTAATGGGGTGACTTCTGCAGGGTCATACATGGCCTTGGTGCACTCATTTTTCCTCATTGGCGATGGTCTTTCCAAGGAAAGCGTTTCAATGATGAGGCCATATCCCAGGCTCTTCTCTTGCTCAGGGGAAATTCTTCGTCTTTGGGATGACTTGGGAACTTCATCAGTATGTCACTAAATCCTAAAAAACATTCTTTGAATTGATTGCCCCAATTTTACAAGCATTATAATTTCTCAATTCCAATTGTAATCTTTCAATTCTGTGATCTGATCAGGAGGAACAAGAAAGAGGAGATGATGCATGCAGTATACAATGCCACATGAGGGAGAATAATATTTCAGATTAAAGGCAAGGTAGGGAATTTGTGAGGCAACTTATTAGGAA
>QAOA01005183.1:0-40615 GCA_003255065.1 Cercis canadensis
TGGTCCCTTATTTTGAAAATGAACTATTTGGTCCATCTATTTTTATAAAATAAACAATTTTGGTCATTCCATTAGTGTATCATTAAAAACTTAACGAAAAATATTAATGTGACATTAAAAAATTAATTTTTTTATTTCAAATCAGTAATTTAAATGCATGTAACATACACATGACTCTTTAAATACAAAAATTAATCCTTACAACAAGATTAAGTAGTAACTTTATATACATAAAAAATCTTCAACTTAAGAGCACATGCCCCTTTTCACCCAATTTTTTGAATCTCTAATTGCACTCCTAATCACACTTAGGGAACGCAATAACACTTGCAGGGAGAGGGCAGTGAAAGTTATTGACCGAACTCAAAAGGTTTTTTTTTATTATTATTATTATTTGTTTGCCCTTAAACTCAAAAACTCAAGTTTCACACTTTTTCTTTTGTAAAATAAGATCGGCACTGCAAAATCTATGAAGAGCGTCATGTTGCGGTGAAGAAAAAATCTATGGTTTCATTGCTACTTGCGAAGACTAGTGGAGCAATTGTACTTAATTAATTAATACTCTAGAATTATTAACTATGTGAACAAAAGAAAAAAGGTATATGTTTGAGTGGACAAAAGAAAAAGGTATATCTTTGAAAATGAAGACTAGGAACAAGAAGGTGCCTCCCTTTAAGTCTTTATGTTAAAATGTAAACAGAATGCTTTTGTAGATTGCACATATAAAGTTGTTAATAATGCTGTGATGTCCAGAAAGTATAGCGATTGGGTGGGAATGGGGCATGTGCATAACACATGCCTTTTAAGTTGAAGATTTTTTTTTTATTTTATCAAGAAGATATATATATATATATATATATATATAGTACCTAATTTTATTGTAAGGATTAATTTTGATATTTAAAGAGTCATGTGCATGTCACATACATTTAAACTGTTGATTTGGAATAAAAATTATTTTTTTAATGCTACATTAACATTCTCCCTTAAGTTTTTAACGGTGTACTAACAGAAGAACCAAAATTGCTCATTTTATGAAAATAGATAGACTAAATAATTTATTTTTAAAATAGGAAGACCAAATTGTTTGTTTTACTAAAATAGATACCAAAACTACAATTAAACATTTTTACAACATAAAACAATCATGAATATTAAGAAAGTACATTGATTTCCTTCGCTTCACTGTTTGACCGATTCACTTGGCATCGACTTTTCCTATTTTAACTGCCACAACATAAAAATCATTTTTATATAACAATCATGAATATTAAGAAAGCACATTGATTTCCTTCGCTTCACTGTTTGACCGATTCACTTGACATCGACTTTTCCTATTTTAATTGCCACAAAATAAAAATCATTTTTAACCATGAATATTGTTAAAATAAACTCATTACTGGAGTTAAAAGAAAAAAAAAAAAAACAGAGTTGTTGAACATAGAATGGTGATTTATATTAAGAATTTGTTTTTGGAAAGATTTATATAAATTAATTTTATTTGTGATAAATTCTGTGACATGAAAGAGTTTCATGCTCAATTTTGATATTTTAATGTTGTGTTTTATTTTTTATTCTCTTTCTTGATCATGATTTATTTCTGGATTCTTTTCTAACTAATACGTATTGGAAGAATACAAAAAAAAAAAAAATAGATAAAACCATGAACTGATGGAAGACGAAGACTTGGATAAGTCTTAGGCAAATAATGTGATATGATTAACTCAAAGAATAAAATTCCAAGAACGTGGTTCCCCATTTTGTACTTTATGCCTTGTAATTTAATTCTTAGAATGCAGTGGACACGAAATTAATGCTGCTCCTATAAGAAATTTAATAGAGACTTCTCATCCAACGATGATCCCATGACCAAGATAGTGATGTAGGAATTGGATACCTTTGCTCATTTCAATTTTGATAATCAGAAATCTGAAACCTCGGCCACCCATTTCTCATCTAATAAGATATTTGTGGTCTTCATGTCACAGTTAATGATGTTCTTCTTCTGCAGTAATGCAGATTTCGAGCCTTGCTTCCACGAATGTGAGTGGCAGGAGCCATGATGGTGGGACATTGTTTAATCGCAACAGGATGGTACCGTGGTCAATAAGTTATTCATAACTTGGGGAGCATCTAGAAAAATTGTAACTATTCAACACTCTACTCCTCAAGACTTTTGGTTAATACTCAAAGTGGGAACCTAAGGAACCCAAATCTTGCCTTAGAAGAGCTTTAGTATATGTGTGAGCAAGGCTAGTTAACTGTTGTTCAAATTTGCAATGAACTAATTAAATGAATCACAACGTATCTAAAAGTCGCCGTGAAATGACAAATAAAATTATAGTTTTTAGAGAAAATTAGAGTCACCATCAATTGTATTAAGAAAATATATTGGGGAACAATCAAAGTGTGTAGCCTTTCAACCTTCAAAAATTCATGCAATTTCGTAGGTCCAAGTCTTAATTCCTCCAAATAGGTACGACATTGTCTTATCCAAATTGATAGAAAGTGTAAAGGAGATGAATAATGATAAAAATAAATTATGGAAAGCTAAAATAATGAAGTGGGGGGCTTATGAATTAAAGATTTAATGGAAGATGTGTGAAGGAGATGAAGAGGGAGAAAAGAGGAGAGAAGATGTGAGAATGAAAAATGATGTGTGAGGGTGGTTAGAGTTTCCCTGTTCTAAATGGAGCTTAACTAAAAATAGGTCTTAGGTTTGAGTGCTCCACTTGGATCAAGATATTTGGGTTCAAAAAATAATTATGTTATACATTAATAAGCAATTAAGCTTAGGCATATATTTTCAAAACCTTTTTCTCTTTTCAAACCTTTTTTTTTAATCCTTTTTTATGTTTTAAGTACAAAAGAATATGAAATTAAAAAAAAATACAGAAATTTTGAGAAATTCTATTTATTTTCATTTTGATCAAACTTTTGAGTTTAAAAATATACCCAGACAAAATACAGTGTTTACAATTTTTTTTAATCATTTTTGGTGAAATTTAACTTTTATGTACATGGTTGTTCCATGACTCCTAGGATATTTTTTTTGTTATGGGTAGCAAGTTGTCAGTAAGAACTTTTTTAGCCATATGTCATGTTTTGCAGCACTTAGAAGCTGTAGTATACTCAGATTTTTTTTAATATTAAATAAATAAAACTAAATTTTTTAGTTAAGGATATAAGAGAATAACAAATTTCAACTTACTATCTCAACCTTGTTAGGAGATACTTAGACTAATATTTGTATTGTGTGCACTTATTTTTATTAATATACTCAGTTTATGCAATATACTTTTGTGACTTTACATGACATCTAGATAGCTAATGAAAATCTTAAATTAGGCTTGTTCACAATTTAGTCTAAAATAGAATTTGTTTAATATAATACAAATAAGAAAATTATTTATAGATAAGATGTAGAATTAATGTAATTAAGACATATAAGATTTGTATCATTAAAGTTATATCAATTAAACTAAAATGGTATATATATTTGCAATCAAGTCTTATATCTCTAAAGGTACACTTTAATCATTAAGTATGAGATATTTTATCGTAAAGGTTTTGTATCTAAATTTTATTAGAACTAAGTAGAATGATATTATAGGAGGAGATAAACTACCTCCTAGTGTGTAGACATTATACAGTGATGCTGAACCAGAGGAAAGTTTAATATTCATGATAGATTCTGTGGTGACCCAGAAGCGTGGGCCCATACACGCGGAAGCCCAAACGAAGTTGTGACCCGAAAGGCCCATTCAACGAAACGGGTTACTTATTTGACCCGACCCGCCAGCTCATGCTCTCCGTCTACTATAAATAGTCATGGACCCAGCACAAAACGGGGGACAAGAAAACTCTCACTTACTCACTTACGGACAACCGTAATCCTGCTTCTCAAATTAATCCTATTTGACTTAAGCTTCGGAGCCCGGTAAATTTTACCCGGCCCGGTATCCTTTGCTTTTGCAGGTTACTCGGCCAAGCGTCAGGCAGAAGTGATAACCACCCCGGCAACCCGACCTCAGAGGTCGTGACCGACCTCGAGCTCAGGCATCGTCATTTGGCGCCGTCTGTGGGAACAGATACTTTTTCCCTAAAAACACCTACAAATCTCTTTACCAAATCCTCCAACCCCAATAAAGAATACATCATCAAAGTTGATGGTGGCGACTCTGATCTCATCGATTGAAAAGTAATGACAGGGAGTGGATAGCAGGGATGATTTAATTTTGTGTGAAGACAACATCTCCATGTCCATGTCCATCTCCACCTTTACCCTAGCTTTGGTGATCCTTTGCTTGAAAATTAAGAAACCAATGACAAACAACAAAACCATTCCAGAAAGTGGGACAATGATGACTATAAGTCTCGTTTTCTTATTAAGCTGAAACTTCTTGGTTGGTGGCGCGGACGAACATGAACACAATGAACGAGGATCAGAGACCAGAGACACGACCTTAATCCCGTTGATAAAAGCATATGCATCTGAATGGGTTGGGTTAGGTGTGAAGGTTACTGTTGAGTGGCTTTTATATCCACTTTTTTAGATATCCTTTACTTAAGTATTTGATTGTTTATTGAGATTAATCATCATATAATGTGATCTTTTATGTTAAATTGTAGGTTTCATAGGTTAGAATGAAGAATTGAAGAATTGAGAAGTTTTTGGGACAGAATTCAAGAGTTGCGGCGCTCAAAACCTAGAGTCGCGGCCCCTGGAGCATGAAACTTAAAACCAGGACAGCAGCTCAGGGGTGCACCCCTTGAACAGTAGCGCCGCACCCCTTGAACAGTAGCGCCGCACCCCCCGTATGCGAAAAAATACACATGTTGGGACAGCAGCTCAGCGCCGCACCCCTTGAACAGTAGCGCCGCACCCCTTGAACAGTAGAGCCGCACCCCTCAAAATACAGAGGTGCGGTGCCCGAAAGTGAAAAGAAGCAAAGTTCTTCCAGCGAGTCAGAGGTGCGGCGCCCAAACTTCAGAGGTGCGGCGCCCGAAGTTAATTTTGCAGACGTGGCTTATTTTCTCATGGGTTTTAGGGCTTTAGAGTGAGGGGTATAAATAGGAAAGCTAGGGAATTAGAAAGGGATTCGTTCTTAGACACTTTTGGAGGCACAAAGGAGGCAAAGCAAGGATTGAAGGGAGAAGATGCAAGGCTGATTTGACCTTCAAACCAGAGTTTTTCCTCTTTTACCTTTGAATCATGTCTCAATTTTATTCTTTCTTGTTCTCTTCATCTAGTATGAACTAATTCTCTTATCTAGGGTACGATGTAGCCTAATTAGGACCAGCTGTAGTTTCATATGAAGTTAATTCCATTATTTATCTCTTAAATTTGAGCGTTTATCTCTTCTCTTAATGCTTCTGATTGTCTGGCCAATAATTAGATGAATTGTTAATCACAATGAGACCGGAAGGAGAGTTGTGTGTCAAGTTCTTTGGGGTAAATGCCATGAGTTACATGGAGGATAGGAATATACCTCTATGGCTTATGTAATCAGTCAAAAAGATCCACAAAATTAAATGAATTCGTAATTATTGTAACTCATATAAGGATATACAGGGTTAGTAATTAAGGAATACTTACACTAGACCTTGGGAGAGGCTAGTGAATAAATTAGGGAATCTTGATTAGCAAATAGGAAGATAAATTGGAGTTAATGGAATATGGAATGAAAGCTGGGAGTAATTATGGTGAAATCGGAACCCTAGGTGTTTCTCTCTTGCTGAATCTATCATTTTTCTGGTTTAATTTGCTATTTTTCTGGTTTACATTGTTTTCATTCTATTTTTAGTTGTTTCATTGAAATATCTTCTTATCGATTGATTAGATAAAGTTAAGGTTAACCCTATTTCGGTAGTTGGTACATTAGTCCTCGTGAGAACGATAAATTGATCTCATTTTATTACTTGCAAACGACAACGTACACTTGCGTTGGAATTTTCACAACAGTTACGTTTAGCCTCTGACTTGATTCAACGTTGATGCAGAATTCTCTTGAGACTGTTTCCTGGGGATCGTCATCGTTGTCAGCAGCGGATGAAGCATTGAAGTCCTCAAGAAGGGTCTTTCCACCAGCTGAAACAAAGAAGAAGGAGCTTGAGCAGTTGAAGTTGAGGTAGGAAGTTGGGTAAAAGTAAACGCGAACGCACTTTTGGCCGATGACTGCAAAGGAGTAGGTAAATTCGGAGTGAGAGAGGCGTGCGGTGCCATAAGGTATTGGATTGACTGAAGGAGAGGGCTGAGCTACAAGGGCGATGATTGATGGTTGGTAATTTTGTAGTTCAATGAGGGAGAATAGTTCTGAATCCACGTCTTCAATCCAGATACAATTGCCTAAAGTTGTATTTGATTTGCCTGAGGAGCCACAGTTAACTACAAAATCGTCCAGAGGAGAAAAAAAGTTAACGTAGAAACTGAACTGGTGTTGAAGGACTAAAAATATTAAACAAAAGAGTCTCAAGTTCATCATAGTTGGAACAGAGTGTGTCTGTCGTAAGAAAATTATGTAGAGCACCAATGATGTGGTTTTTGCTACCGGCAAGTATACTGGGCTACACAAGTAGTATACAAGTGAGTTGAGTATCGTCCTCAGGGATTTGACGTTAGTAAGTATCAATTTCACTAACAATGATTCTATTTGGAAAATTCAATAGTTTGAGTTGAAGAAAACTATACTAGTAACATGGATACAAAAGATCAATTGAAATGAGTTGAATAGCACAACTTAAACAACTTAATCAGCAATTAAACTAAAGGATTAACAATTAACAAGAGAAGGTTAGGGGGTTGATTTCACTTGGTTTGGACTCCGGTTATTTCATAGACAAAACAACCTTTGAATTACTGAAGAATACATTATCCTAGCTACAAATCCTTTGTTGTTGGCCAATTTCCCTAATTTGATTAAACCCAATCCCTTGTAGAAACAATCCTCCATATCCCAACTAATTGCCCAATTCCTTGGCACAATTAACTTGTCTAGGTGATTAAGCTCTAGAAAATTAATTCAATACCACATAAACTAAGTTATCTATTCCTAGACTAACTTGATTTATGGTAGAAATTACATAGCATACTCATATCTTACTATCCCTAGCATCAACATGAGTCAATAAACCATTCAAATGGTAGCTAAACATTTAAAGGCATTAAGAGCAGTAAAATCTACTCCAACAAAGAGACTTGCATCAAAATAACTTCATTCAACAATAAAACTTCATCCAAAACCTAGCTACATCAATCCCCTAACAAAGAGGGTTTAGCTACTTATAATTAAACCATAAATAACAGAGAAATAGAGTTCATAATGAGAGAAGAGTAAAAACTAGGAGAAATCCGAGTCCCAATCATCACCAATCGAACCCAAGCTCCCTCCTCTAGCTCCTCAGTGGCCCCTCTGCTCTCTCTATCTTTGGATGTCTCTATTTTTCCGTTCTTCTTGCTTTTATAGGTAGGTTAAGTCAAGAGAAAGATGAAATGACACATCTGACCCTGACGCCAGCGTTGGGGGCTACGAATCCAGTGCTGGGTGCTGGGTCACTGCTGAAACTTCGTTGCCTTGCTGGCGCTGGGCGCTGGACGGGCAACATTGGGTGCTGTTTCTTGACTTCCTTCCATCAGCTTGGTTCTTAACACTAAGTGCCCATCTTCAATCTCCTAATGCTCTAACCTATAAAAACAATAAAAATGGACTATTAATGAACTAAAAACATGGTAGGAAATTAAATAAAACTAAGAGATTGACACTAACTAAGTCTACAAAATAACTAGACAAAATGGCACACATTCATGCAAAATAACTTAAGAACTAGCTAGATAAAGCATAATTGGAGCTATAATAATTCTATTTTATGGAATTATCAAACCCCTAAACTTAGGATTTTGCTAGTCCTCAAGCAAAAGTAAACTAAAAAAATACTAACTAGAAAAAGAAAAGCAAACTAAAAACAACATCACAACATGACTTCCAAAACTCTCAAATTTAAACTCAAATTAACTCATAATGACAACTTGCAGCTCATAATTCCTAGCTGCTTTCTCAAGGGAATTCAAAAATTTACTCAATCCATGCAGATGAGTGTGTGAATTATGAGTGTTGCTTACCCACCAAGATTTAAAACAGTAATGATTCAAAGAAAGTCCATGAACTTACAAAGTGATTATAATCCCCTCCTCACAGAAATAACATATTCCAAACCAAGGATCACTAGGACTTGAAGGGTTTACAGGGTAAAGTCTAAATGCAAATCACGAATGAATAATGATGCTCATGTACCCCTAAATGCCTGGATTATCCTAGAGATTTAGCAATAAACCTCCACTTGAGCTCTTTTGTATTGTGCATTTTTTTTTTATATGCATCATTGTGCATTTCCTGACCAAGCTACTAAAAGTAGGAGATAAATGTATGACCGTGCGTCTAATCCACACATCATAAACTCACTCTTCCTTACAAAACTGAAATTTTAAATTGACTGACATAATAAAGCTCTGAAAAAAAATGACCGTGTGCCTAACCACATATCACCTCCTTAGGCCACTATGCTGAACAATTCATTTTCTCACAATTTTTTAGGCTAGTGGGGTTACTTAATACCAAAGATAATTCAGGGCTCAAAGGTGCAGAGAAACAATAAATTAGAAATCAAGCAAGGGTTTCTACACCACAAAATCAAACTCACAGGGGTAGCAAAGAAGTTCGCAATTGCAAACAAATTTAAGAGGCCTAGATCCTTTCCATGATTAAGAAAACAGAACAACAACTCAGAGGAGAAAAGAATCACAAGGTAATCCACTACTAACTCAGAGTAATGAGTAAAAATTCTTGTTGGCAAGCAACAACACTCAATGAAAATTTAAACAAACGAACCATCATTGTTTTATTCAAATTCCCAAGAGAATGCAGCCAGAGTTTTAGGATGAAAATCATTAATATGAACTAAAATGCCACTATTAACATTTAGCATTGTCAGAGTTTGGAAATCACTAACAAAGAACAAAAACACAAACAGACATGCATATAAACAACAGAAAATAAACTAGTCTACTAAAGTAACAACAAAGAAACATATAATATCAAAGAAAACACCCCCAAACTTGAGAGAAACAAGGTCCTCATTGTTGGAGATGGAAAAACAGGAATGGAGAATACACAAAAGAAAATCAAGAAAATGCCCTAGCTAGGAAGAAGCGATGCTATCTACTCGGCGTCAACATCTGAGTCATCATCAGGGCCAGGTGCTGGTTGGTAGTAAGGTGGGTGGGCAGTTTGCCATGGTCCATCGGCTTGGGCACTCGCTCGAGATCTCTTAGATGAAATGCGGGGAGGCATAGCAATGTACCTTGAAATGGAAACCACAAAATGAATTGAGTTCAAGTTAAGCCATACAAGTGAACTACAAGCATTGAAGAAAAACACTTGAGGAATCAACAAGCATACCCATGTATCAAGAAACATGCATCAAGTGAACTCAAAGATTAAGTCTCTTAAACATTTAGGAATACTACCTCACATAAGGAGTCAACAACCTTTTCACCCCTAAACTTGAAAGACATTAAGCATTTAAGCACATTTAAAAATTAGTGCTTTGCAAGGCACATAGACTAGAAATAGGTGTTAACCGGGCCATTAGATCCAATACATGGAAGAAAAACAAATTTTGGGTCCTTTGTAAATGAAACTAGCACTGAACATGCAAGAATTCAAAAGTGCTTGGTGCTAGAAATTTGTATTCATCCATCCTAATTAGTCACATTTTCATGACGGAACCCAACTCAATTAGTCACCTTTTGCTAAAGGAGAGTGCAAGAAAATTGGTACCATGAGGACTTTGCAAGTGACAATGCACATTTTGAAGTAATAAGCAATGCAATCCAGGGAGCACTTTAAGTACTATTAACAAGCAATATGAAGCACCATGCCACTATAGCAAAAAAAAAAAAGGAAATGCTAAGCAAATAGCAATTTTCAAGGAAAGTTAGTGCTCACAACCCATGGTAACAAGCATATTCCATGCACTCACCATCAACTTTATATTTTATCACATATGGGGCAAGCATGTAGGAAAATAATGAAAGAAATCAAAGGATGCATGGCTTGAGAAAGCAAAGTTCAAGACAAATGTTAGCATGTGATGACTTCCCAAGCATTCATGCTCACCCAAGCAACTTCAATATCATTAGGTAAGCTATTAAAATCTCCATGCCACATGTACATAACAAGAAAAATGCCCATTAGCCATGTGAATCACGCAACCCATTCACACACCCTCACTTAGACATTTTAGCAAACACTTTGCATGCATAATGGAAAAACTAAAAAATAAAGCACCTTTTGTAGATGCTCATCCTCCCTTAAGGCCAAATATCACCAAAAAGTATCTCACAATGCACAAAAAATTCAAGTGAGATGAAAAGGGAAGGAATCCAAAAATGAGGTATATAGACCCAAAGACCCAAAATAGATATGTTCAAAGCAATGCATTAAGCAATTTGATGAATTAAATTCCTAAAATAATACAAGTACACAAAAGGCAAAGAAGGTAGAGAAATATACCGAAAATGCTTCCAAAATTTGAAAATTTTCTTTATGTGCTCTTGAACCTTTACTTGAAAAAAATAAAAATAAAAAAATGAGCTTGCAAAATTTTTTTTTGGTTGAGGACAGAGGTGACCANTTTTTTAGGACAGAGGTGACCGAAATGGAGAGGGAAAGAGGTGGGTGGTGTGTGGAGGTGAGAATGGAGGAGAAATATATGAGAAAGAGGGGGGTGGTGGTGCTTTGCTTGGAGGTTTTGGAAATGAAAATGGAGGAAGGGGAAGAAAGAGTGGGGCAAAAATGGGAGAAGAGGGGAGGAAATCAGATCTTGGGGAGAAAGAAGGGGCTAAAATGCATAGCTTAACTTATAAAAAATTTGAATTTTTTTTTTTCGCTCTTGCTGGAGGTCCAGCGCTGGCCTACCCGAGACTGGCCTGGCTTACCTTGTTCTTGGCTTTCAATCATGCAAGGGAGCTGGCGCCTAGCGCCGCGAGATTGGCGCCCAGCGCCAAGTCACTGGTAGGAATTTTTCCGGCAAGTGTACCGGGTCACACAAGTAATATAGTAGTAAGTAGAGTATCGTTCCCACGAGGATTAAGGCTAACAACTACCAATTTCACCAATAAAGATTCTATTCGGAAAGATAAATGGTTTAGATTGAAGGCAGCCCTGGAATGAGCTGCTGCAATTAACTAAGTGACAACTAAGTAACAAAACTCCAACAATATCGTAACAATCTTTAAGAAACAATCTAAATGTGAGATTGATAATAAGAATGAGAAAGGTTAGGGGTTGATTTCATTCACTTGTAATTCGATTTCCTCATAGACAAGGTAATCTCAGAAACAATACTAGACTACTTATTTCAGTTACAATTCCTTTGTTGATGGTTCATTTCCTTAAAGTGATTGAACCCAATTCCTTGGTGACACAATCCTCCCCATACCAATTACCTGTCCAATTCCTTGATACAACTAATTAATCTAGGTGATTTGGTTCTAGGAAATTAATCTGATACCACCTAAACAAAGTTACCTATTCCTAGATTAACTCAATTTAGGACAGAATTTACAGAGCACATTCGGATCTTACTATTCCTAGTATTGAAACGAATCTCTTAACCATTCAAATGGTAGCTAAGCATTTAAAGGCATTAAGAACAGTAAATTCCATTCAACAAAAGAAGTTGTGCTAAAACAAGTTTATTCAATCTTGAAACTTCATTACAAATGAATTACATCAAACCCCCAACAATAAGAATTTAGCTACTCATACTTGAATTCAATAAAAGCAAATAAGTACAGTTCAACATGAGATGAAAAGAAGAGAAGAAGAAGAAACTCTATGACGATCCAGTTCCAATTGCTCCCCCTTCCTCTTTAGTTCTTCTGCTCCTCTCTTCCCAAGTACAGCCTCCCTGACACATGCATCAGATTTCCTTTTTATACTTGTGCAGAATTAGGTCATTTGGTAAAAAATAGCTCGAACACGGCTCTGACACGGCCGTGTTCCTTTCTGGTCCTGGGCGTGTCACTTAAGTTGCATTTCTGGTCATTGAACACGGGCTATGACACGGCCGTGTTCAATTTCTGGTCCTGGCCGTGTCACTTAGACATGGCCCGTGCTCTTCTCTGGTCTGGGCGTGTCCTGTCTTTGTAGCCTCTGCCTGTTCAACACGGCCTATCACACGGCCGTGTTCTGCTCTTTCCTTGACCGTGTTTGCCGTTAGACTAAGTCTTTGTTCCTTGGACATTCTGCTTGATCAACACGGCCTTGGACACCGCCGTGTCTGTTCCTGTTTGAGGCCGTGTTTATCCATAAGCTTGAGCAGTAGCCTCTGGATGTTAGACACGGGGTACACACGGCCGTGTTCCTGCCCGTGTCTCCCTAACAACTTGGTATATGGCTGCTTTCATTGCCATTTTCTCCATGGATTGCTTCCAGAATCTTTTCATTTCCTGATTACCCATCTTGGTACCTGTCAAAGCCAGTTTATGGATTAAACACCATTTTTAGAGAGAATTTGCTTACAATGCAGGTAAAAATTCAGTTTTAAAGCATGAATTTTATACTCCTAAAAGACAAGTATCAAATTCCCCCACACCAAGACATTTGCTTGTCCTCAAGCAATGAAAACTAGAACTTATGCCTTAGGTGTTCTCCCTGGACAGACAATTTCATTTCTACAAAAATTTATGCAAGGCACCCTACAATGAGCAGCTGCATTATCCAGTTTCTATTTCAATTTATAGATTCAGTCATCACTTAACAGTTTGCCTCAGCTACACTCTCAGTAACTAGAAAGAATTACCCTGTGCTTATTACTCTATTCCAATAATAGGCAAAAATAACAACACTCCAAGCTAAGAACTCAAGAATTATTCTTTCCTCTCTTTCTCTTTTTCTTTCCTTTTCTTTTCTTTTCTTTTCTTTTCTTGCATAGTTAGGGGTCCTAGGATGTGGTGTCCGGCCATTGCCTGCGACCCACATTTAACTAGTTATGCTTCATTGGCATACTCATATCCTTCTCCAGTTTTAGGCACAGAAGGTAGAGGAGCAGAGCCCCACTATGCTCATCATGGATCACCACTCGAAAACAAATAATGAAATTTTTTTTTTAATTTTTTTTTAAAAGCAAAGGAAAAACCAGTACTCAGCACAGGGTATTCTAACTACAAACATCAAGTTTAGCTAGCATAAACAAATTTCTAGCACTCCCAAGTCCATTACACTTCAATAGTTACTTCCTAATGCAGCAAGCCTCAAAGTAGACTACTCGGCATTAAAAGACTTAAGTAACAATTTAAAAACAAGTCATCCAGGAGATTCCAGAGACATAATGTTCCCGTTCCACATGCCAGAGGATTCACATGCAAAAATCTACATCTAGTCTTATATTATTCTACCCCCCCACACTTAAATCATGCATTGTCCACAATGAATGGCATACAAATAAAAGGTGGATGCAGAAATAGAATCAACAGGCATAGAAATATTAAAGAATGAAAAAAAAAATGAGAGAATAGTTTGAACTACTCCTTGGAAGGTGCTTCAGAAGGGTGGTCGGTGGATGCTGGAGAATCAGGCCGTGGAGGTCGAGATGAGGTGCGCGGCAGCCAAATATGCTCTACCGATGGGGTGATGTCGGCATCGTCCGCTGGATCCTGAAAGGTAGGCGGACGAGGTGGCGGTGGAGGCTGGAGTCCCAAGGACTGACACATCATCTGTAGAGTGGATTGCACCCACTGGTGATGTGCCAGCTCATAGGACATCCACTGATGCCTATGATGTTGCTCTCGCCGGTTGTCCAGGATCAGGCGGTTGACTCGGGTTCTGGTGCCATCTACTTCGACTTCAATCCGAGCCAACTGCCTCTCAAGTGCTGTTGGTTTCCTATCTTCCTCGTCAGCTTCAGTGGACGGGATAGTAGGAGGTGATTGTGGCGGGAAAGGTGCGGATGTGCTTGGCTCCTCTGCCGGTGGTTCTTCAGGCGATGGTGGTGCATCACCTATCGGGGCATCCACTGCTGGCTCCTCGACTGGTGGACTGCCAGGTACCGCTCGTGGTGGAGCACCGGCTATAGCAAAATATATGCCCTGGCCGTCTGTGCGGCGCTCCACCATCCCCATGGCTCTGAAGGTGTCCATGCCCAGCGGCAGCGGTCTACAGGCGACCGTGAGGGTGGACTCATCACCCAACACATCCAAGCGGCGAGCTAGGCAGGTAATGATTGATCCTCCGCCTATGGCTCCGAAGTTGCCTCGCTGGAGATAGCCCTTGATTAATTGAATGAAGGCATATCCCAGGTGGCAATGGCTCTTCTCCTTGATGCATTGGAGGTAGAAGAGGTCCCTCTTACTCACCACGCCTGTGCTCTCCCTTCTGGCGTTCAATGAGTGCACCAGCAGCTTATGGATGTATCTGAGTGCTGGTGACCAGAGGGTGGATGCCTTGGACCGCTTGGCTTCATAAGTGGCTTCAGTGCTCACTTCTAGCCAGCATTCTGCCGGGTCTTTGCGAATGTGTTCTCTAGCCTGATTGCTGCAGACGGCTGTCCAGCTAACCCTGCCGCCTCAGTGAACTCCTCCAGGTTCATGCTATGCATGACCGAGCCGAGACGGAATCTGATCGAGTCTGGCTCATACCACGTCGTGTTGTTGGCTGTGAAGGTGGTGTTGATCTCCACCGTTGCGAGAAACTCCAGGGTGAGTTCTCTGTATGCCGGTTCTTGGAGCTCGAAGACATTTCCCCACTGCCCTGGACTGAGGAGTTGGCGAATCTCCTCGTCAATCCCTAACTCCTGTAACACTAGCCATACTGGGTATCGGCTAGGTTCAAATGATTTGGTTGAGAGCTTGTAGCCGCTCTTGGTGCTCAGCCCCTTGGAATCTGAGGAATGGATGAACTGAAGTGTCGGCAGCTCCTGATCTTCTCTTCTTAACAGGTGGAGAAGGTGACTCTGGAGGGTTTGGACGGTTCTTCCTTGTCTTCAATTTCTCCTGGCGAGGTTGTGCGTCATCAGTACGCTTTGTCATTTTAGTGTCCTGGAAAATAAATTTAATAAGTAAGTCACCAAACATGGACAAATTTCAATACAGTTCACAACCAATGTAATAATTACAATAACAGGGTCAGATTTAGTCATTTGAGGGACAACTCCCCACATTCCTTAACTAAAAGAAAGAGAGAATACACAGAAACTCATAACAATACGCAATAGACTCCTGCCATCAACAATGTCCAGTGAACCAGCAGAGGTCAAAACACTAATTTAATGACAGTGTCTATAGGATGGGAAGTACAAAATGACAACATTACAGACCAAGGGCTCAATGTCAGGATAGAATAAATGAGTAAAACTATCAGGCAAATACAAGTCTCACAAGCTACAAGCTCCTGCTGACAATGATCAATATCAAAATTGTTATTAAAACTCAACCACTGGCCATTCTATAAGACAAGTTACCCAATACACCAGTAATGTTACTCCTAGCATGCTGTAACTGTGTCACAAATACATTTTTCCTGGCAATGTAATCAATGGTGGCGCTATAGGATCAGTATTTTTCAAGGAGACCAAGCCTATTCCTCAGCATTTATCAAATTTTTCCTAATCATCAAATTTCCAAATCAGGTATTTCTCAAACATTCCACCCACAGTTACTATCTTATGATGTTCTCATGATCAACCATAATAACAAAAGGACAATGAGATCACATCATTCATTCCCACAATGATTTATTCTTACAGTCAATCATGAATATTATGCTATCCTAAATTTCCTCACTAAATACAGATTATGCAGCAGTTATTTCAGTGGTGTTATGATTCCAATTCTTATGCAACCTAGTTAATATTCCCTCACTCAATACAGATTATGCAGAAAACACTCATAGAGCACACAAATTATGCAGATAACTACCATATGAACTAAGCTAGGCACATAGAGCAAACACTCATAATCAAGACATAGCAGAAAACAAGAAGAATTAGGAAGGCCATACCTGTAGGAAGCAGGAGTAATCGAAATTTGCAAAAGAACAGCTGCACTGTGTGTGCTGATGTGGTGAAATGGAGAAATGAGACTAGGGCAAAGAATGTGGTGCTTAAATGGAGTGGGATTGGCCGGAAATGGGTGTGGGATGCTCGGTATAGCTAGGGATTTGAGAGAGAATGAGAAGAAGAGGAATTTCTGAAGTGATGAAATGCCCAGCGAACTCAGCTTTTAAAGTTTCTGAGTGACACGCCCACAACACGGACGTGTTCTGTGGGCGTGTCGTGCTGTAAGGGAGAGACACGGGATAAACACGTGGGGTGTTTAAGTGACACGGGCGTGATGTTTAAGTGACACGGGCGTGACTGCCCCATGTCTCAGACCGTGTCCAAAGTGAGTTTGTTTGAATTAAGTGACACGGTCACAACACGGCCGTGTTAGTGACCATGTTCGTGATCTGGCAAAATTAAATACTTACCTGAGACAACATATGGGCATGTCTAGGGACAATAAATTCTGGGTAAGTGACACAGGGGTGAACACGGGCGTGTCAGAGACCGTGTCTGCCTGTTGGATTCCTATGAGAGTTACAAGTTCACTGCCACGGCCATGTGTGTGCCTGTGTCTCTCCTCTGAGCTCTCTGTATAGTGAACACGGGTCACAACACGGGCGTGTTCCAGACCGTGTAGTATTTCTGAGCTCTCTGCCCTCTTCACACGGTTCATGATACGGGCGTGTCACTGGCCGTGTTCTCTCCTGATATACCAAAAACAAAACTTAATGAACAAAAATGACAAAAATGAAGATGTAAAACAAAGACAGAATGAAAACAACTAAAGTAAATAAGGAGAAAGGGTTAAAAACTTGGGGTGCCTCCCAAGGAGCGCTTAATTTTAAAGTCCTCAGCCGGACTATCTCGGAGATTATGCTGATGCAGTGAGGACCATTGAAGAAATGTGGTGTTTAACCCCATCTCCCCAGTAATGCTTAAGTCGTTGCCCATTAACCTTGAAACTCCTTCCCGTTTCTCTGTCAGCCACCTCAATAGCTCCATAGGGGTATACTGTCTTGACCATAAATGGTCCTGACCACCTTGATTTCAACTTTCCCAGGAAGAGTCTCAGTCTTGAATTGTACAGCAAGACTTGTTGTCCTGGTTCAAAAATCCTTTGGATGATTTTTTTATCAT
The DNA here is from genome assembly GCA_003255065.1 of Cercis canadensis. Classification (NCBI taxonomy): domain Eukaryota; kingdom Viridiplantae; phylum Streptophyta; class Magnoliopsida; order Fabales; family Fabaceae; genus Cercis; species Cercis canadensis. The sequence continues at coordinate 17,239 of QAOA01005183.1, forward strand.
GCCATTGCTTTGTCTTCTCCTTGTAAAGCTTGGAACTCTCATAAGCTTTATATCTGAATTCATCCAGTTCGTGAAGTTGAAGTACCCTTTTTTCCCCTGCTTTTGCCAGGTCAAAATTTAGGATCTTCGTGGCCCACCATGCTTTGTGCTCCAATTCGACAGGCAAATGACAAGCCTTGCCATACACTAACTGATACGGGGACATGCCAAGAGGTGTCTTTAATGCAGTGCGGTATGCCCAAAGAGCATCATCGAGCTTCAGGGCCCAATCCTTTCTAGAGGTGTTGACAGTCTTCTCAAGAATTCTCTTCAACTCTCTGTTTGACACTTCAACTTGACCATTGGTTTGTGGATGATATGGAGTTGCTATGCGGTGCCTCACTCCATACTTGCTCAATAAAGCGTCAATTCGCTTATTGCAGAAGTGAGTGCCCTCATCACTGATCAAAGCTCTTGGAACTCCAAATCTTGAGAATATATTCTTCTTGAGGAAACTCATAACTACCTGAGCATCATCGGTTCTCGTAGCAGTTGCTTCAACCCATTTAGACACGTAATCAACTGCGACCAGAATATACTCATTAGAGTATGATTATGGGAAAGGACCCATGAAATCTATTCCCCAAACATCAAACAATTCAACTTCGAGTACTGAATTTAGAGGCATTTCATGCCTTTTTGAGATGTTGCCAGTCCTTTGGCAGCGGTCACACGTCTTCACATAGTCATAGGCGTCTTTGAAGATTGTTGGCCAGTAGAACCCTGATTGGAGAACTTTGGCAGCTGTCTGATCTCCACTGAAATGGCCACCATAGTTTGAAGCATGGCAATGCCACAATATACCCTTCACCTCTTCTTGTGAGACACATCTCCTCAAGAGCCCGTCAACACATTTTCGCAGCAAATAAGGCTCGTCCCAGACATAGAACTTAGCCTCATGAAGGAATTTCTTTAACTGTTGGGAGTTTAGATCCGCTGGTAGGACCTTAGCAGCTTTAAAGTTTGCAAAATCAGCATACCATGGCAAGCTGTGCACTGCCAAGAGTTGCTCATCTGGGAACTCCTCATTGATGGGAAGAGGTGTAGCTTGGTTCTCCTCTTGTTACTCAATCCTAGACAGGTGATCAGCCACCACATTGTCCATTCCTTTCTTGTCCTTTATCTTCAGATCAAATTCTTGCAACAGCAAGATCCAATGGATGAGCCTAGGCTTAGAATCCTGTTTAGCAAAGAGATACCTAAGAGCTGCATGATCAGTATATACAATAACCTTGGCACCTACTAAATAAGAGCGGAATTTATTAAATGCAAAAACAATGGCTAATAACTCTTTTTCAGTAGTGGCATAGTTAAGTTGAGCAGAATCTAATACATGACTTGCATAGTATATGGCATGCAATAATTTGTTTTTTCTCTGCCCCAAGACAGCACCTACAGCTATGTCACTAGCATCACACATAAGTTCAAAAGGTAAATCCCAATCAGGTGGGATCACCACAGGGGCAGTAATCAACTTTTGCTTCAATGTATTAAAAGCTAACAGACATTCCTTATTGAAAGCAAAAGTTTCATCTTTCACAAGTAGGTTACATAGGGGTTTAGCAATTTTAGAAAAATTCTGAATAAATCTTCTATAAAAGCCTGCGTGTCCCAAAAAACTACGCACCCCTTTGACAGTAGTAGGAGGAGGTAATTTCTCAATTACCTCTACTTTAGCCCTATCGACCTCTATCCTCTTGGCAGAAATTTTATGCCCTAAAACAATCCCCTCTCTGACCATAAAATGGCACTTTTCCCAATTCAAAACCAAATTGGTTTCTTGGCATCTTTTTAACACTAACGACAGATTATGCAAGCATATATCATAAGAAGAGCCAAAAACAGAAAAGTCATCTATAAATATTTCTATAAATTTCTCATTCATGTCAGAGAATATGGAAAGCATACACATTTGAAAAGTGGCCGGGGCATTGCACAATCCGAATGGCATCTTCCGATAAGCATACACTCCATAGGGGTAAGTGAAGGTGGTCCTTTCCTGATCCTCCGGAGCTATGGCAATTTGGTTGTAACCCGAATACCCGTCCAGAAAGCAGTAATGCTCATGACCGGCTAGGCGCTCCAGCATTTGATCTATAAAAGGGAGAGGGAAATGGTCCTTCCTCGTGGCATCATTCAGTTTTCTGTAGTCGATGCATACGCGCCATCCCGTGACTGTTCTAGTGGGAATTAGTTCATTCTTTTCATTCATCACCACTGTTGTCCCTCCTTTCTTGGGCACCACCTGAACTGGGCTTACCCATGAACTGTCCGAGATAGGGTAAATAACTCCAGCATCTAGGAGTTTTACCACTTCCTTTCGCACTACTTCCTTCATGATTGGATTCAGTCTCCTTTGAGGTTGTACAACAGCTTTATGGTTCACTTCCATGAGGATCTTGTGCATACAAAAAGATGGACTGATGCCTTTTAAATCAGCAATCGACCATCCAATGGCGGTCTTATACCTCCTCAATACCCGTAACAGTTTCTCCTCCTCTAACTTAGTTAATTCGAAATTAATGATAACGGGAGAGGAATTATTCTCACCAAGGAAGGCATATTTCAAGGTCAGCGGCAGTGGCTTGAGCTCAACTTTTGGAGATTGCTCTTGATTCACCTCCCTTTTTAATTCTTCCAGCTTAGGTGGTGTGGATGTCGAATACGATGGTAGAGCATCCAATAATACTACATGTTCTACACATGCTGAATCTCTTGCTAAATCTATTATGGTCAATGCATCCACCAAAACTATTTCAAGAGGACAAGAGGTTAGATTCTCCCTGAACGTGCTAGCAATGATAGAGTCCAGAATATCCAGGCGGAACCATTCCTCTTTCTCCATAGGGTGTTGCATCGCACTAAACACATTGAAGATCACCTTCTCATCTTGAACTTTCAGAGTCAACGTCCCATCAGCTACATCTATCAATGCTCTCCCAGTAGCTAGAAATGGCCGTCCCAAGATCAGTGGAATCTCTCTATCCTCTTCCATGTCTAGGACAACAAAATCTACCGGAAAGATGAACTTGTCAACCTTAACCAAGACGTCCTCTACTAAACCGTAGGGATGTTTGATAGACCGGTCGACAAGCTGCAGCATAATCATGGTGGGTTTTGCTTGACCAATTCCTAACTTCTTGAAGATAGATAAAGGCATAAGGCTCACACTCGCTCCCAAAAGTGATTCTCCAATAGTGCACGGAATAGAGAAACTCCCTGGATCTTTGAGCTTTGGAGGCAATTTCCTCTGTAGAATAGCGCTGCACTCCTCAGTCAACATACTGTCTCATCATCTCCGATTCTTCTTTTCTTGGTCAGAAGATCCTTCATAAATTTCACATAGGATGACATTTGTTCCAGTGCTTCAGCAAAAGGTATATTTATCTGTAATTTCTTGAAAACCTCTAAGAACTTGCTGAATTGCTTGAAAACCTCTAAGAACTTGCTGAATTGCTTTTCATCCTGGTGTTTCTTGAGCCTTTGAGGAAAAGGCACCTTGATTGAAGGTATTGTAGCACAAGGTCTGGTCAATTTCTCCCCCTCTTCTCCACTTTCTGCCTCAGTGGGGCGGCTAGATACTTTATTCCCATTTGTCCTAGTTACGTTATCATCTTTTTCTTCTGGTGTTTCTTGACTTGGGGTGGGCTCCAACACTTTTCCGCTCCTTGTAGTTATGGCCTTGATATGCTCCTTAGGATTTGGAATAGTATCACTGGGCAAGGACCCTTGAGGTCTGTCTGCCAATTGTCTCGCTATCTGCCCCACTTGAGTTTCCAACTTCCGAATTAATGCATCTTGATTTCTGAACCCGCTCCTGGTTTCCTCCATAAACGTTGCAGTTTTTTGAATGAAAGCTGAGGTTTGAGTGGTCAATTTCTCTAGTGCACTCTCCAAAGAAGGACTCTTCTCATTGGTTTGAGGTTGTGAAGCATGACCTTGAGTTGTCTGATGTGGGGACTGATATGAGTAGTTGGGTCTGTGGGAACCCCCTTGATTTCCTTGATTACCCCATGAGAAATTTGGGTGATTCCTCCACCCCGGATTATACGTAGGAGCATAAGGATTATTCTGAGGTCTGGAAGGGTTTCCCATGTAGTTCACTTGCTCTTGAGACACTGGAGGTCCAAACATGTTGCCCGGGCACTCTCCATTTACATGGCTCCCTGCACAAAAGTCACAAACTGGTGGAGAGAAGTTGACGGCATTCATGTTGACAGTCTCAAACTTCTTGGACAGCTCAGCCACCTGTTGTGTTAATAGCTTGTTCTGGGCTAACAGTGCGTCTAGTGTCCCAACTTCCATTACGCCTCTCTTGACTATGGATCTCTCTCCTTGACTCTGGTAGTCATTACAAGCCATCTTCTCAAATAAATCCCAGGCTTGCTCCAGAGTTTTATAATTCACAGCTCCTCCTGCTGCAGCATCCACATTTGCTTTTGTGTGAGGAAGCATACCGTTGTAAAAACTCTGGACTTGGATCCAAAATTCGAACGAGTGATGCGGGCATCTCCTCAGTATATCATTGTACCGCTCCCAAGCCTCACTCAACGATTCTCCATCTTGTTGGCGAAATGAAGTAATTTCTGTCCTCAACCTTGCTGATTAGGAAGGAGGGAAATATCGAGCGAGAAACTTATTCACCAAATCTGACCAAGTGGTGATGCTGCCCCTTGGTTGAGAATCCAACCAGCTTCTGGCCTTATCTCGCACAGAAAAAGGGAAAAGCCTGAGTCGAATTGCATCATCACTCACCCCATTCAACTTCACCGTGTCACAAATCTGCAGAAAGTTGGCTATGTGCCCATTTGGATCTTCTAGCACACTTCCACTGAACTGATTGTGCTGTACTAACTGAAGAAGAGCCGGTTTAAGTTCAAAGTGATTGGCTTGAACCGGTGGTCCTGTTATACTCGCTCCACATCCTGCGGCTGTTGGGATAGAATATTCCATGAGCGTTCGCGGTGGAGGGTTTTGTCCAACTCCATTGCCATTATTGTGCAGTGGAGGATTCTGGTTTTGTTCTGCCATAACTGTCGGATGTGCTTGTCTTGCTCCTCTAGTCTGCTTGCGAAGTCTTCTAGCTGTTCTCTCAATCTCAGGATCAAAAGCTAATGAGCCAGAATCGAGAGTACCTCGCATACATCAAGATTAAAGTAGGATAAGCAATTGAGAGAAACAGGTTAACAACAGATAAAATATTTGAACCAGATTTACTAACAAGAATTTCAAAATCCAAATTAGGACCTAGTTGGTTACTATTAATATTGCTAATATACCGTTAATCCCCGGCAACAGCGCCAAAAACTTGGTGGAACTTTTTCCGGCAAGTGTACCGGGTCACACAAGTAATATAGTAGTGAGTAGAGTATCGTTCCCACGAGGATTAAGACTAACAACTACCAATTTCACCAATAAAGATTCTATTCGAAAAGATAAATGGTTTGGATTGAAGGCAGCCCTGGAATGAGCTGCTGCAATTAACTAAGTGACAACTAAGTAACAAAACTCCAACAATATCGTAACAATCTTTAAGAAACAATCTAAATGTGAGATTGATAATAAGAATGAGAAAGGTTAGGGGTTGATTTCATTCACTTGCAATTCGATTTCCTCATAGACAAGGTAATCTCATAAACAATACTGGACTACTTATTTCAGTTACAATTCCTTTGTTGATGGTTCATTTCCTTAAAGTGATTGAACCCAATTCCTTGGTGACACAATCCTCCCTATACTAATTACTTGTCCAATTCCTTGATACAACTAATTAATTTAGGTGATTTGGTTCTAGGAAATTAATCTGATACCACCTAAACGAAGTTATCTATTCCTAGATTAACTCAATTTAGGACAGAATTTACAGAGCACATTCGGATCTTACTATTCCTAGTATTGAAACGAATCTCTTAACCATTCAAATGGTAGCTAAGCATTTAAAGGCATTAAGAACAGTAAATTCCATTCAACAAAAGAAGTTGTGCTAAAACAAGTTTATTCAATCTTGAAACTTCATTACAAATGAATTACATCAAACCCCCAACAATAATAATTTAGCTACTCATACTTGAATTCAATAAAAGCAAATAAGTACAGTTCAACATGAGATGAAAAGAAGAGAAGAAGAAGAAACTCTATGACGATCCAGTTCCAATTGCTCCCCCTTCCTCTCTAGTTCTTTTGCTCCTCTCTTCCCAAGTATGGCCTCCCTAACACATGCATCAGATTTCCTTTTTATACTTGTGCAGAATTAGGTCATTTGGTCAAAAATAGCTCGAACACGGCTCTGACACGGCCGTGTTCCTTTCTGGTCCTGGGCGTGTCACTTAAGTTGCATTTTTGGTCATTGAACACGGGCCATGACACGGCCGTGGCGGCCGTGTTCAATTTCTGGTCCTGGCCGTGTCACTTAGACATGGCCCGTGCTCTTCTCTAGTCTGGGCGTGTCCTGTCTTTGTAGCCTCTGCCTGTTCAACACGGCCTATCACACGGCCGTGTTCTGCTCTTTCCTTGACCGTGTTTGCCGTTAGACTAAGTCTTTGTTCCTTGGACATTCTGCTTGATCAACACGGCCTTGGACACGGCTGTGTCTGTTCCTGTCTGAGGCCGTGTTTGTCCATAAGCTTGAGCAGTAGCCTTTGGATGTTAGACACGGGGTACACACGGCCGTGTTACTGCCCGTGTCTCCCTAACAACTTGGTATATGGCTGCTTTCATTGCCATTTTCTCCATGGATTGCTTCCAGAATCTTCTCATTTCCTGATTACCCATCTTGGTACCTGTCAAAGCCAGTTTATGGATTAAACACCATTTTTAGAGAGAATTTGCTTACAATGCAGGTAAAAATTCAGTTTTAAAGCATGGATTTTATACTCCTAAGAGATAAGTATCAGTCACCAGAGAGCTTCCCCTGCTCTAGCTTGACAATCAATTCATAATACAATCTAGCAACCACCAGCGCTCAGCGCCTCTAATCCCATGCTCAGTGCCAGAGAGCATCATTTTTGGCTAAAAACAAGAGTTTTAACAAGAAAATTCATGACACCAATTAAAGTAAGCTAAAAAGCACAAAACTAAAAGGAAAGAACACCAAACTAACTTCAAATAAACACAAGAACAAGAAGCCATTTTCATAAAGTTAACTCAAACAAATGCATCACACAAACCAAGCAAAGAGAACAAAGTTCACTTTGCCCAAATCCACACATTTAACATAGAGAAAACCCAAAACACACTTCAAGTAAATTTAAACTAAGATAAAACAAACACAAAAACAACATATTATGCCAATCAAACACAATATCCAAGCAAAGAAAACAAACACAATTAAAGGGAAAGAACACAAAACTAAAAGAAAATAAACACAAGAACAACAAGTCATGCAAAGAAAAGGGAAATTAATTGCAATCAAAACTAAACAACAATTAAAGGGGATAGAGATAAAGAGCTTGGGTTGTCTCCCAAGAAGCACTTAGTTTATAGTCCTAAGTCGGACTTTCTCTAGAAGACTTCAACCAGGATCAAAATTGATAGGAGAAGGTTTCTAAAACTTGAATTCGCTGTGGCTTTGAACTTTGACTTGCTTCCTCATCCAAACTTGGTTTCCTTTGCCAAGACAAGCAGCTTCTCTTAGATGCTCCATAAGAATCCTTTGAATTGAATGCTTCTTCCTCTTCTTCCTCTTTTGAGACTCAGCTTTTTGCTCTTTTCTACCCATTTGTTGCTTGGGGATGTGATGATCTTGGATTTCCAAATCAGGAGGTTTCTCCTTACATTATGTCACCTTGGTGAGAGCTCTAATTTGGTCTTGTAACTCAGTGCTTTCAATTATTGTATCGATCTTACAGCAGGCACTGACTTCATCCGAATGTTTGCTTGCTTTAAAAACTTAGAAGGACACTTCATCATCTTGTACTCTCAAAGTAAGTTTGCCCTTTTGTACATCTATGAGAGCTATCCCAGTTGCCAAAAATGGACGACCAAGAATGATTGGAATTTCTTGGTCTTTTTCTATGTCAAGCACAATGAAATCCGCTGGGAAGATGAATTTGTTGACTTTCACCAACACATCCTCTAAGATTCCCCTTGAATACTTGATTGAACGATCCGCCAATTTCAAAGAGATGGAGGTTGGCTTGATTTCTCCTATACCCAATTTCCTGAAAACAGAAAGAGGCATAAGATTAATGCTAGCACCAAGATCACATAGTGCTTTATCAAAAGAGACATTGCCAATAGAACAAGGAATATTAAAACTCCCTGGATCTTATAATTTTTGGGGCAGCTTCTTTTGTAAGATTGCACTACACTTTTTAGTGAGTGTCACAGTTTTATAATCCTCTAGCTTTCTTTTATTGGAGATGATCTCCTTCATAAATTTCCAATAGCTAGGTGTTTGCTCCAAAGCATCGACAAATGGGATGTTGATGTGGAGCTTCTTGAACACCTCCAGAAATTTAGCAAATTGATTGTCTACTTTCTTCTTCTGGAATCTCTGAGGGAAGGGGATAGGTGGAACATAAGGTGGAGAGTTATCTGGAAATAACTTTGATGTCTTCTCCACTAATTTTACAGACGGTTCCACTGAGATGTCTTCATTTAAGGACGTGTCATCCCGAATAGTGATAGCCATGACATTCTCTTTAGGATTGGTGATGGTGTCGCTTGGTAAAGACCCTTGAGGTCTCTCCAACAATTGCCTAGCTATTTGTCCTACTTGAGTCTCTAAATTTCGGATGGACGCCTCTTGATTTCTGAATCCACTCCTTGTTTCATCCATGAAGTTTGTTGTCTTCTGTATAAAATTTATTGTATGGGTTGATAACCTTTCCATGGCACTCTCCAAAGAAGACAACTTGTCATTAGACTGAGACAAGAAATTTGGATAAGATGGTTGTGGAGCTTGGTGTGAGAAGTGAGGTCTTTGTTGAGCTCCTTGGTTGGCTTGATTTCCCCATGAGAAGTTGGGATGATTTCTCCATCCTGGGTTGTAAGTGGTGGCATAGGGGTTATTCTGTGGTTGTGGAGGGTTCCCCATATAGCTAACTTGCTCTTGAGCGGGAAAGCTAAACATGTTTGTTGGACACTCCCTACTTGCATGATAACCCGAACAGAAATCACACAGTTGGTGGGTGGTTAACAGCACTCACATTTATGGTCTTAAATCTCTTGGAGAGGTCGGCTACTTGTTGAGTCAACAATTTATTCTGAGCTAGAATTGCATCTAAAGCTCCCACTTCCATTACCCTATTCTTTGCCACAACTCTATCCCCTTGGCTTTGATAGTCATTGCTTGCCATCATCTCAAATAAATCTCATGCTTGCTCCGGAGTCTTATGATTTAAAGCCCCTCTTGTTGCAGAATCAACATTCGATCTTATGTGAGATAGCAGCCCATTATAAAAATATTGGACTTGAATCCAAAATTCAAAAGAGTGATGAGGACATCTCCTCAATACATCATTATATTGCTCCCATGCTTCACTCAAAGATTCTCCCTCTTGCTGACGGAAGGAGGTGATTTCAAGTCTCAATCTAGCTGACTTAGATGGAGGAAAATACCGAGTCAAGAATTTTTGCGCTAAGTCTGCCCAAGTAGTGATACTTCCTCTTAGTTGAGAATCCAGCCAACTCTTAGCCTTATCCCTAACAGAGAAAGGAAATAGCCTAAGCCGAATAGCATCATCATTAACCCTATTTAGCTTTACTGTGTCACAAATTTGGAGAAAACTTGCTACATGAGCATTAGGGTCTTCTAGAGCAGAACCACCAAACTGATTTTGCTGTACCAAATGCAGCAAAGCTAATTTTAGCTCAAAGTGGTTGGCTTGAATTGGTGGTCTTGTAATACTTGTCCCTCATCCCTCAACTGTTGGGATGAAATAATCCATGAGAGTTTTAGGCGGAGGGTCAGGTTGCCCACGTTGATCTTGATCATGTTGCTCTGGTTGATCCTGATCTGCCATAGCTTCAACTTGTGCTTGTCTTGCTTCCTTAGTTTGCTTACGAAGTCTCCTAGCTGTCTTTTCGATCTCAGGATCGAACAGTAATGAATCAGGATTAAAAGTACCTCGCATGCACCAAGTTTCTATGGAAGATATCAGTAACTTTGAAGAATCGACAAAAAAATAAACAATAACTGATTAAAAGAATTCAATTAACAGAAAAATAAGGTTCCAAACTAGGATCTTATCAGTTACTATTAATATTGCTAAAAACACCGTAAATCCCCTGCAACGGCGCCAAAACTTGATGCGGTTTTTGCTACCGACAAGTATACTTGGCCACATAAGTAATATAAAAGTGAGTTGAGTATCATCCTCAAAGATTTGACGTTAGCAAGTACCAATTTCACTAACAATGATTCTATTTGGAAAATTCAATAGTTTGAGTTGAAGAAAACTATACTAGTAACATGGATACAAAAGATCAATTGAAATGAGTTGAATAGCACAGCTTAAACAACTTAATCAGCAATTAAACTAAAGGATTAACAATTAACAAGAGAAGGTTAGGGGGCTGATTTCACTTGGTTTGGACTCCGATTATTTCATAGAAAAAACAACCTTTGAATTACTGAAGAATACATTATCCTAGCTACAAATCCTTTGTTGTTAACCAATTTCCCTAATTTGATTGAATCCAATCCCTTGGAGAAACAATCCTCCTTATCCCAACTAATTGCCTAATTCCTTGGCACAATTAACTTGTCTAGGTGATTAAGCTTTAAGAAATTAATTCAATACCACATAAACTAAGTTATCTATTCCTATACTAACTTGATTTATGGTAGAAATTACAGAGCATACTCATATCTTACTATCCCTAGCATCACCATGAGTCAATAAACCATTCAAATGGCAGCTAAACATTTAAAGGCATTAAGTGCAGTAAAATCTACTCCAACAAAGAGACTTGCATCAAAATAACTTCATTCAACAATAAAACTTCATCCAAAACCTAGCTACATCAATCCCCTAACAAAGAGGGTTTAGCTACTCATAATTAAGCCATAAATAACAAAGAAATAGAGTTCATAATGAGAGAAGAGTAAAAACTAGGAGAAATCCGAGTCCCAATCGTCACCAATCGAACCCAAGCTCCCTCCTCTAGCTCCTCTGCGGCGCCTCTGCTCTCTCTGTCTCTGGATGTCTCTATTTTTCCGTTCTTCTTACTTTTATAGGTAGGTTAAGTCAAGAGAAAGATGAAATGACACATTAGACCCTGACGCCAGCGCTGGGCGCTGGGTCACTGCTGAAATGGCTACTTCGCTGCCTTGCTGGCGCTGGGCGCTGGAGGGGCAACATTGGGTGCTGTTTCTTGACTTCCTTCCATCAACTTGGTTCTTAACACTAAGTGCCCATCTTAAATCTCCTAATGCTCTAACCTATAAAAACAATAAAAATGGACTATTAATGAACTAAAAACATGGTAAGAAATTAAATAAAACTAAGAGATTGACACTAACTAAGTCTACAAAATAACTAGACAAAATGGCACACATTCATGCAAAATAACTTAAGAACTAGCCAGATAAAGCATAATTGGAGCTATAATAATTCTATTTTATGGAATTATCAACCAGCTGCTTTTCTAAAAAGGAAATTTAGAGAAGAAGTTGCTAAAAGTTTTCTTTTTTCTTTTTCTTTCTTCGGGGAAGTGTCATTTTTCATGAACAAGTAAACAGTTATGAAAGTCAAGTACTCTAGTTTGAACGATGCTCCTTTGATCAAATATTAGACTACCATCTTTGAATACTCATAGTATATAATACGTAAGAGCATTAAACTCGGACAAGGACAGATCCGTATATGACCTTTTCCAAAAGTTATAGGGTACACTGTAGATGTCGCTTAATTTTCTTTTTTGGGCAGTAGTGATCAGAAACCCTGTAGTTTGACCACACAATTAATTCAATAGTTAATTTATTGGTCTCCCATTTTTTTTTCACTCTATAAGGAGTTAAAGAACCTCAATTTAACTAATGAAAATCTCTTTAAGAGGTGTTTAATAAATAAATTCTTTTTTCGTTCATAAAAATTATGATTTTTAGGAATGATAATTTTTAAAAATGTTACAAATACGTTTGGTTGGTCTTAAATATTCCTAAAAATATTAAACAATGTTTTGTTGGGAATTTTTTATCCACACATTTGGTTTTAATACAACTTTCATAAGAATCTTAGTATTTTTTTCAAAAATATCCCTATCTATTTTAAGTCAAGAAAAAAGAATAAAATTACTTCTTATAATTAATATATATTTATTTAAAATAATTATTTATTTATAATTAAGAATAAATAGAAAGTAACACTAAAAACTAGCAAAAATAAAAGATAAAATAAGGTATAAACGAAAATGATGGATAACAAAACGATAATAGCACAAAGTTGTAATGGAAGACATTGATTATAAGATAGAAAAAATGAAGTGGTAGATAAAGGGTACTGACCAAAATGTAGATGAGGGAAGCTACAATAATGGTGGTGTGGTAACGTCCAAGATAAGAATCGGCAACAAATGCTGCCAGTAGAGGAAGCAACAACACCGTTCCAATCCATATGTTCAAAAGCCCCAGAAATTGAAATAATAATAATAAAAAGAAAAAGAGGAAGAGAGAAGAAGGTTTAGTACAGAATTTTAGCATTATTACGATTATATCATTAATAAAGGATATATTTACTCTTTTACATCTAAAATATTTTCCTTTGGTCATAAGAATCTAAGATTCTCACTTTCTCATGAAAAAGTTTTGGTGGGAAACTTATTTTAAAATCGTTCTCATGAATTCTACTTTTTTTAGAATACTTTTTTAAAACCTTATATCAAATATGAGAATATTAGTTTTTAAAATTGAAATTCCGAAAGAACTAAAAAAATGATTTTGCTACACGCTCTCTAGGTGATAAGAGATTGTGCATCTATTCTATTATCTCATGTTTGAATCTGCTAACTACGAGAGTTGGAAGAATTTTAAAGAAATCACTAGACACCCAATAAAAATGATAATTAGAAGGAAAAACTCAATTTAGTTATTCTAAGTGTGGTTGTTGCTTAGTTCCTTCTTGCTACAGCTTAATTCAGCCTTCACTATATTGGTTCAGGCTATTCTTCGTTTTTCCTAAAAAATATTAATATATGGGGAGCTTTAACTTACCCCACGTACAAATATGGGGTTAAATAGCCCCATCCTATGTGGCCGAATGTGCGCCGTCTGTCACTCCATCCAGCATAATAGACGATTGGAAAATCCCTACCTCTAACTTATATGTCTGGTTTTGTGTTTTTTTTTTAAGTTAACCCACTTAATTATTTAAATTTACACATGATACCCATTTTATTTTCATTTCTTCCCTCCTCCCATAACATTATTATACTGACAATTCAAACACTAAGTGCCAAAATAAAGGTATGTCTATCCATTTTGATCTTTATTGCTTTACAACTTGCACTGAAGAGGCATTGACTTGTAATCTAGTCATGCAGATATTCTCACGCCAGATGGATGAGATACGAATCCTTCATTCAATCTAGAAGGAGAGGCTATAAGAAAGAATGGTTAATAACTAAATATCACATTATGGTACCAGCCATTCAATTATTATCTACATTGCATCTCTGTTTGTTCTTTTGCCCTAAGCTTAGAGAATAAGGCCATAGAGTGGAAACTCAAGGTGGTCCTGATTCTAACCTTCCTGTTTCTATTTTGCTGAAAGGTTCTAATTCTAATTTTATGCTACCCATCGTCTTAATTTGTCTTCCTAGTTATAAAGCATGAAGGCTCCACAAGCACAATGGCCAATTGGTAAACTTCACGCATTTGCAAGGAACAAAAAAACAAAGCTTTTCCCTCTACAATCATATTTAAACAGATCTACATACATACCCTGTTGCAAGTAGCAAGGATGAGGAAATTAAGCATGAAAAAAGTGCCCTCTAACTCACCAATGATGGGGCTCTGTTGCACGTTATTTTTACTTGTTCAACACTTGTTTAGCATTGGCGTCCATTCCTATGTATACAAAGCTGTGGAAGATTTCGCAATTAACTGCGTCTCAGATAGAAATTCTACTTCATATACTCGGATTTGGATTGGAGACGTTCACTCTCAACTGTTTTCCGTTATTAAATCACAGAATGACCAATACTCAGTCCCTGCCACTACATCTGATCCGGTTCCTCAATCAGTGAACCTAGTCCCCTACAGCAATGCACATCTCTCTCAAGCTGAATTCACCTACTCATTTCAGCTCACTGATGGACAAAAATTCATTCGGCTTCACTTTTACCCAGCTTCTTATAGCAATTTTAGTCGCTTTAACTCCCTATTCTTTGTGAAAGCAGGCCCACATACCCTTCTTAAGGACTTCAATGCTTCACTTACTGCTGACAATGACAATGATGATCATGATTATACAGTCTCAAGAGAGTATATCATTAACGTTGTACCAGGTCAGACGCTAGAGATAGCGTTTACGCCCAACCACTTCTATCCAGATGCTTATGCTTTTATCAATGGGATCGAGGTCATTTCTATGCCCACCAATCTTTACTACACTAAAGCAGATGACCAAGGGTTCGAGCTGGTTAGTAGCAGCAACTCTCAGTACTTCATCAACAACCAGAGCGTACTTGAGATGGTCTACAGAATTAATGTTGGTGGAAGTCAAATCCCACCGGAAAAAGACACTGGTATGTTCAGGAATTGGGACGGTGATACTCCTTACTTGGAGCGAGTTTATTCAATTAGTTTGCCTGCTTATTATGGTCCCGGACCAAATTACACTGCGCCAAATCAAGTATATCTAACTGCTCGTAGTTACGGGGCGAAGGACACTTCAAAGTATAACGTGACTTGGGAGTTTCAAGTGGACTATGGCTTTACTTACATGATCAGGTTACATTTTTCTGAGTTCGAGGCAGAGATTCAAAAACCAGGAGACAGAGTTTTCCAGATCTTTATAGCTGACAGTTTGGCCGAGAATTATTTTGATGTGATATTGCAGAGTCATGGTAATCTAGTTCCTGTTTATGAGGACTACGCTGTGTTTATGTCAAGTAAGAAAAGCGTGAAGCAACTCAACCTTTCAATTAAATTGCAACCACACCCAGATAAAAGTTTAACCAGATACAGTGATGTCATTTTAAACGGGATTGAAATTTTCAAAATAAGCGAGAGTAATGGCAATCTTGGCGGACCCAATCCCAACCCACATCGATCTCCCACTCAATCTTCGCCGGCACTGACCAATTCATCTGAATCCTCAAAGAAAAAGATCATCATTCCCATTGCCATCAGTGCCGCTTTAGGCATAATTTCACTATCTGTTATTGTTTTGTTAATTTTTCGGCGAAAAACCAGAGGTCCACATGTTTCCTTGGTCACCTCCAAATCAAGCAAGGGACAGGGTCCTTCATTGCCATCCGACTTGTGTCGTTACTTCACAATTGTTGAAATCAGAGCCGCCACAAATAATTTCGATGACATTTTAGTTATTGGAATTCGGGGATTTGGTAACGTGTATAAAGGGTATATTGATGAGGGTACCACACCCGTTGCAATCAAACGGCTCAAACTGGGTTCGCAACAAGGGGCCCACTAATTTGAAACTGAGATCGAGATGCTCTCTTAGCTTCGCCACCTCCATTTGGTGTCCCTCATTGGTTACTGTAACGATGGCAACGAGATGATCCTCGTGTATGATTTCATGGCTCGTGGGACCCTTCATGACCATCTGTATGACTTGAATAACCCTCCACTTTCGTGGAAGCAACGACTGGAGATCTGCCTAGGTGCAGCACGAGGACTACACTATCTTCATACGGGTGCAAAACACAATATCATTCACCGTGACGTTAAAACGACAAACATTTTGTTAGATGAGAAATGGGTGGCAAAGATTTCAGATTTTGGATTGTCCAAGGTTGGACCCATGGGGATGTCCAAGTCTCACATTACTACTGTAGTTAAGGGTAGCCTTGGATACTTGGACCCAGAATACTACAAGCGTCATCATTTGACTCATAAGTCTGATGTGTACTCATTTGGCGTGGTGTTGCTTGAGGTATTGTGTGCGAGGCCACCCTTGCTTCGTACCGTAGAGGAGCAGCAGGCAAGCTTAATGGAATGGGTCTGTAAATGTGATGAACACACTTTTTATACAATAGTTATCCCTCATACTTAGTCTTTTAAACCTCTTTTGGGCTGAATTGCATAGACTTAGACCTCATTTCATGACTTTGGATCCATTTGTGCCTAATTGCAATTTCCAGCAATACTGAGCATTTTATGCTGTCTCTGTGTTTCATGCATATCTTGAGTTCTGGATGTCTAAAAATTCCGAGTCATACCTTGTAGGAAAGCTGAGAGAATTTTCTACAACTTTCTTTCAGGACTCCAAAGCTAATTCGGATGTCCAGAAGGTCATATGCATCCTGTAAACCAGAGAAGACATGCTGTCGCAGGATCCTGACCTACATGTAGTATTTGGGCCATAACTTGAGTTGTGTACGTCATATGGACCTGAAACTGGTACCATTGGAAAGCTAACAGATAGAGCTTCAATTGATATGAATACCAGTTCACCATATTTTATATTGAAGATGGTCTTATTTGCAGTGGAAGTTGGCTGATGGTTCCAGATACCTTTTGGCACTTAAATGGGCCTAACTTCCTCATGACAAGTCCAAATGGGCCCAAACCAAAGCCCAATTAAAGCTAAGGCCCATGGGAACAAGTGTGCCCTAAGGGCAATTTGGGTGTGCATGTAATTTTGGAGGTCTATATCAGCACAAGGGGGCAGCCGAAATTGATATCAAGTCATTTAGATATTTTAGACAGCTTTTGCTCTTTCCTTAGTCTTTAAGTTTTCTCTTGAGATATTTTATAAAAACTTAGCTTCTCTTGTTCATGGAGGGCTAATTCATCAAATCAATCTAGGTTTTGGCTGTTCTGATTATTGGTTTTGAGATTATATGTTGTTGTTATTCATTCAATGATTAATCTGCTTCTTGCTTCCTCTGGACTATTCTGTTTGAATTGTTAAATTTGAATTTAGATCTTCATGTGTGATTGCTTAATTGCTTGTGATTAAAGAGGAACTTAAAAGGTTGATTAATGTTTCTGAGCTTTTGGATGGATTAATTACCTTGGCTGGATCATGGACTTAGGTAAAACTGGACTTGAATGTTTGCTTAATTCATTTAGTCTTAGTTAAAACCGAATTCTGGTTGCTTAACCAGTGGACATCCATAGAACGTTGAGAGGCTTCTTGATATGTTTTAAAGGCCAAGAACATGGTTAATAATTGAATGGATCACTAGAAATCAAGGATGAATCAAAATCAGAATCAGTTAAGGCTTGAATTGGTTGTTTTCCCTAAAACTTTACCACTTACAATTAATTTCTGTTAATCACATAAACAAACACAACCCCCCTGTTTATATGCTTCTTAATATGATTCACTAAATAGAACAATCCTTAGGTTCGACTTAGGGCTGCCCTATACTGCAAATAGCTTAGGTAACCGATCTTAAACTTTTACTAATTTGAGGAGCCTCGGCAGCTCATCAAATTTTGGCGCCGTTGCCGGGGATTGTTCTATCTTTGAATCAATAGTATTAGTAGTAAAACTGACTTTTAACTTTCCCCTAATTCACCCTCCTTGTGTTTGATTTTTTGTTCTTTTTAGGGTTTTGGCCACTTTTTCCATAACTTTTTGGCCAAGTATCCATTCTGTTTGAGGCCAATGGCCATTGTTTTTCTTGATTTGAAGTTTCCTTAGATGTTTTATATTGTCATTGAGTGAATTCTGGCCATTTGGACCATTTCCCCCTTATTTTTCCTTCGGTTTGGCTTGATTTAGTGATTTGTGGTTCTACTGTTCAAAACGAAATTTTTTGCTCTGATTGACCTGAAACTTGGTTAGTTGAAGGAAAAGGGCCTAACTCACAACAATCACAGCCTATGGCTGTGAGGCCTATTTTTTAAGCCAAATTCCACTGTTTTGACCACTTTTCCATTTCTTAAAGATTTTTTATTTGATTTTTGAGTTCCATTTTCATCCACCTTTTGTCCTGTGGTGGTAGAAAAATTTTAAAAAATGTTTAGATACTTTTTCTAGTCCTATTTTGGTGTCTTTTTACCTTTGTTTTGTATTTTTGGTGTGTTTCGGTTTTGGCTAAATTTTGTCAGTTTTGTGTGTTTTTCTGTGTTTTTGTGCATTGTGGTGTGTTTAGGCATTTAGCCACTTGTTTGCATGGTGTATGACTAGGTCTTCTCCCTTTGTATTGCTTGAAGTAGACCCTGAAATAGAGAGAACCTTGCATACACTTAATAAAGCACATAGGGTTGTTGATAATTTAGATCCTACCATGGCTGAAGCTAGAACTCCTATTGTTATTCCTGTTGTTGATCCTGTTGATGAAGGTAATAGAGCTGATAATGCTAATAGAGCTGGAAATAATAATAATAACATGCAGCCTAGAGACAGAACTCTTAAGGAATTGGCCACCCCTGATGTTGCTTACCAACCTTTAGGGATCCAATATCCAGAAATTGATACTGCTTTTGAATTGAAGTCTGGATTGATACACTTGCTGCCAAAGTTTCATGGTCTTGCAGGTGAAGATCCTCACAAGCATTTGAAGGAATTTCATGTGGTTTGTTCCACCATGAGGCCACAAGGAATTTCTGAAGAGCAGATCAAGTTAAGAGCATTCCCTTTCTCTCTGGCTGATGCAGCTAAAGACTGGCTCTTTTACTTGTCACAAGGTTCGGTCAGGAATTGGAATGACATGAAGAAGCTGTTTCTGGCCAAGTTCTTCCCTGCATCCAGAACTGCTGCCATTCGCAAAGACATATGTGGCATAAGGCAACTGCCAGGGGAGACATTGCATGAGTATTGGGAGAGGTTTACAAAGCTGTGTTCAAGCTGCCTCCATCACCAAATAAGTGATCAGCTGTTGATACAATATTTCTATGAGGGCTTGTCACCTTCGGATAGAAGTAACATTGATTCTGCTAGTGGAGGAGCATTAGT
Source organism: Cercis canadensis (assembly GCA_003255065.1). Classification (NCBI taxonomy): domain Eukaryota; kingdom Viridiplantae; phylum Streptophyta; class Magnoliopsida; order Fabales; family Fabaceae; genus Cercis; species Cercis canadensis. The sequence goes on from QAOA01005183.1 coordinate 36,318, forward strand.
GGATAAAACACCTGCTGCTGCCAGAGATTTAATTTCCAATATGGCAGAGAATTTCCAGCAGTTTAGTGTTCGGATGATTCATTCCACCAGGGGAGTCAATGAAGTTGGTGTATCACTTGCTGACCAACAAAGAATGGAGCACAGACTTGATGAATTGACCTCCTTGGTCAGGCAATTGGCAGTGGGGCGACAAGTATCCACACCTCAACCTGCAAGCTTGTGTGGCATTTGTGCTTGTCCATCACATCCTACAGACGCATGCCCTACACTGCAAGATGGTGATTCTGGATTTCAGGATCCCTCTGTAGCTGCAGCAGGTGTTTTTCCTGGTCGATCCCCATACCAATCGCAGCAGCAGCCTAGATATGATCCGTACTCCAACACTTACAACCCTGGTTGGAGGGATCATCCAAATTTCAGATATGGCAATGCTGCAACACCACAACAGCAGTCCTCCCAACAACAGCCACAGCAACAGCAGCAATATAGGCAACCCTGGCAACAACAGAACCAATTTCAGCCAGCCAGGCAGGGCCAGTTTCAACAGAATAGGCCACTATTCCAGCAGCAGCCTATGCAGCCAGTCAACCCGTCAACATCCAAACCTGAGCCTTCATTGGAAGATTTGGTGAAGCAGATGGCCACCAGCAACATCCAGTTCTAGTAGAGGGCAGAGTCCACCATGCAGAATCTGGAAACGCAGATTGGGCAATTGGCATCATCAGTTAGCCAGTTGCAGTCCAAGGGTTCTGGCAAACTCCCTTCACAGACAATTCCCAATCCAAATGGGAGTAATGTGAGTGCTATCACATTGAGGTCTGGCAGATCCTTGCAAGAGCCAGCCGAGCCTCAACCTGCCAGTGAGTCCCAACCAGCAGAGGAAGTAGTTCCTGAGCCCATCAACCCTGCACCTGCAAGCAAGCTGCCTGGAGTAGCTCTTTCCTTTCTACAGAGAGCTACTCTGTCCAAGAAGCAAGATGAGGCTGAGAAGGATAGGGAGCTTCTGGAGACGTTCAGGAAGGTGGAAGTTAACATTCCCTTGCTAGATGCTATCAAGCAAATTCCTAAATATGCCAAATTTCTCAAGGAATTGTGCACCCAGAGGAGGAGGCTGAAGGGCAATGAGCGAATTAGCATGAGTCAGAATGTCTCAGCCCTTATCCAACCTCTGCCCCAGAAGTACAAGGATCCAGGAACTTTCACAATCCCCTGTGTTATAGGAAATTCCAAGTTCGAGCATGCCATGCTAGATCTAAGGACTTCTATCAATGTCATGCCTATTTCTGTTTTCAGTTCCCTCGGGCATGGACCCTTGAATGCCACAGGAGTTGTGATACAGTTAGCCAACAGGAGCAGTGCTTATCCAGCTGGGTTGATTGAAGATGTGTTGGTCAGAGTTGATGAGCTGATCTTTCCAACAGATTTCTACATTCTGGAGATGGAAGGACAGTCACAATCCAGCAAGGCTCCACTCATTCTGGGCAGACCATTCCTCAAGACTGCGCGAACCAAGATTGATGTGTATGCAGGAACTCTATCCATGGAGTTTGGCGAATCTGTTGTGCAGTTCAACATTTTTTATGCTATGAAGCATCCCATGGATGAGCATGCTGTTTTTCACATTGATGTGATTGATGATTTGGTTGAGGATGTTTACCGTCATATGTGTGCTGACTTACCTGATTTGGCTGGTTTTGATGATTCTATTCAGTGTCAATCTTGTACTGATTGTGACGGTAATTCTGGCTATGCTATTTGTGCTGAGATCTCCACCTTTTTACGTGATGATGGCTCTGGTTCCCCAGAGCTGGCAGTAGCTGCTGTTCAGGAGGAGATTCAATCTGCAGAGATTGACATTCAGCCACCCAGATTTCTGCCCTCTGCAGTGCAGCCACCCAAGCTAGAGCTGAAGCCTCTGCCTAAGCATCTGAAGTATGCATATTTGGCATCTGCAGAGCAGCTTCCAGTAATTGTGGCTAACAATTTACTTCTTGAGCAAGAGGAAAGATTGCTGCGCATTCTGTGAGAGCATAAGCAAGCCATTGGCTGGACGTTAGCAGATATTCCTGGCATTAATCCATCTACATGCATGCATCGCATATTACTTGAAGATGACGCTAAACCAGTGCGGCAGCCCCAGAGGCGATTAAACCCTCTCATCCTAGATGTAGTAAAGAATGAGGTGACCAAGCTTCTGCAAGCCGGCATCATTTATCCTATATCTGGCAGCACTTGGGTGAGCCCAGTGCAGGTCGTTCCGAAGAAATCCGGGGTTACAGTGGTGGCCAACCAGAACAACGAGTTGCTACCTACCCGAGTGCAGAATAGCTGGCGGGTCTGCATCGATTACAGGAGGCTGAATCAAGCCACCAGGAAGGATCATGACCCCCTGCTGTTCATCGATCAAATGCTGGAGCGGTTAGCTGGGAAATCGCATTACTGCTTCCTGGATGGCTACACTCAGTACTTCCAGATTCATATAGCACCGGAGGATCAAGAGAAGACCACTTTTACATGTCCCTTCGTCACGTTTGCTTACCGGCGGATGCCTTTCGGCCTTTGCAACACCCCTGGTACCTTCCAGAGGTGCATGGTAAGTATATTCTCTGATTTTTTAGAGGAGTGCATGGAGATGTTTATGGATGATTTTACTGTTTATGGTTCTTCTTTTGATGACTGTCTGAGTAGCTTAGCTAGAGTACTACATCGCTACATTAAGACTAACCTTGTCTTAAATTTTGAAAAATGCCATTTTATGGTAGAGCAAGGTATAGTTTTAGGCCATGTAGTATCTAGAAAAGGGGTTGAGGTAGATCCTGCCAAAATAGATGTCATTACTGCTTTATCTTACCCCACATGCGTGCGGGAAGTGCGATCATTTCTTGGACATGCAGGTTTCTACCGGCGATTTATCAGAGACTTCAGCAAGATAGCAATTCCGCTGTCTAGCCTTCTGCAGAAAGATGTGGAGTTTCTGTTTGACCAGAAATGCAAGGAAGCTTTCAACCACCTGAAGCTAGCTCTTACCAGTACCCCTGTCATTCAGCCACCTGATTAGACACTCCCATTCGAGCTGATGTGCGACGCTTCGAACTATGCCTTGGAGAAAGATGTGGAGTTTCTGTTTGACCAGAAGTGCAAGGAAGCTTTCGACCGCCTGAAGCTAGCTCTCACCAGTACCCCTGTCATTCAGCCACCTGATTGGACACTCTCATTCAAGCTTATGTGCGACGCTTCGAACTATGCCTTGGGTGCGGTCTTGGCGCAACGAGTGGCCAAAGTTCCTCATGTGGTTTACTATGCTTCGAGAACTCTGGATGCTGCTCAAGCGAATTACACCACCACTGAAAAAGAACTTTTATCTATTGTTTTTGCATTAGATAAGTTCAGGTCTTATTTGATAGATTCGAAGGTTGTGGTGTTTTCAGATCATACAGCTTTGAGGTATCTCTTGAAGAAACCGGATGCCAAGCCACGACTGATTAGGTGGATGCTGCTGCTTCAAGAGTTTGATGTGGAGATCCGGGACAAGAGTGGAACAGAGAACCTGGTTGCTGACCACCTCAGCCGCATAGAGCAAGATCCTGATCTACTGCCCATTCAGGATTCCTTTCCTGACGAGCAGCTGTTAGGGCTGCATGGTGAGTTTCCATGGTATGCAGACCTTGTCAATTATTTAGCTGCCCACGCTTTGCCTTCACACCTCACACGTGCACAACTAGACAAGTTAAAGAGTGAGGCGAAATATTATGTGTGGGATGATCCCTATCTCTGGAAATTTTGCAGTGATCAAATTATTAGGAGATGTGTGCCTGATAATGAGTTTCAGTCTGTTCTTAGGTTTTGCCATACTTTTGCATGTGGTGGACATTTTGGTCCTCAACGTACGGCTAGGAAGGTCTTAGACTCTGGATTGTATTGGGTCACTTTATTTAGGGATGCACATATATTTTGTAAATCTTGTGAACAATGTCAGAGAACCGGGAACATTTCCCATAGGCATGAGATGCCCCAGCAGCCTTTATTATTCTGTGAGATTTTTGATGTCTGGGGTATTGACTTTATGGGTCCTTTTTGATAACACATTATTTTATACTATTTGTTTCTCTTATACTTAGTCTTTTAGTGTGTGTTTCTAGTGAATTTTATGGCTTTTAGACATATTTTGGAGATTTGGACTTGTTGGTGCTTGTAGATTTTAATTGCTTAACTGTTAAATTCTGGCACTGCTTACGTTTTTCACCATATCTTTTGTTATAAATGTCCGATTGATGTGATTCCAGTTTCGTTGGAAAGCT
>QAOA01005183.1:77340-101324 GCA_003255065.1 Cercis canadensis
GGCTTGTCACCTTCGGATAGAAGTAACATTGATTCTGCTAGTGGAGGAGCATTAGTGGATAAAACACCTGCTGCTGCCAGAGATTTAATTTCCAATATGGCAGAGAATTCCCAGCAGTTTGGTGTTCGGATGATTCATTCCACCAGGGGAGTCAATGAAGTTGGTGTATCATTTGCTGACCAACAAAGAATGGAGCACAGACTTTATGAACTGACCTCCTTGGTCAGGCAATTGGCAGTGGGGAGACAAGTATCCACCATTCAATCTGCCAGCGTGTGTGGCATTTGTGCTTGTCCATCACATCCTACGGACGCATGCCCTACACTGCAAGATGGTGATTCTGGATTTCAGGATCCCCCTGTAGCTGCAGTAGGTGTTTTTCCTGGTCGATCCCCATACCAACAGCAGCAGCAGCCTAGATATGATCCGTACTCCAACACTTACAACCCTGGTTGGAGGGATCATCCAAATTTCAGATATGGCAATGCTGCAGCACCACAACAGCAGTCCTCCCAACAACAGCCACAGCAACAGCAGCAGTATAGGCAACCTTGGCAACAACAGAGCCAATTTCAGCCAGCCAGGCAGGGCCAGTTTCAACAAAACAGGCCACTATTCCAGCAGCAGCCTATGCAGCCAGCCAACCCGTCAACATCCAAACCTGAGCCTTCATTGGAAGATCTGGTGAAGCAGATGGCCACCAGCAACATCCAGTTCCAGCAGAGAGCAGAGTCCACCATGCAGAATCTGGAAACACAGATTGGACAATTGGCATCATCAGTTAGCCAGTTGCAGTCCAAGGGTTCTGGCAAACTCCCTTCACAGACAATTCCCAACCCAAATGGGGGTAATGTGAGTGCTATCACATTGAGGTCTGGCAAATCCTTGCAAGAGCCAGCCGAGCCTCAACCTGCCAGTGAGTCCCAGCCAGCAGAGCAAGCAGTTCCTGAGCCAATCAACCTTGCACCTGCAAGCAAGCTGCCTGCAGTAGCTCTTCCCTTTCCACAGAGAGCTACTCTGTCCAAGAAGCAAGATGAGGCAGAGAAAGATAGAGAGCTTCTGGAGACATTCAGGAAGGTGTAAGTTAACATTCCCTTGCTGGATGCTATCAAGCAAATTCCTAGATATGCAAAATTTCTCAAGGAATTGTGCACCCAGAGGAGGAGGCTGAAGGGCAATGAGCGGATTAGCATGAGTCAGAATGTCTCAGCCCTTATTCAACCTATGCCTCAGAAGTGCAAGGATCCAGGGACTTTCACAATCCCCTGTGTCATAGGCAATTCCAAGTTCGAGCATGCCATGCTAGATCTAGGCGCTTCTATCAATGTCATGTCTATGTCTGTTTTCAGTTCCCTCGGGCTTGGACCCTTGAATGCCATGTTCCCTCGGGCTTGGACCCTTGAGTGCCACAGGAGTTGTGATACAATTAGCCAACAGGAGCAGTGCTTATCCAGCTGGGTTGATTGAAGACGTGTTGGTCAGAGTTGATGAGCTGATCTTTCCAACAGATTTCTACATTCTGGAGATGGAAGGAGAGTCACAATCCAGCAAGGCTCCACTCATTCTGGGCAGACCATTCTTCAAGACTGCGCGGACTAAGATTGATGTGTATGCAGGAACTCTATCCATGGAGTTTGGCGAATCTGTTGTGCAGTTCAACATTTTTGATGCTATGAAGCATCCCATGGATGAGCATGCTGTCTTTCACATTGATGTGATTGATGATTTGGTTGAGGATGTTTACCGTCATATGTGTGCTGACTTACCTGATTTGGCTGGTTTTGATGATTCTATTCAGTGCCAATCTTGTACTGATTGTGACGGTGATTCTGGCTGTGCTATTTGTGCTGAGATCTCCACATTTTTACGTGATGATAACTCTGGTTCCCCAGAGCTGGCAGCAGCTGCTGTTCAGGAGGAGATTCAGTCTGCAGAGATTGACATTCAGCCACCCAGATTTCTGCCCTCTGCAGTGCAGCCACCCAAGCTAGAGCTGAAGCCTCTGCCTAAGCATCTGAAGTATGCGTATTTGGCATCTGCAGAGCAGCTTCCAGTAATTGTGGCCAACAATTTACTTCCTGAGCAAGAGGAAAGATTGCTGTGCATTCTGCGAGAGCATAAGCGAGCCATTGGCTGGACGTTAGCAGATATTCCTGGCATTAGTCCATCCACATGCATGCATCGCATATTACTTGAAGATGGCGCTAAACCAGTGCGGCAGCCCCAGAGGCGATTAAACCCTCTCATCCTGAATGTAGTAAAGAAGGAGGTGACCAAGCTTCTGCAAGCTGGCATCATTTATCCTATATCTGACAGCACTTGGGTGAGCCCAGTGCAGGTCGTTCCGAAGAAATCTGGGGTTACAGTGGTGGCCAACCAGAACAACGAGTTGCTACTTACCCGAGTGCAGAATAGCTGGCGGGTCTGCATAGATTACAGGAGGCTCAATCAAGCCACCAGGAAGGATCATTACCCCCTGCCATTCATCGATCAAATGCTGGAGCGGTTAGCTAGGAAATCACATTATTGCTTCCTGGATGGCTACACTGGGTACTTCCAGATTCATATAGCACCAGAGGATCAAGAGAAGACCACTTTTACATGTCCCTTCGGCACGTTTGCTTACCGGCGGATGCCTTTCGGCCTTTGCAATGCCCCTGGTACCTTCCAGAGGTGCATGGTAAGTATATTCTCTGATTTTTTAGAGGAGTGGATGGAGGTGTTTATGGATGATTTTACTGTTTATGGTTCTTCTTTTGATGACTGTCTAAGTAGCTTAGCTAGAGTACTCCATCGCTGCATTGAGACTAACCTTGTCTTAAATTTTTAAAAGTGCCATTTCATGGTAGAGCAAGGTATAGTTTTAGGCCATGTAGTATCTAGAAAAGGGGTTGAGGTAGATCCTGCTAAAATCGATGTCATAACTGCTTTATCTTACCCCACATGCGTGCGGGAAGTGCAAAAATAGATGTCATTACTGCTTTATCTTACCCCACATGCGTGCGGGAAATGCGGTCATTCCTTGGACATGCAGGTTTCTACCGGCGCTTTATCAGAGACTTCAGCAAGATAGCCATTCCGCTGTCTAGCCTTCTACAGAAAGATGTGGATTTTCTGTTCAACCAGAAGTGCAAGGAAGCTTTCAACCGCCTAAAGCTAGCTCTCACCAGTACCCCTGTCATTCAGCCACCTGATTGGACACTCCCATTCGAGCTGATGTGCGACGCTTCGAACTATGCCTTGGGAGCTGTCTTGGCGCAGCGAGTGGCCAAAGTTCCTCATGTGGTTTACTATGCTTCGAGAACTCTGGATGCTGCTCAAGCGAATTACACCACCACTGAAAAAGAACTTCTATCTATTGTTTTTGCATTAGATAAGTTCAGGTCTTATTTGATAGATTCGAAGGTTGTGGTGTTTTCCGATCATACAGCTCTGAAGTATCTCTTGAAGAAACCGGATGCCAAGCCACGACTGATTAGGTGGATGTTGCTGCTTCAAGAGTTCGATGTGGAGATCCGCGACAAGAGTGGAGCTGAGAACCTGGTTGCTGACCACCTCAGCCGCATAGAGCGAGATCTTGATCTACTGCCCATTCAGGATTCCTTTCCTGACGAGCAGCTGTTCGGGCTGCATGGTGAGTTTCCATGGTATGCAGACCTTGTTAATTATTTAGCTGCTCATGCTTTGCCTTCACACCTCACACGTGCCCAATTAGACAAGTTAAAGAGTGAGGCAAAATATTATATGTCGGATGATCCCTATCTCTGGAAATTTTGTAGTGATCAAATTATTAGGAGATGTGTGCCTGATAATGAGTTTCAGTCTGTTCTTAGCTTTTGCCATACATTTGCATGTGGTGGACATTTTGGTCCTCAACGTACAGCTAGGAAGGTCTTAGACTCTGGATTGTATTGGGTCACTTTATTTAGGGATGCACATATATTTTGTAAATCTTGTGAACAATGTCAGAGAACCGGGAACATTTCCCATAGGCATGAGATGCCCCAGCAGCCTTTGTTATTCTGTGAGATTTTTGATGTCTGGGGTATTGACTTTATGGGTCCTTTTCCTGTTTCTTTTGGTTTTGTTTACATTTTACTTGCTGTGGATTATGTGTCTAAGTGGGTGGAGGCGAAAGCCACCCGTACTGATGATTCTAAAGTTGTTGTGGATTTTGTTAGATCAAACATTTTCTGCAGATTTGGCATTCCTAGGGCCATCATCAGTGATCAGGGTTCGCATTTCTGCAACCGGACCATGGCGGCTTTAATGAAGAAATATGGCGTCATGCATAAGGTTTCCACTCCTTACCACCCTCAGACCAATGGGCAAGCTGAAGTCTCCAACAGGGAAATCAAGCGTATCTTGGAGAAGTTTGTCCAACCTAATCGGAAGGACTGGAGTTTGCGACTTGAGGATGCTAGAAGACTGTCCAACCTAGTCGGAAGGACTGGAGCTTGCGACTCGAGAACGCTCTGTGGGCATACCAGACTGCTTTCAAGACACCTATTGGGATGTCTCCCTACCGGATCGTTTTTGGCAAGGCCTGCCACCTTCCAGTGGAGCTTGAGCACAAGGCCTATTGGGCGGTCAAGCAGTGCAACCTTGATCTGAGTCAAGCCGGGTCCCAGAGAAAGCTTCACCTCCAAGAGCTTGAGGAGCTTCGTTTGGATGCTTATGAGAGCTCCCGCCTTTACAAAGAAAAGACCAAGCGGTTCCATGATAACATGGTGCTGAGGAAGGAGTTCTCTGCTGGCCAGAAAGTTCTCTTGTATAACTCTCGCTTAAAGCTCATGCCTGGCAAGCTCCGTTCTCGGTGGCTTGGCCCGTTTATTGTCACCAAGGTCTTCCCTTATGGTGCATTGGAGATAGCGAGTGAGTCCACCAGCAAGGCTTTCAAGGTGAACGGGATAGCATCAAGATGCGTATATTCTTATTTTTGTTTCCTCTATGGCTATTTTTTTTAAAAAAACAAGAGTAAAACCCCTATTTGGTCCTCGAAAGATAGGTTCGGTGACAGTTTAGTCCTCCAAAGATTTTTACCGACACTTTAGTCCTTGGAAGATGGTTTCGTCAGCCATTTTCGTCCTCCGCTTATGTCCGTTAATTGGACTTAACAGAAAAGGCCACGTGGCACGTTAAGTGCTGACGTGGCCGTTAAATGCTGACGTGGCACTTTAAAAAAATTAAAAAAAAAATTCTCTCTCTCATCTCTCTCTTTCTCTCTCTCTGTGTTGAGCCCTAAGCCTCTAACCCTCATTCTCAGGTAATGGCTCTCTTTTCTTGTTCAGGATCGGTAAGAAGGAACCTCTCCAATTTCACTAACGAAGGATCTGAGAATCAAATCAAACAATTTCATTGCCTCGTATTCCTCCTCCTCCAATGACCACACCTTTATCTCGTTTTCCATACCGGATAGAGAATTCCTTACGGGATAACTTCTGATTGAATCCCTTTTGTTTTGAATGCCTGCCTCTCATGAATTCCCTCCCGGAGACTGGAGTTGATCAACGGATACTGCTCAACCCTTAGTAACTGGACCGATTCCTTGGTCGATTTGACTGGCCTGCCCCGCTCTCTTTTCAACTTAGTTATTAGTACTTCGGAGTGGTGCATACTCTCCGGCTTGTCTATTGAATGAATCTTATGCTTGTCAGGTCCACTCCTGTGTCTTCTCTTGCCTATCGTTTACTTCGGTGACTCCAACCCCGGAAACATGATCTCTTCCACTAACCTCTTCCCGTGAACTTCCTTAGTCCCTATCTAATAGTCACCCCTGACTAAGGCTAAGGTGGTGTCAACCAAAGGGGCAAGAAGTTCTCACATGAATAGACGTTTGAATATTCGCTCAGTACTTTAACCTTCGATCACTGGGATTCGTCGTTCACCTTCTCAAACCGACGAAGCCTACTCGAACTTCGTATTCCCTGCCACCATACCTGAATGAAGGAAACTAATAGCTAGGGCTCTTCCATCTAAGGCATAAGATGAACCGAGGAATCCGGAATGAATAGGCATGTGGGAACAGCATTGCTTGCATTGATTCAATTGATTTGAAGCGGCGGTTATACTATAAATACAGACATAGTTTTCACTAGGGGTTTTTACCGAATTGGTCACAAGCCCGTCAGAAGTAACCTCAGCAGAAAGACACTCTTCCAGAGTCTCGTCCATCGTCTGCTTAGGCGACTTAGATCTGCCTGAGTTAGCCGAATACTCTACTAGGCTCCTTCCCTTCCTCTATTCTTTTTAATATAAACTAAACCGAAAGTCTTGGTTTCAATGACTCCCCAAGCGCCATGACCTATTGGATCCTTCAGAACCAGCTTAAGCATTGAGTAAAGAAAAGAAGAATTCACTATTGGATCCTTCAGCCGTGTGGACATCAAAATCTTCACTTTCATGAGCGAGTTTAGGAATCGGGTATAGGTGCTGGCCATTCCATATACAAGAGACCCGCTGACCCACTAGTGGTTTTTTAAGGGGAGTTGGTAAAAGACAACAGGTTCAAGACAAAGGTATGGCACAGGAGATGGAGCGAAAGCACAAGGTCAGTTCTCATCAACAGTCAAGTCAGAAGTGCCACAGCTTCCTTTTCCTAATTCCAATCATGACATTGGTAATCGCTTCTGAGATAAAGCTCGTCTGATTCACGTGGCAAAGGGCACTAGTCCATGCACTACCCTGCTTTAGAGGAAGACATGCACTGTTTACAACAAGTAATCCATAAACTACTTTTCAGTCCAATTCACTTGCATCAGGAAGGACTTTTAAGCAAGAAGATATGACTCCACAGAATTAGAGTACAATTACTGGAGATATAGCACAAGGTGAGCTACTCTCAGCCCTGTAGACTAGGCGTCTACACACAAACGAATTTCACAGTATTTGTGAGACTAGAGATTTTTTTTCCAAGGTGCTAGAAGAGCCCAGCTGACCAGCAATGGTCCTAGAGACACAGAAAAAGGCAGAAGGCCCATAGCAACAACTTACTTATTGCCTTACCACTCTCCATCATGGGTGAGAGCAGCTGGGGATCATAGCACCCCAAAGCTGTAGTAACTCAGTTCTCACCTCCACACTGAAGATCCTCTCATCTATGGAATGGATCACTCATCTCAATACTGACAGTCTGTCCCAGTGTTTAGCCCAACAATTCTTAGGTCACTCAGAAGAAATTACACAATCCCCCATGTCAATGATCACTCCAAGATCAGTTCAGCCCATACATGAAGCAAAGTTTGTAAACGCTGATCACACTGCGACGTCGAGCACTTCGGAGGAAGCGTGGTTAAAAAATTCCTCAGCGCTTAAACCAAACCCACGATATGCATGAGCCTTGTGCATGCATGGAGCGACGTCAGCATCACTGTAGTTATCTATTAAAGTAGTGTTTATTGTGTAGGAGTCCAGTACTCCACTAGTAATAGATATATATTTAAGTAATGTAGTCTAGTACTCTACTAGTAATAGTATAGGTTCCAGTAAAGTAGTAATATATTAATAGATATTTAATAGTTATCTATTAGAGTAGTACTGGTTATCCTGTAAAGGCTACGGCTTTGAACTTGGCTCAACACGTTGGCTGTTGAGGGAGGAATCAATAAATTTCAGTTCCAGTGTTGCACCAGAGAGGAGGGGAAGAGAAAGAGAGAGATATGAGAGAGGAGGGGAAGAGAGGGAGATTCAGCCAGCCCAAATTAAGAGAGAGAGAGAGATGGCAGAGAGAGAAAGATATTGCGGGAGAAAGAGAGAGATGAGAGGGAGAGGGAGAGAGAGAGAGATAAGAGATGAGAAAGAGAGATGAGAAATGAGAGATGAGAGAGAGAATTTTTTTTTAATTTTTTTAAGGTGCCACGTCAGCATTTAATGGCCACGTCAGCACTTAACGTGCCACGTGGCCTTTTCTGTTAAGTCCAATTAACGGACATAAGCGGAGGACGAAAATGGCTGACGGAACAATCTTCCAAGGACTAAAGTGTCGGTAAAAATCTTTGGAGGACTAAACTGTCACCGAACCTATCTTTCGAGGACCAAACAGGGGTTTTACTCCTTTCTTTTTGTACCCATTCCAAGAAGAAGGCAACTTGGACATAATTTCTACTATCTGAAAGGTATCTAGAATTGAGATCTCCAAATCTCTTAATCTAGAAACTAAAATTTGTAGTTCATGGACTTGATCCATGACTGACATGTTATCAAACATTTTGAAATCAAAGTAATTCAAAGCAAGAAATTTGCCAGTACCTCTCTTTTCACTTTGATACTTGACTTCTAGTGCATTCCATATGTCTTTTGGTGAAGTCAAATTCGAGTAGAGATCATAAAGACAATCCGTAAAGGTATTCAAAATGTGACCACGACATACCAATCCATCTTCCTCACGGTTTTGCCTCTAGTTTCTTACTTTCAGCAATTGATGCAGCAATGGGTGGCAGATTCAGGTCCAGGATATAAAACACCTTCAAGGTTGTGAGTAAGAATTTCATCTTATCTTTCCACCTTGTGAAATTCATCCTATCAAACTAGTTGAGTTTCACATAATCTTGAAACTTTACAGTAGAAGTAGTAACATGATCCTTTATGAGAATATTACACTCAAATTGTTAGAAAAATGATAATAAAAACTATAAATGAATGACTTTGAGGCGTGAACAATTACCTTGTCATGAGTGTATTATTGCTTCTCTATCAAAAGCAAGTTACCCTAGGATACAACTAGAGGTATCAAAATGGGTGCAAATGAGTTAGGTTGAGTTGGGTTAAGGTTTTACTGGCCTATTTAGAAGCGGGTTTCTGATCCCACCCCGTTTGGGTTGCGGGTTAACCAACCAGTTAATTCCTTTTTTTTTTAAATATATATATATATATATATTTATTTTTTAAAAAAAAATCCCTAACCTCCAAATTCCCCTTCTCAGTTTCTCACTTTCTCGACTCTCTCCCTTTCTCCTCTACTCTCTTCTCTTGCATGCACTACACCTCACCGCCGGCCATCACCGCCGGCGCCGACCATCGTCGTTGTTGCTCCATCGCATTCGCACGCATCGGGCTGAGTTGCTGTCGTCGCCAATGAATTTTTCTGGGTATGTTGTGCTTACATCCCCTTGCTATCCAAATTTGGTATTTGCTTGATCTAGTGGATTTAGGTTGTTTGTTTATGAATTAATGCACATTTGGAATAGTCTAGATGAATTGCACATCTGTTGTTAGGTGTTCTATCTGTGGGTGATGTTTCTGTTTGAATAAAAAAAAATTGGGCCTTTGATGTTTCTGTCTGTTGGTACATGAACTGGATGTTTAAGTGAGTGTTGCTAAATTGATGAACTATTTTATCTTATTTGCTTTCCAATTAGAGTTTTTCCTAATATTTTTGGAAGTTTTGCTCTGCGTGTGCTACTGGGGATTCTCTCTATTTGTTTTAGAGTTTCCGGATTCTTTCTTCGTATCCCTTTGTTTTGGTTCTCTTTATATTATAAAAGGAACCAATTTTTTGCTGAGCAAGTTATTAGCAAATAAATATTGTTTGCCAACATATCTACTTCCCTTGATTATAAATAGAGGAATTTGCCATTCCCTCATCGCTGCATATACCTCACTCATCCATTTGGTTTGCAAACATGAGTCTTTTCTCAACCATTTTCTCTTGCTTTGTGCCCACTTCCTCGTCCAACGAAGACAAGAGATGTTTTGTGGAAGCAGATTCTTTATCAAAGAAACCCAAGTTATCACCAGCTCCAATTGTTTTCAAACCTCCATCATCTGGCTTGTAAACGCAAGCACTTGAATTTTCAGCAAAGCATTAACGATTTGGAGGCTTGAGGCTATGTCTTGGAGACATTAATTCATGGAGTTTCTTTGTTTTTGTCTTGTGATTTATTTGGAGGAAAGTCCAATGTCCTTCAACTAGATTTTTGTAGATGGATAAATCATAAATCATAAATGGCAATACCTTTGCTAAAGGCACACATCATTTTCCGAGAAAATGTTTCTAATTGAGAATACTTTACAAAAGAATATTTTTCAAATGAAAATGATTTCTAGAAAACTTCTTTTTATTGATTTTTATTTTAATTTATCCTACAAAAAATTCTCATTTTACAGATGCTATTAAAATAATGTATTGTTTTTTTTTTTTGTGATAACATGCTTCAATTAATGTAGGAAATTAAGGAATATGAAAGCCAAACTATTACAAATGCTAGAAAATCTCAATTGGATCTTTATTTGGAGGAGCCAAAGCTTGAGTTTGGGTGTTATGAAGATTTGGATGTATTGGAGTATTAGAAGAATTATAGGCATCAGTATCCAACTCTTGCACTAATGGCATTTGATGTTTTGGTTGTCCCTATAACTATTGTTGCATCAGAATCAACATTTTCTATTAGTGCTCGTGTGCTCAACAAGTATAGAAGTTGCACCCTTCCTGAAAAAGTGCAAGCTCTTATTTGCACTCGTAATTGGTTGCATGATTATGTTAATGGTAATTTTATTGACAAATTATCTGCACTATGTTATTTATTTGGTTGATACCTTGGTTTATTATGATTTTAATTTTTAACTACTCTTATCTTTGTGTATTATATATGTAGATAATAAAGATTGTGTAAATTTTAAAACAACTTTGTCACAAGACGGATCAAATGTTGTTTTAGAGATTATTGAAAATGAAGGAAAAGGAGAAGAAGAAGATGATGATTTGAATGATGTGATGGTTGATGAATTTTGAAGAACTTTGTATGATTTGTTTTAAAGATTACGTTGCCACGTTGGTATTGGTTTTCTTGGATTTGTTCTTTGATGATTGTTTGTTACTTTGTTAGACTATTTAATTAGTTTTGGTCCTCTTGGATGATTTGAATTATGTGATGGAGAATTATTTGTTTAAATACTTCAATTAATGTAGTTGTAGTTGTTGTCTTGCTGTTATTGTCACTAATTTGCTGTTTTTATTTTTATTTTTTTCTATTTTTGGTGGGTTGGCCCACCTAACCCACAACCCACAGTGGGTTGGGTTAGGTTAAGGTTTTCTTAGCTCGCCCAACTGGCGGGCCATCCTGCCCTGCCCCGTTTGGTGGCGGGTCAGAGCGGGCCAGCCCGTCTTGACAACTCTAGATACAACAAAGCCCTTAAAAACTCTCAATGAAAAAAGTGAATGTTAATGCATTAGGGAGTTCCCTTTTATAGAGGTGTAAGTCAAAACCGGAAAACCGGCCAAACCGAACCGAATCAATGGCAAACTGAGTCAAACCGAGACATTTGGTCCAGTTTTCGGTTTGGTTTTCTGAAAAAATCGATAGTGTAGGTTCGGTTTTTGGTTTCAATGAAGAAAAATTGGTAATAAACCGAACCGAACCGAGTATAGAAAAACTATGTCGTTTTGATAATATAGGGGAGGGCTTTTGTTTTGAAATTCCTAACTCTCCTTCGAAATCTCTTGCCCTAAGTGTTCTTCGACTCTTCACTTCTTCAACACTGACTTCGCCACCAACCCAGATGAGAATAAATTGGATTTCATGTCGATGATTTGAGCGGTTGAGAAGCCATTGGAGGATAGTGAATCGTTGTTGGACCGCAAAAATAGGGATTTTTACGGTCTTCTTGTGGCGGCAACAAAGCACAAAGAGGAATGGCAAAGGCTCGAATCCTATCAGAGAAAAGATGGGCTTGTTGCTAAGAGTCAATTGATGGGTGCTGATGAACACACTTTTTATACAATAGTTATTCCTCATACTACATGAGCCAGACACTATCAAATTCCGTCTTTGCTCCTTCATGAGCCTGCAGGAGTTCACTGAGGCAGCTGGGCTCATTAGGCAAGGGACTACTGGATTGAGGCAGCATGACACCTACCAACTGGACTGGACCTTCATCAGAGCAAAGCCTGGGGACTACTGGAAGGAAGTGAGCACAGAGGCCACTTATGAAGCCAAGAGGCCTAAGGCCTCCACCCTTCTGATGAACACACTTTTTATACAATAGTTATCCCTCATACTTAGTCTTTTAAACCTCTTTTGGGCTGAATTGCATAGACTTAGACCTCATTTCATGACTTTGGATCCATTTGTGCTTAATTGCAATTTCCAGCAATACTGAGCATTATATGCTGTCTCTGTGTTTCGTGCATATCTTGAGTTCTGGATGTCTAAAAATTCCGAGTCATACCTTTTAGGAAAGCTGAGAGAATTTTCTACTACTTTCTTTCAGGGCTCCAAAGCTAATTCGGACGTTCAGAAGGTCATATGCAGCCTGGAAGCCAGAGAAGACATGCTGTCGCAGGATCCTGACCTACATGCAGTATTTGGGTCATAACTTGAGTTGTGTATGTCATATGGACCTGAAACTGGTACCATTGGAAAGCTAACAGACAGAGCTTCAATTGATATGAAGACCAGTTCACCATATTTGATGTTGAAGATGGTCTTATTTGCTGTGCAAGTTAGCTGACGGTTCCAGACACCTTTTGCCACTTAAATGGGCCTATCTTCCTCATGACAAGTCCAAATGGGCCCAAACCAAAGCCCAATTGAAGCTAAGGCCCATGGGAACAAGTGTGCCCTAAGGGCAATTTGGGTGTGCATGTAAATTTGGAGGTCTATATCAGCAAGAGGGGGCAGCCGAAATTCAGAATGAAGTCATTAGATATTTTTAGACAGCTTTTCCTCTTTCCTTAGTCTCTAAGTTTTCTCTTAGATATTTTGTAAGAACTCAGATCTTCTTGTTCATGGAGGGCTAAATCATCATATCAATCCAAGTTTTGCTATTCTGATTATTGATTTTGAGATTATGTGTTGTTGTTCTTCATTTTAGTTGTTAATCAAGTTCTTGCAATCCTCTGAAATATTCTGTTTGAATTGCTTAATTCGGATTGGATTATTCATGTGTTCATATTCTGTTTGCATGTGATAAAAGAGGATTGTATGGTTAATTAATGGTTCTAAGCTTGGACGGATTAATTACCTTGGCTGGATTCAGGACTTAGGTTAAACTGGACTTGAATGTTTGCTTAATTCATTTAGTCCCTTGTTGAACCGAATTCTGGTTGCTTAACCAGTAGACATCCATAGAACATTGAGAGGCTTCTTGATATGTTTTAAGGCCAAGAACATGATTAATAATTAAATGGATCCTTGGAAATCAAGGATGAATCAAAATCAGAATTAGTTAAGACTTGGATTGGTTGCTTTCTCTTAAACTCTACCACTTTCAATTAATTTTTGTTAATCACAGAAACAAACACAACCCCCCTGTTTATATGCTTCTCAATATGATTCACCAAATAGAACAATCCTTAGGTTCGACTTAGGGCTGCCCTTTGCTGCAAATAGCTTAGGAACCGACCTTAAACTTAATTAATTTGAGGAGCCCCGGCAGCTCATCAAATTTTGGCGCCGTTGCCGGGGATTGTTCTATCTTTGAATCAGTAGTATTAGTAGTAAAACTGACTTTTAACTTCCCCCTAATTCACCCTCTTTGTGTTTGAGTTTTTGTTCTTTTTAGGGTTTTGGCCACATTTTCCATAACTTTTTGGCCAAGTATCCATTCTGTTTGAGGCCAGTGGCCATTGTTTTTCTTGATTTCAAGTGTCCTTAGATGTTTTATATTGTGATTGAGTGAATTCTGGCCATTTGGACCATTTCCCATTTGTTTTTCCTTCGGTTTGGCTTGATTCAGTGAATTCTGGTTCTACTGTTCAAAACGGAAGTTTTTGCTTCGATTGACCTGAGACTTGGTCAGTTGAAGGAAAATGGCCTAACTCACACAAATCACACCTACGGCCGTGAGGTCTGTGTTTTTAAGCCAAATTCGACTGTTTTGACCACTTTTCCATTTTTTTTAAGATTTTTTATTTGATTTTTGTGTTCCATTTTCATCCACCTTTCGTCCTGTGGTGGTAGAAAAATTTTAAAAAATGTTTAGATACCTTTTCTAGTCCTATTTTGGTGTCTTTTTACCTTTGTTTTGTGTTTTTGGTGTGTTTCGGTTTTAGCTTAATTCTGTCAGTTTTGTGTGTTTTTCTGTGTTTTTGTGCATTGTGGTGTGTTTAGGCATTTAGCCACTTGTTTGCATGGTGTATGACTAGGTCTTCTCCCTTTGTATTACTTGAAGTAGACCCTGAAATAGAGAGAACCTTGCATACCCGTAATAGAGCACATAGGACTGTTGATAATTTAGATCCTGCCATGGCACTTCGATCTTGAGGATAACAATAAGGATAACAACTAGGTGTTGTGGATGAAGGTAATAGAGCTGATAATGCTAATAGGGCTGGAAATAATAATAATAACATGCAGCCTAGAGATAGAACTCTTAAGGAATTGGCCACCCCTGATGTTGCTTACCAACCTTTAGGGATCCAATATCCAGAAATTGATACTGCTTTCGAATTAAAGTCTGGATTGATACACTTGCTGCCAAAGTTTCATGGTCTTGCAGGTGAAGATCCTCATAAGCATTTGAAGGAATTCCATGTGGTTTGTTCCACCATGAGGCCACAAGGAATTTCTGAAGAGCAGATCAAGCTAAGAGCATTCCCTTTCTCTCTTGCTGATGCAGCTAAAGACTGGCTCTTTTACTTGTCACAAGGTTCGGTCAGAAATTGGAATGACATGAAGAAGCTGTTTCTGGCCAAGTTCTTCCCTGCATCCAGAACTGCTGCCATTCGCAAAGACATATGTGGCATAAGGCAACTGCCAGGGGAGACATTGCATGAGTATTGGGAGAGGTTTACCAAGCTGTGTTCAAGCTGCCTCCATCACCAAATAAGTGATCAGCTGTTGATACAATATTTTTATGAAGGCTTGTCACCTTCTGATAGAAGTAACATTGATTCTGCTAGTGGAGGAGCATTAGTGGATAAAACACCTGCTGCTGCCTGAGATTTAATTTCGGATATGGCAGAGAATTCCCAGCAGTTTGGTGTTCGGATGATTCATTCCACCAGGGGAGTCAATGAAGTTGGTGTATCATTTGCTGACCAACAAAGAATGGAGCACAGACTTGATGAACTGACCTCATTGGTCAGGCAATTGGCAGTGGGGCGACAAGTATCCACCCCTCAACCTGCAAGCGTGTGTGGCATTTGTGCTTGTCCATCACATCCTACAGACGCATGCCCTACACTGCAAGATGGTAATTCTGGATTTCAGGATCCCTCTGTAGCTGCAGCAAGTGTTTTTCCTGGTCGATCCCCATACCAATCGCAACAGCAGCCTAGATATGATCCGTACTCCAACACTTATAATCCTAGTTGGAGGGATCATCCAAATTTCAGATATGGTAATGCTGCAGCACCACAACAGCAGTCCTCCCAATAACAGCCATAGCAACAGTAGCAGTATAGGCAACCTTGGCAACAACAGAGCCAATTTCAGTCAGTCAGGCAGGGCCAGTTTCAACAAAATAGGCCACCATTCCAGCAGCAGCCTATGCAGCCAGCCAACCCGTCAACATCCAAACCTGAGCCTTCATTGGAAGATTTGGTGAAGCAGATGGCCACCAGTAACATCCAGTTCCAGCAGAGAGCAGAGTCCACCATGCAGAATCTGGAAACACAGATTGGACAATTGGCATCATCGGTTAGCCAGTTGCAGTCCAAGGGTTCTGGCAAACTCCCTTCACAAACAATTCCCAACCCAAATGGGAGTAATGTGAGTGCTATCACATTGAGGTCTGGCAAATCCTTGCAAGAGCCAGCCGAGCCTCAACCTGCCAGTGAGTCCCAACCAGCAGAGCAAGCAGTTCCTGCGCCAATCAACCTTGCACCTGCAAGCAAGCTGCCTGCAGTAGCTCTTCCCTTTCCACAGAGAGCTACTCTGTCCAAGAAGCAAGATGAGGCAGAGAAAGATAGAGAGCTTCTGGAGACATTCAGGAAGGTGGAAGTTAACATTCCCTTGCTGGATGCTATCAAGCAAATTCCTAGATATGCCAAATTTCTCAAGGAATTGTGCACCCAGAGGAGGAGGCTGAAGGGCAATGAGCGGATTAGCATGAGTCAGAATGTCTCAGCCCTTATTCAACCTATGCCTCAGAAGTGCCAGGATCCAGGGACTTTCACAATCCCTGTGTTATAGGCAATTCCAAGTTCGAGCATGCCATGCTAGATCTAGGCGCTTCGATCAATGTCATGCCTATGTCTATTTTCAGTTCCCTCGGGCTTGGACCCTTGAATGCCACAGGAGTTGTGATACAGCTAGCCAACAGGAGCAGTGCTTATCTAGCTGGGTTGATTGAAGACGTGTTGGTCAGAGTTGATGAGCTAATCTTTCCAACAGATTTCTACATTCTGGAGATGGAAGGACAGTCACAATCCAGCAAGGCTCCACTCATTCTAGGCAGACCATTCCTCAAGATTGCGCGGACTAAGATTGATGTGTATGCAGGAACTCTATCCATGGAGTTTGGCGAATCTGTTGTGCAGTTCAACATTTTTGATGCTATGAAGCATCCCATGGATGAGCATGTTGTGTTTCACATTGATGTGATTGATGATTTGGTTGAGGATGTTTACCATCATATGTGTGCTGACTTACCAGATTTAGCTGGTTTTGATGATTCTATTCAGTGCCCATCTTGTACTGATTGTGACGGTGATTCTGGCTGTGCTATTTGTGCTGAGATCTCCACCTTTCTATGTGATGATAACTCTGGTTCCCCAGAGCTGGCAGCAGCTGCTGTTCAGGAGGAGATTCAGTCTGCAGAGATTGACATTCAGCCACCCAGATTTCTGCCCTCTGCAGTGCAGCCACCCAAGCTAGAGCTGAAGCCTCTGCCTAAGCATCTGAAGTATGCGTATTTGGCCTCTGCAGAGCAGCTTCCAGTAATTGTGGCCAACAATTTACTTCCTGAGCAAGAGGAAGATTGCTGTGCATTCTGCGAGAGCATAAGCGAGCCATTGGCTGAACGTTAGCAAATATTCCTGGCATTAGTCCATCTACATGCATGCATCGCATATTACTTGAAGATGGCGCTAAACCAGTGCGGCAACCCCAGAGGCGATTAAACCCTCTCATCCTGGATGTAGTAAAGAAGGAGGTGACCAAGCTTCTGCAAGCTGGCATCATTTATCCTATCTCTGACAGCACTTGGGTGAGCCCAGTGCAGGTCGTCCCGAAGAAATCCGGGGTGACGGTGGTGGCTAACCAGAACAACGAGTTGCTGCATACCCGAGTGCAGAACAGCTGGCGGGTCTGCATCAATTACAGGAGGCTGAATCAAGCCACCAGGAAGGATCATTACCCCCTGCCGTTCATCGATCAAATGCTGGAGCGGTTAGCTGGGAAATCACATTACTGCTTTCTGGATGGCTACACTGGGTACTTCCAGATTCATATAGCACCGGAGGATCAAGAGAATACCACTTTTACCTGTCCCTTCGGCACATTTGCTTACCGGCGAATGCCTTTCGGCCTTTGCAATGCCCCTAGTACCTTCCAGAGGTGCATGGTAAGTATATTCTCTGATTTTTTAGAAGCAACGCCCCTGGTACTTTCCAGAGGTGCATGGTTAGTATATTCTCCGATTTTTTAGAGGAGTGCATGGAGGTGTTTATGGATGATTTTACTGTTTATGGTTCTTCTTTTGATGACTGTCTGAGTAGCTTAGCTAGAGTACTACATCGCTGCATTGAGACTAACCTTGTCTTAAATTTTGAAAAATGCCATTTCATGGTAGAACAAGGTATAGTTTTAGGCCATGTAGTATCTAGAAAAGGGGTTGAGGTAGATCATGCTAAAATAGATGTCATAACTGCTTTATCTTACCCCACATGCGTGCGG
This sequence comes from Cercis canadensis, assembly GCA_003255065.1. Lineage (NCBI taxonomy): Eukaryota > Viridiplantae > Streptophyta > Magnoliopsida > Fabales > Fabaceae > Cercis > Cercis canadensis. The sequence continues at coordinate 95,118 of QAOA01005183.1, forward strand.
GAAGTGCGATCATTTCTGGGACATGCAGGTTTCTACCGGCGCTTTATCAGAGACTTCAGCAAGATAGCCATTCCGCTGTCTAGCCTTCTGCAGAAAGATGTGGAGTTTCTGTTCAACCAGAAGTGCAAGGAAGCTTTCAACCGCCTAAAGCTAGCTCTCACCAGTACCCTTGTCATTCAGCCACCTGATTGGACGCTCCCATTCGAGCTGATGTGCGACGCTTCGAACTATGCCTTGGGAGCTGTCTTGGCGCAGCGAGTGGCCAAAGTTCCTCATGTGGTTTACTATGCTTCGAGAACTCTGGATGCTGCTCAAGCGAATTACACCACCACTGAAAAAGAACTTCTATCTATTGTTTTTGCATTAGATAAGTTCAGGTCTTATTTGATAGATTCGAAGGTTGTGGTGTTTTCCGATCATACAGCTCTGAAGTATCTCTTGAAGAAACCGGATGCCAAGCCACGACTGATTAGGTGGATGTTGCTGCTTCAAGAGTTCGATGTGGAGATCCGCGACAAGAGTGGAGCTGAGAACCTGGTTGCTGACCACCTCAGCCGCATAGAGCGAGATCTTGATCTACTGCCCATTCAGGATTCCTTTCCTGACGAGCAGCTGTTAGGGCTGCATGGTGAGTTTCCATGGTATGCAGACCTTGTTAATTATTTAGCTGCCCATGCTTTGCCCTCACACCTCACACGTGCCCAATTAGACAAGTTAAAGAGTGAGGCAAAATATTATGTGTGGGATGATCCCTATCTCTGGAAATTCTGTAGTGATCAAATTATTAGGAGATGTGTGCCTGATAATGAGTTTCAGTCTGTTCTTAGCTTTTGCCATACTTTTGCATGTGGTGGACATTTTGGTCCTCAACGTACAGCTAGGAAGGTCTTAGACTCTGGATTGTATTGGGTCACTTTATTTAGGGATGCACATATATTTTGTAAATCTTGTGAACAATGTCAGAGAACCGGGAACATTTCCCATAGGCATGAGATGCCCCAGCAGCCTTTGTTATTCTGTGAGATTTTTGATGTCTGGGGTATTGACTTTATGGGTCCTTTTCCTGTTTCTTTTGGTTTTGTTTACATTTTACTTGCTGTGGATTATGTGTCTAAGTGGGTGGAGGCGAAAGCCACCCGTACTGATGATTCTAAAGTTGTTGTGGATTTTGTTAGATCAAACATTTTCTGCAGATTTGGCATTCCTAGGGCCATCATCAGTGATCAGGGTTCGCATTTCTGCAACCGGACCATGGCGGCTTTAATGAAGAAATATGGCGTCATGCATAAGGTTTCCACTCCTTACCACCCTCAGACCAATGGGCAAGCTGAAGTCTCCAACAGGGAAATCAAGCGTATCTTGGAGAAGACTGTCCAACCTAGTCGGAAGGACTGGAGCTTGCGACTCGAGGACGCTCTGTGGGCATACCGGACTGCTTTCAAGACACCTATTGGGATGTCTCCCTACCGGATCGTTTTTGGCAAGGCCTGCCACCTTCCAGTGGAGCTTGAGCACAAGGCCTATTGGGCGGTCAAGCAGTGCAACCTTGATCTGAGTCAAGCCGGGTCCCAGAGAAAGCTTCACCTCCAAGAGCTTGAGGAGCTTCGTTTGGATGCTTATGAGAGCTCCCGCCTTTACAAAGAAAAGACCAAGCGGTTCCATGATAACATGGTGCTGAGGAAGGAGTTCTCTGCTGGCCAGAAAGTTCTCTTGTATAACTCTCGCTTAAAGCTCATGCCTGGCAAGCTCCGTTCTCGGTGGCTTGGCCCGTTTATTGTCACCAAGGTCTTCCCTTATGGTGCAGTGGAGATAGCGAGTGAGTCCACCAGCAAGGCTTTCAAGGTGAACGGGCACCGCCTCAAGCCATTTTATGAGGGCGCTCAGGAGGACACAGTGGAGGAGGTCCACTTGCACGATGCCATCTACCTCCCCTGATAAGGATGTTTCTTCTCTCTCTTTTACTTTACTTGTCCTTATGTGACTGCTTGTTATTACTTGTCATCTGTTAATACTTTTTGAAGTTTTTACATTGAGGACAATGTAAAATTTAAGTGTGGGGGAGGGATTTCTGTATATAGTTTAGTTGCTTTATTGTTTTCTGTTTAGTTGATTAGGTGTTTTCTGTGTAGTTGATTAGGTTAGTTGATTAGTTTAGTTGATTAGTTTACTATTTCTGTAAATTTGTTGTTTTCTGTTTTAATTTTTTCTGTTTGTTGTTCTTGCTGTTTTTTCTGTTTTTGTTGTCATTTTTCTGTTTTAATTACCCTCCAATGATGTTATAGAATTTGTAAAGTTGTAAGTTTAAAGTAATTACATTTCAAGGTTCATAGCATGATTGAATAACTTGTTTTCCATCCTTAATTTCACATGCTTGGTTTTAGATGTTGGATTGATGATTAAGTTTGATAGATACATGCCTTGTGAGTTTTGAGCCTTTTGATGAATGGATTTGGCATTTGTGCCATTCTTTTTCCTTCTTGTGTGATTTCACTCATGGAATTTGTTAACTCTAGAACTTGCTTGATTCTTTTTGAGGCTACATTTTCATTTGCATACATGAACATGATTGAGGCATTCTTTCTTGATTTAGCCACTTTGCCAAATAGCCAACCTTGTATTATTTCCCTTTGATTACCCCTATTGAGCCTATTTGCCTATCTTTGATATTAGCTCATTATATGCCTATGTACAAAATACCATGTTGTTACCTTACCTTAGGGAATGGGAGAGCATTGGTTCATTGTCTTAGAGGAGCTCTTATGCTTGTGGGTAATTAATAGTACAAGTGTGGAGGTTGTGAATCCTAATGTGCAAAGTATTATGTGAAAGAAAGAAAGAAAGAAAAAAAAAACCAATTGGTTCTGAAAAAAAAAAAAAATCAGAATTGTGAAAAAGGAAAAGAAAAGGAAAAGGAATATGTGCACAGAAGGAGAATATGCTTTACACACTTGGAATTTAATGCTTGTCATTTGAGTTCCTCTCCAATGTTCTCTTATTCTCTTTGAGTTTTACCTTGTGATATCCATTTTGATTCATTCCTTTACCTTTACCTTGGCCTTATTACAACCTTAAATAAAGTCCTCTTGATTTGTGTGTGCATTTGTTTGAGTAGTGGAGAAGTAGAAGATAAGCAAGCTTATGGTAGTGCATCTCTTCATGAGTTTGATTGAGTGAAGTACCTAATTTCTAAACACTTGAGGGATTGAGAGTATATCTTGTGAGGATCTATCATTCTTGACTTATGCTTTCCAATTGAAGTTACCTTGTTTGTTGATTTTGGATGAGAAGAAATTTTATTTCATGAATGCTGTGAGTTCCTTGAATCTTTAATTGCTTATCTTACTTGTGGTATGAACTTCTGCATTTCTTAAATATCATTGGGAGGTGATCCTTTAGTTTTTAAATTTGTTTTTGTTTCCTTGTTCTTGCTTTTCTTAGTTTTGGAATTTTAGTTTGCCCGAGACGTGCAAAAGCTAAGTGTGGGGGAATTTGATGAACACACTTTTTATACAATAGTTATTCCTCATACTTAGTCTTTTAAACCTCTTTTGGGCTGAATTGCATAGACTTAGACCTCATTTCATGACTTAGGATCCATTTATGCTTAATTGCAATTTCCAGCAATACTGGGCATTATATGCTGTCTCTGTGTTTCAGGCATATCTTGAGTTCTGGATGTCCAAAAATTCCGAGTCATACCTTGTTGGAAAGCTGAGAGAATTGTCTACAACTTTCTTTCAGGGCTCCAAAGCTAATTCGGACGTTCAGAAGGTCATATGCAGCCTGGAAGCCAGAGAAGACATGCTGTCGCAGGATCCTGACCTACATGCAGTATTTGGGTCATAACTTGAGTTGTAGATGTCATATTGACCTGAAACTGGTACCATTGGAAAGCTAACAGACAGAGCTTCAATTGATATGAAGACCGGTTCACCATATTTTATGTGGAAGATGGTCTTATTTGCTGTGCAAGTTAGCTGACGGTTCCAGACACCTTCTGCCACTTAAATGGGCCTAACTTCCTCATGACAAGTCCAAATGGGCCCAAACCAAAGCCCAATTGAAGCTAAGGCCCATGGGAACAAGTGTGCCCTAAGGGCAATTTAGGTGTGCATGTAAAATTGGAGGTCTATATCAGAAGAAGGAGGCAGCCGAAATTCATAACCACCTCATTAGATATTTTAGACAGATTTTTGTGCTTTCCTTAGTTCTTAAGTTTTCTTTAGATATTTTGTAAGAACTTCAGCTCCTCTTGTTCATGGAGGGCTAATCCAACATATCAATCCAGGTTTTGCTATTCTGATTATTGGTTTTGAGATTATGAGTTGTTGTTCTTCATTTTAGTTGTTAATCAAAGTTCTTTCAATCCTTTGAAATATTCTGTTTGAATTGCTTAATTCGAATTTGGATCTTCATGTGTGATTGCTTAATTGCATGTGATAAAAGAGGATTGTATGGTTGATTAATGTTTCTGAGCTTTTGGATGGATTAATCACCTTGGCTGGATCATGGACTTAGGTAAAACTAGACTTGAATGTTTGCTTAATTCATTTAGTCTTAGTTGAATCCGAATTCTGGTTGCTTAACCAGTGGAAATCATAGAACATTGAGAGGCTTCTTGATATGTTTTAAAGGCCAAGAACATGGTTAATAATTGAATGGATCATTAGAAATCAAGGATGAACTTAAATCAGAATTAGTAAAGACTTGGATTGGTTGTTTTCTCTTAAACTTCACCACTGATAATTAATTTTCGTTAATCACATAAACCAACAAAACCCCCCTATTTACATGCTTCTTAATATGATTCACTAAATAGAACAATCCTTAGGTTCGACTTAGGGCTGTCCTATGCTGCAAAAAGCTAGGTAACCGACCTTAAACTTAATTAATTTGAGGAGCCTCGGCAGCTCATCAAATTTTGGCGCCGTTGCCGGGGATTGTTCTATCTTTGAATCAGTAGTATTAGTAGTAAAACTGACTTCTAACTTCCCCCTAATTCACCCCCCTTGTGTTTGAGTTTTTGTTGTTTTTAGGGTTTTGGCCACTTTTTCCATACTTTTTGGCCAAGTATCCATTCTGTTTGAGGCCAGTGGCCATTGTTTTTCTTGATTTCAAGTGTGCTTAGATGCTTTATATTGTCATTGAGTGAATTCTGGCCATTTGGACCATTTCCCCTTTGTTTTTCCTTCGGTTTGGCTTGATTTAGTGATTTCTGGGTCTACTGTTCACCAAAATTTTTAGCTCCGATTGACCTGAAACTTTCTGGGTTGAAGGAAAAGGGCCTAACTCACAAAAGTCACAGGCCGTGAGGTCCACTTTTTTAAGCCAAATTCCATCGTTTTGACCACTTTTCCATTTTTTAAGATTTTTTATTTGATTTTTGAGTTCCATTTTCATCCACCTTTCGTCCTGTGGTAGTAGAAAAATTTTAAAAAATGTTTAGATACCTTTTCTAGTCCTATTTTGGTGTCTTTTTACCTTTGTTTTGTGTTTTTGGTGTGTTTCGGTTTTAGCTTAATTCTGTCAGTTTTGTGTGTTTTTCTGTGTTTTTGTGCATTGTGGTGTGTTTAGGCATTTAGCCACTTGTTTACATGGTGTATGACTAGGTCTTCTCCCTTTGTATCGCTTGAAGGAGATCCTGAAATAGAGAGAACCTTGCATACCCGTAATAGAGCACATAGAGCTGTTGATAATTTAGATCCTACTATGGCTGAAGCTAGAACTCCTATTGTTATTCCTATTGTTGATCCTGTTGTTGATGAGGGTGATAGAGCTGATAATGCTAATAGAGCTGGAAATAATAATAATAATAACATGCAGCCTAGAGATAGAACTCTTAAGGAATTGGCCACCCCTGATGTTGCTTACCAACCTTTAGGGATCCAATATCCAGAAATTGATACTACTTTCGAATTAAAGTCTGGATTGATACACTTGCTGCCAAAGTTTCATGGTCTTGCAGGTGAAGATCCTCATAAGCATTTGAAAGAATTCCATGTGGTTTGTTCCGCAATGAGGCCACAAGGAATTTCTGAAGAGCAGTGATGAGCTGCCGAGGCTCCTCAAATTAATTAAGTTTAAGGTCGGTTACCTAGCTTTTTGCAGCAAGGGGTAGCCCTAAGTCGAACCTAAGGATTGTTCTATTTAGTGAATCATATTAAGAAGCATGTAAATAGGGGGGTTTTGTTGGTTTATGTGATTAAC